>CM060305.1:29281365-29336365 GCA_030674185.1 Monoplex corrugatus | reverse complement strand
CCTGGCAGGGCTTTGCTCAGACTTTAAATATGGTCAGTCCATCGCCTCAAAATGTCACCATCACTCCATCTGTCTGTCTGTTTGTCTGTTTGTCTGTCTGTCTGTCTGTCTGTCTGTCTGTATATCTGTATATATGTCTGTCTGTCTGTCTCCCTCTCTCTCTCTCTCTCTCTCTCTCTCCACACACACACACACACACACACATACACACACACGAACAAACGTGTGTGCATGCATGCATGCACTCAGGCACTCAATACTTTTGTCTCTATATAATGCAAATAATAATTTCATTCTAATGATTTCTAGATCACTGTGAATATTTCCTTGGAGTATAATTTTCATTGGCCACAATACAAATCTTCTCACGTCCTGGACTTGGCATTTTGTTTCTTAAAATGTATTCTTGCTGCTGTGAATGAAATTGTTGTAGAACTGAGATGTGTTTTGGCTGCAATTTGTCCAGAAAGGATCGTAGCAATAAGTACTTAGGGAGTTTGATGACTTTGGGGGTGTTTGTTTGTTTTTCATCAGATAATGTTATAACTTCAATATATTTGTCCTAATGACACAGTTCAGCAGTCTTGTTGTAGGCCTGACCGGACGGTTCAGCAGTGTTTTATCTCACTGCCAATCTTCATAATGATTTAATCCAAAGACATCAACACCCGTGTCACAGCTGCTGTGTATCTAGCCTCTTTTGTCACGGTAAACAAAATTATATTATATTTATATCATTTTGTTTTCAAATGCTATTCGTTTCTGCTTTATTTTCCTTTTTTCTCTTTTTTTATTATTTATGTTATTGTGGTTTATTTTTCTTGACCTTTCATTGACATGCACATTGGAGGTTGAAGAGTTAGATTAGATATGAACTAAGAATTACACCCCTTGAAAGTGAAGGTCACTGTCTGACAGCTATGGCGTCTGCTAGAGGTACGCATGCAGTACTGGGTACACGTTATATTTGCATCATATGACAGACCAACCGTTCGATCATAAAGTACCAGTTACCTTAAGCAGTAGGACCAGTGTAAGACCTTCAGGCGGCTTTCGTCCCATCTGTTCTTTACTTCAAAGTCTAAAATTGCTGTGAAAATTGGGGACCAAATGGCAAATCAAAAAAAAAAAGAAAAGTCAAAAGAGCTCTAGAGACTAAATGACGAAAATTTTTACTTTTTTCATTTATCTTTTTCAATTTTTGTCATCAGCCATTTAAGACGAAGTGTAAGAAACTTTCCAAGAGTACTGTCACTTACATGAATTATGTCTGCCTCTTTTAGTTTTATCTCCGTCCCCAAATAATTGGCACATAAATCATGATAAAGACTATAAAACTAAGAGAGGCATCGAACAGGTCAACTTCAGGTTTAGTGTGTCGGTGCGGAAATGACTATGAGCAAGTTATGTTTAATGTTGAGTTCGTAGCTAGAGCCATGACTTCTCTCACCTTTTCACGGACATTTCAACACTTTCGTCTTTATTACTTTTGTAGCAAAGTTTGCCTAAATACTAATAATGTATCCGTTTTTGCCATCCTCCAAGATGTTTACCTTTCCAACTGTCTTGTTTGCAGGGTTGATACTGACATCAGGTTTGCTGTCGTCTGGTGCTGTTACTTCTATCCAGCGCCATATTCCATGCAGCTTGAGCGCAAACTTGTGTCCACTTTTAACTCAGATACGACACAGAAATAAAAAGAAGACACGCTTTAAAGCGCCCCCTGAGCCTAAGCAAAAGGAAAAATGGACCAAAGCTGTGAAAGAAAAGTATGACTTGAAAGAAAATTATTATGATTTATAGGTACAGTGTGTGTACACATGCACTGTCTGTCTGTCTGTGTGTCTGTCTATATGTCTTTCTCTCTCTCTTTCTCTCTCTCTCTCTCTCTCTCTCTCTCTCTCTCCTCTCTCTCTCTCTCTCTCTCTCTCTCTCTCTCTCCCTCTCTCTCTCTCTCTCTGTTTATGTATAGGTCGGAAAAATGGCGAGAACAGTGGTCAGACGCGTGCAATGTTCTCACCTAGCAGTGGTGTTGTGATGGACACAGTGGAACTAAGGGTGTGATTTTTGTTAGATACTTTTGTGACAGATGTGTGTACCAATAGGCACCAACTGATTAATCATGGACGCAACAGGTGGGTCGTAATTAATTATTAAAAAAGTACATGGTGTAAAGAAGAAGACTGGCTGACATTCAAGATAAAAACAGTTAACATCATTGGAATGCTTTACGTGGACCCCATATGTGCTTTTTCACGTGCAATACAATGGTGGTGTTTCAATCGCACATGTGTCCGAGTTACAAAGATTAATGTTTATGCTTTTGAAAACATATGATTATGGAATAAGACAGCGAGCTGATACAATGAAAAGCTTTTCTCGCGAAATCCAGGGTACACCATCATGGAAGACTTTGGTACCAATTCTTGAGTTAGTACAGGCATTCGACAAAGTCGTTGGTGCAGACAGCGAGTAAGTACAGGCTTGATACAGATATCCAGTAAACATAGACACTTAAAAACAAATCTTTAGTAAAGAGTAAAATGTCTCAACCGGACTTTCTTCGATATCAGGGCAATGTAATGCAGTTCATTGACTGGCGGTTTTCCCAAGTGCAGCACGAATTGCAGGTTCATTCTAATGGGATCACAAACGTTATAGGTGAAAAGTTTAAAAGATTACAAGACAATATTACAGAAATTCTGGACAAAATAAATGAACTGAAACTTTGTGTTGATCGGCATAATGACGATATTGAAACTCTTAAAGAGG
This sequence comes from Monoplex corrugatus, assembly GCA_030674185.1. Taxonomy (NCBI): domain Eukaryota; kingdom Metazoa; phylum Mollusca; class Gastropoda; order Littorinimorpha; family Ranellidae; genus Monoplex; species Monoplex corrugatus. The sequence goes on along the minus strand of CM060305.1, from coordinate 29,333,593 downwards.
ACAATTCGATTATCTTTGAGAGACTTGACAAACTTGAAAAAAACCTAGATTACATAGAAGAGGATGTTAAAGTGACAAATTTGAAATTCATGAACATTGAGGAGAGTGAGATGGAGGACAGAGCTACGACAGCTCAGATCATCATTGATATTTTAAACTATCATGATCCGAACCCCAGGTGGCAACCACAAGATGTTGTGAGAGCGTTCCGCTTAGGGAAACCACGACGCCCCGGAAATAACCCGCGGCCTATCATCGCACAATTCTGCCGTTGGTCGGGCAAAATGGACATTTTGAGAGACAGACAGCTAAGACAGAACCTGAGACAAAGCGGCATAAAAGTGTCTGCTGACCTCACCATTAAGCAGAAGGGAATGCTGGATTTCTATAGGGGCCAAGGAAAAATTGCCTATTTCTACAACGGAAAGCTACAAGTGAGAGACAAGGAGCACTCCTTGTCACCTTTGTATGAAAACAACCATGGCCAACAATACGGCTGGGAAAATGAAGACTGGCCGTACGTCCAACACAACAAACGGAAAGACCATGATAGAAGCTGGTACCTCAGTCACAATCAACAGCCCAAAGATAATTATAGAAGCCAGCACCGCCAATACACCAGGATCTCCCTTACTGACAACGAACACCAATATCAACGTCCCAGGGACGTGTCAGAGAGGAGAGGACATTCCCATACAAACTCTACCTATAACAGAGACATCGAAAGTCACAGAAGTTGGAAGAGCCCGTTTCGTTACGGTTCCAACCAGGATACCGCCACACCTGTTGTTCCTGGAGACTTTTCTTATAGTGAATTGACACAGAAGGGATGTCAGCGAGAACCGGTCATTACAGGACACAGGAGAGTGGTGTTCCTTAAAGACAGTGACAACAGACGGCTCACTATTAATACAGGCAGACACCGACAAAATGATACCAACAGTTACCGCCAAGAAGGCACTGCCGTCACCCATGAAAATGATTCACGACGAGCACGAGTCAATACCCAAATGACCCACGTTAAAGATGTTGGCAGAAAAATAACCAGAGAGGAGTGCGCACATGATCATACTGATAGAGACAGTGATGACAATAACGGTAGTGTTTCGTACACTGACGATAATCATGGCGAGAAAGACGATAATAAAATCGATCTGACTGATGATGACTTATCAGTTGTCACAGATGAGGTTCAGGGCCAGAAGATAGTACAAAAAGACAATACTGAAATTGAAGCACCAAATGGTATTACAGATGTAAGAGACGATGTTAGTGTCTCACAAAGTGATGAGCAAAATGATAGTGACCTAGATGATGTTAGTCGTGAAGACACTGACAAAACAATGACACAAGTCAGTACAGCACTTAGGGCTGACACAGACAGAGAGTCAGATGGACACATTGACGAGTCCACTAGGCACACGCAAGCAGCACCTGTAGAATCCCAGCAGGATTCTGCAGAGAAAGAACAGGACAGTGGTCCATGTTCACCGAAACAGCAGCGGCCAAAACGTACTGCCCCTCCTAAAAAGAGAAGCAGACAGATGCGCAGTACAACAGACAGGTCAGGCAGTCAGACCAGTATTCTGGACTCTATGAAAAGAACAGCTGCTGATAGCTCAAAAGGCGATAAAAATATGCAATGTGAGTCCAAAGCTAGCTCTAGTGGTGCCTCGGGCACTGATAAATAGGACATCGGCCGGGCCACTACAGCAAGTAGTAAAAACAAAAGAATAAGTTCTTTACCAGGATCCCAAAATGTGGACGAATCCCAAATGAGCCTAAATGTGGACGGATCCCAAATGAGATTGTGTCCATCAGTGGTGAATTTACATGTTCATAATGTTAATATACCACAGATTAAATTTCTCACTTATAATGTGAATGGATTATTACCGAAACTGGATGATGAGGATTTCATTAATTTCATTTCGCAGCATGATTTCATTTGTCTCCTGAGACCTTTATAGCGAATGATTTTGATTCATCTTTGTTTCAAGAGTTTGTTGTATTTACACTAAAAGCAAAGAAACTATCTCATCAAGGAAGGTATTCCGGTGGAATAATAGTTATGGTAAGAAAGACTTTAGAATCGTTTGTTAAACGAATTGAGGTTGGAAACGAAAATGCTATTATTGTTGAAATCAACAAAGATTTGTTTTCAACAAATAAACTTATAATGTTTGTATGTACATATATTCCCCCTCATGATTCCACATACTGGAATAATCAGCATGATGGGTTTGGTATGGAAGTATTGGAACAATGTTTGTTAGATTTACAAGTTTCGCACGACGACTTTTATGTTTTGCTGACTGGTGATTTAAATGCAAGAACAGCTGATGGTAATTACTGTTCATTTGGATATGACAGTGGCAGTGTTTTAACTGATCTTTCGGTATACAGTGATTTTTTGAGACAGTCTCATGATTGCCGCACGAATGTTTTTGGAAACCAACTGCTCGAGCTATGCAGTATGTTTGACTGTATCATTTTAAATGGTCTGTGTAAACTGGACTTTGATGGTAGTTATACATACATTGGAGTTTCAGGGTCGAGTGTAGTTGACTATTTCATCGTATCATGTGATCTGTTTTCATCAGTTAAAATTGCTACATTAGATGTTGACAGCCTCACAGAATCAGATCATTTACCGGTTATAATGAAAGTGGAGCGAAAGCTTGAAACAGGAATAAAAGCGGAGGGAAAAGTATCAAAAAATAACATCACACAAAAGTTCATATGGCAAGAAAATAAGAAAGACATTATACAAACAAATTACAAAGTAATCACATTCAGAGAAGACTTACATTGGCTTCGGATACTCTAGACACTAATGTAGATAAGGCTTTAACCATATTTGTTGAATGTCTCAAAGAAGCTGGTGCTTGTATGTACCGTAAGAAATGTACAGAGAAGAGAAAAAGATCTGATTGGTTTGATGGTGAATGTGAGAAAGCAAAAGCAGAAAGCAGAAAAACTCTCAAACACTACAGAAAAACAAAAGATGAGGATGATAGAGTTGTGTATTGTGAAGCACGGAAGAAGTATAAAAAATTATTAAAGAATAAAAAACAGCAGTTTAATAAACAAAAAGCAGAATGCTTAGCCAGAAATATTTCAAATTTATCGCAGTTCTGGACTGAGTTAAGAAATATAGGGTATGGTACCAAAAACAAACTTACTAACAATATAAGTATTGATGAATGGTTCAGTCATTTTAAAAACGTATTTCAAGATAACAGATCAACAAATGATGAGCGCTGCATTGTCGAAGTAGATTTAAATGAATCAACAGAACACCCATTAAATTCTAAGATAACTATAGAAGAAGTCAGAGAATCCATCAGAAAATTGAGGATAGGTAAAGCCAGTGGAATAGACGGGTTACAGCCGAGATGTTAAAAAATGGTAACACAAATATCCATAATTTTCTTTTGAAGCTGTTTAACACTTTATTCGACTGAGGAATTTATCCTCAAGATTGGTCAAAAGCTATTATCATACCAATATTTAAGAAAGGAGATCCTGATAAAGTGGACAATTACAGAGGTGTGTCGTTATTAAGCATTGTTTCAAAATGTTACACATCAATACTGAATACTAGATTGTATGCTTGGTTAGAAAACAATAATTTAATATCAGAAAGTCAGGCAGGTTTTAGGAAAAAATATTCTACAGTGGATCAAATTTTCAGTCTGTACGCTATGGTTCAGAAAACTATGTGCAAGAAAGGTAGAAAACTATATGTTGCTTTTGTAGACTTTAAGAAAGCCTTTGATTCAGTTCAGCATGACAAACTCTTAAAGTGTATTCAAAATCAAGGAGTAAAAGGGAAGTTTTTGGTTTCGCTAAAAGCAATGTATGAATCATTATGCTCATGTATTCGGGCAAACCGGGAATTATCTGAAATATTCGATAACCCCATAGGCGTGAGACAAGGATGTGTCTTAAGCCCTACTTTATTTTCGGTATTAATAAATCAATTAGCCAATTGTATGGATGAAAAGAGGCAACATGGCATTCAGTTGATGCCAGGTTTAATGGAAATATTCATTCTTCTTTTTGCAGATGATGTAGCCCTTCTGTCAACAACACCAAATGGTTTGCAAAACCAGTTAAGAGTCTTGCAGACATACTGTGCCAGCATGAAACTGGAAGTTAATCTTGAAAAAACTAAGGTTATGGTTTTCAGAAGAGGGGGCTTCTTAGGACGACATGAACAATGGTTTTACAAAGGGACAAAATTGGAAGTAGTTAGTAAATATTGTTATCTGGGGTTCAGTTTCACGACAATGATTAGCACCAAGGCCGGCACAGAACATTTGGTGACAAAAGGTAAAAACGCAACTTTGCTATTAAACAGGACTTTTCAAAAATATAAAGACATGACTATAGAAACTTTCTTCAAGTTGTTTGATGCAAAAATTCAACCTATTTTGTTGTATTCTTCTGAGATATGGGGACTTAACAGACTCGAGCATATAGAGAAAGTACATTTGGTATCGTGCAAAAGACTGTTGGGTGTTCCAGTCAGGACACCTAACAAGATGGTATATGGGGATTTGGGAAGATATCCTCTTTATGTCAACTCCTCAACTATCTGTCTTAGATATTGGTTTAAATTACTGGAAATGAATCCAAATAGGTTACCTTATAAGGCTTACCAAATGTTAGGGCTGGGAAAGAATGCTGGGCTTCAAAAATAAGGGAAATTTTGTGTGAAACGGGATTTAATATCGTGTGGCTGCAACAAGGTGTTGGTGATATAAAAGCCTTTTTGCATGTATTTAAACAGAGACTTGTAGACTTATATATTCAAGAATGGTCTGGGTCATTCAGAGACAGAGATAGGTATGAAAGCTACAGATCATTTAAGACTATCTTTGAAAAAGAGAAGTACATTGACTCTATTGATATACTGTTTCAGAGTTGCCCTTTCACAAATAAGGATGAACGTTTTACCACTAAACAATAATATAAATAGATAAAGTGAATCTGATCAAGAAAAGGTGTGTCCATTTTGCAGGACAGAATCTGAAAACGAAGAACACTTATTATTTAGATGTTCCACTTACGCTGACCTCAGGGCGAAATTTTTAAAGGATTTAGTCAGCATGCCTATGTGCATACTGCTCCAATCAACAAATAGCCACCGAAGTCACAACGTATCCAGATACGTTTTCCACGCCATGAATAGGAGAAAAAAATTGTTAAAAGGAGAAGAAAAGTAAATAGTTATGTAGATACTAGCACTAGAATTTCAGACAATACTTAATTTCAATTGTAAAGAAAAAAATGTTTATTTGAATATGAAAGGGGTGCTCATATAGAGACACATGTGCATATGTGCCTGTGTATTCACGTTGACGTTGGTGTACTTATGTGCATATATAGGTGATAGTATCTACATTATGTATATGTGTGGATACATATGTATATATCTATGTGTGTATATATGTATGAGTGATTATGTATGTGTGCGTGTATATAAATGTGTATGTGCGTTTATACATAACCTTCAATTCAGTCTATGGCCTGAACCATTGCTGACCGCCGAAGACTGAGTTATCTCTGAACTAAAAGATGCACGAAGTGCTAAATATGCGTTGAATGATCATTTGGTATTGTCTCAATGTCAATTGTTTTGGTAAATGAGTGACTGATCTGCGATTAGTCTGATTAATTGATTGGCATTATGAATGTCTGTTTTTGCCAATTAACCGACTGTTTTGGGGTCGAATTGCTCTTATGTCATATATTTCTTGGTTCATTTCATTGTACATTAATTCCATTGATTGGTTTAGATTCACTGATGAATAAATTGATAAACTGAACGCATGATTAGCTGACAACGGAATGATTATATAATTTGTTAATTGATGGTGATGGGTGGCTCACCGACTGATCGATTTATAGATTGATGGTTTTAGCTATTGATCGATCAGTGATTGAATTATGGAATGTATGGATGATTGATTCGCGTTATTTGAAGTAACGATTGCAAATTGATATATTGAACTCAGTTAAATTCTAGGTTATCTGGTCGATTAAGTCACTGGATGACTGATTAACTGGTTAAATGATTGATCGATTGATTGATTGAGTGAGGGAGTGATTACGTGAAGTGATTGTTACTGAAGTGATATCGATTGTACAGTTGGATGATGCATCTGACCCAGTCAATTGAAAGCTGATTTGTCAGTTGAATTCACGGGCTGAATGGCGGATTATTTGATTGATCAACTGGTAAATCAGTTGATTGATTGGTTAATTGATTGGTTGACTGATTGATTGATTGGTTGATCGATTGATGGATTGATTGTTTATGTCAAGTAGCTGTGGTTGAATATATTGATCAACTGTATGATCACTGAAGGGTACAAGAAACGTCATATCTGTGCACTAATTGAATGGTTTGTTTGTCTGATAGCCAGTTATTGTAAAATTGACAGTTGGATGAATGATATAGATGCAGTTAATGACAAATATTCTTAGCTGGCCAGTTAAGGAATATGGACTAGAATACAAATGAAAGGACTACTGTAAATGCAAAGATGAATGTATCCCAGCTTATGTGACGGTAAACGATAGAAGGGGACAATGTGACAGAGTTCACTGCAGTTTGATAGTATAACTTGTATGAATGTATAAGAAAACCTGATCTCCTCCCCTCCCCTTTCCCATGCATGTATTGTGGCCTAAGGCCGATGTACAATAAACATTTTCTGAGTTCTGAGTTCTGTTTATGTATAAATCAAGTATTTGAGTGGTATAATGCAAACCATATACAAGTCATTCAAAAACAAAATCAAGTGGTAATAAGAATTTGCAGAAAACATTGTCAGTAAGATACATTCTGATAATGATATCACCATGTTTGGAAGGTGTGAATATAGAAGTTTCTGAACACAGCGTACTTGATGTAAACACAGTGGCAGATGAAAAACTTACATGGAAAGTGCACATTGATCAGTCAGTAAAATTGTCTTTAAAAATTCATTTATTCTGAAAAAGTTTGTATTTTATCAACACTGATGCAGAAAAACTCATCTGCACTGCCCATATTTAAAATAAATCCTATATTGATTATGCATCAACAGTATGAAATGGTTGCAATGAAGCTCTGTTGAAATCAATTCACTATTCAGATGAACTGAAAAACTTCTAATAATTAGTAATTTGCAAACCACAGACGAAAAAAAAAAAGTATTAAACAATTGAAGAGAAAGCTGATACATATATTGTCATTCAAAAACTAAAGTGAACAGAAGCACACAAATATACAAAATTGTATACAGATCAACCCAAAATTATTTAACAGAATTATTTTTTGTATGCCAAACACACCATATACTCCTAATCATAATTTAAGGGCCACTTCTTCCTTCCTCTCTAATTTTAAGTTGAAATAATTGACAATGTTTAGAATTGATTCTATGTTTTATTTCATCATTTCCACACCTGTTTTGGAAAAAGAAATTACCACAATGACCCATTAGTGAACAGCACATGCATTTAAAGGAACATCCCCCCCTTTTCAAAAAACAGAAAGTGTCAGATTTGGCCAATCTGTTTTCAATATCGCGTGTGTCCGCCCCGAGCCTTGATGCATGCTTCACAGCGCCGATGCATCGATCCCACAAGGGTACGGAGTGTGTCCTGAGGGATGGCCGCCCACTCGATCTGCAGGATGTCGACCAGCCTGGCCAGGGTGCCCGGTGGGGGGTGGTTGTCCCTGATGCGCCTCCCGAGCACATCCCAGAGGTGTTCAATTGGGTTCAGGTCAGGTGAGCACGCTGGCCAGGCCATACGGACGACTTCATGCTGCTCCAGGAAGTCGGTCACAAGGCGTGCTCGATGCGCAGGTGCATTGTCGTCCTGGAAGATGGCGCCTTGACCAAGGTCCACAAGCGCAGGCAGTGCCACGGCCGCCAGAACCTCGTCCCGGTACCGGACCCCGTTCAGGATGCCGTCAATGGGGAGCAGGGGGGTCCGGGTACCACGGCTCATGCCACCCCACACCATCACCGACCCGCCGCCGTACCGGTTATGCTCTTGGACAGTGGCGTCAGCGAACCTCTCCCCTTGACGTCGCCACACCCGAGCCCGGCCATCGTTAAAGGTCAGGGTGAACCTGGACTCATCCGAAAACAAGACCCGGGCCCACTGTTGCCTTGTCCAGGTCACGTGCTCCCTGGCCCAGGTCATGCGGCGCACTCTGTTGACCGGTGACAGCACGGGTCGGACGGCCGGTCTCCGTGACCTCAAGTTTGCCTCATGTAGCCGTCTTCTCACCGTGCTGCAGCTGATGTTAGCACCTGTTGCATCCCTCAGCTGACCCCTCAAGGTCACCGCAGTGGATGCCCTTTCCCTCAGGACGGAGAGGGCAAGGTAGCGGTCTTGCTGTCTTGTCGTTACTCTGGGTCGACCCGTGTGACGCCTTTCCTGGACTGCTCCAGTCTCATTGAAGTGCTCCAGCAGTCTCTGGATTGTGGAATGCGACACTTCAAGTCGTCTAGCAACTTCCCGCTGCGCTAGGCCTTCATCAAGCAGAGCGAGGGCTCTCCCCCGCTGCTCATCCGTCATCCGTCGTCTTGCAAGCATGGTTAAAACGAACCAAGAACGGGTCCTTTTTATCCTCGTCTGCGGGCAACTTTGGCTGGAGTAGTGTTCAAAAAGGGCTTGCCTTGCACGTGCAAAGCGAATTTTGTCGCTACCTTGCCTGCGTCGTCAGAGAGACCCTGCTGAAGATTCGACAATTTCGTGTGGAAATTGTCTTCCTTGGGCCGCCCATTGCAAATCGGCAAATCCCCAAACACGTGCCAAAAGGAAACTGCAATGTTGTCTGAGCTCTTATCCATTCAGTTACGGCAACGAATTGGAGAAAAGAGTAAGAGAAAAGAGGTTATTTCTCCTTTCAAAAATTGACTCAAAAACGTTCCTGGCCCTTCAATAATGACGTGTAGTATACATATTCATGATTCAACCTTTCTCTTCCAAGACCAAGATAAGACATTTAAAGCAAGCTTCACCTTTTCTGGTATTTATATCTGAATATATTTCCCACTGATATCAAGTCATACGCATCATTAAACAGTTTTAATCGATTTTTCACAAATATCTGTTCAAAATACATAATCATTTTAATTCAAACCCCGTTTCTAGATCTACATTTTCTGTGTTAATAAAACCTTTAGTCAGCCTCTGCTTCACACAATTCATTTTTATCATAGTTTTAAGCTATTGTGTTTGCATTAAAGCACTTAATATCTCTGTTCTCATTACTCACTTCATAATGATTTAACTTGATAGTATTTGTCCATTTATGATTTGTTTGCTGTTGTATGTGTTATGGTTCAGCTGTTTTTATCACAGTGTCAGAGTTACCATATCACACACACCCTGTTTATTCTTATTGCTTTATTGTGTTCATTATTATTGTTATGATTTGAAAACATGCTAAGAACTAGCCTACTTTCGCTGTATTATGATTTGGAAAATATTGCTGAGTACTACTTCCACTACTCTACTAACCACCTCCACCACCACTACTACTACTACTAAAACTACTACTACTACTAGTACTACTACTACTACTACTACTATTGTCATGTAATTGTAGTACTTGTTAAAGGTTGACATGCATTTGCTTTATGTGTAGTGACCTTTATCTCAAGCTTTTGTAATGTACTTTATCGATTGACAGGTATATGATAACCTCAGTGATGTTGCATGTGTTTAAGGTTCATCTATTTTCATCAGTGCCATCCCTCCCTTGTTTGTTCTTAGTGCTATCTTTACTTTCTTCTTTTCCTTTCCTTTGTTATGTTATTCATATTATTTTTGTTGTTATTAAGGGTTGATACATGTTTGCCGTACACATGTCTGCCTTAGTCTCTCATGTTTTTATAAAGCCCATATTCTGTAGGCATATATATAAAAATCAATATTGTATTACAATTCATTTTTGTAACTTTTTCATTTTGTATGTGTTTTGATTCATCTATTTTTTAATATGTTTATATTTGTGTATAGAAATTAGAACTGCATGGAGAAGGACTAGCTATAAGGCAGGTCCCAAGGGACATAATGCTGTAATAATTCATTATGAACCTCTCTCACTCTCCCTCTCTCTCTGTCTCTCCCTCCTGCCCTTTCTCTGTTTCTCTCTCTTGCAATTTGCATTATGAATCAGGTAATGTAATACAAAAAAGTTCAGCTGTAACTTCTTTTTTGGGGCTCATCAGTATCTAACTTCATATCTGTTTGTGTTGATTCGCTTTGAAACAGAAATAATTTCATTGGTTCACTCAATTTGTTTCTATGGTTGGCAGTGAATTGACTTCTTGGAGGGCTGCACTGAGTTTTTAACCCTTTCACTCCTACAACCTGTCCATGAGCTGTAAAAACTTAACACTTCCACTCCATAGAAACCAGCTTCCCGTGGGAAGATAGTGGACAGGGTGAGGTACTGAAAGGGTTAAGTTTTTGCTTTCCTATCATAGTTAACAATGCAGGATACCGGCGGATAGGGTGAGAGAATCATAAGGTTACGGAAGACTTGCAGAAAATCATAGAATGCTAAGCTGCAGTCATAAGCTGCCACAATTAAGGCTGAGATGGCATGTTCTAATATCAGAATGCTTCCTTGTGATGAATAAAGGTTATTGTTTAAACTCTTGACACAGAACCTTTAACGTTATGTGATGAGCTATTTGCTGTAGAGTATGTACATGTATACTCTTTAATTTCATGCATTTTCACATCCATTCAGCAGAATTTTGTTTGATTTCTCGTTTTTTTCATGGGATCATTACTGGTGCACAGGTATGTGCAGCTCCCCTTACCGTCTCCCTGTATGTGTGGGTGCATTATTGTGTGTTTTGTTTGCCTGTCACTGTTATCATATTAGATTTTTCTACAGAATTTTGCCAGGGGCAGCCTTTTTTGTTGCCATGTGTTTGGGGTACAATTTTAGACCTTGCCAGCATTAAGGCTTTTGCACCTTTTGTATTTTATCCATCACATGGCATTGGCGGTATCAGTGCATATGGAGTTTGTTCTGAGTGGGGAGATGCATTCCGGGAAACTGAAAATTATGTGCACTAAGTGCATGCTGCACAGAGAGACCTCAGTTTATTCTCTTCCAAAATACTGGTGCCCAGGCTATCATTTATGGCTTAGTGTAAGGATGAGAAATGTCCCTGTCCAGCCATGATTCAAACATTTTGACCTCTAGCTTGTCTCACTTTTCAAGCAAGCACTTTATGCACTGGGCAACCAGTCCACCACTACCAGTAATGATGATGATGATCTGAATGAAGGAATGGCTGATGTTCACTTCACACTAGATGGTGCCACAGCAAAGTGCTGAGGACATCGGCACATCGGACTTCTGCTAAGGTCTGAGTTATTCCTACCTGGCTCTTACTTTGTGAGTGAAGGATGATGATTTTCTCAATCTCCCAGGTCACCATATGTGCAGACGTGTTAGTGCCTGAACTGCTTTCATGTGTTTATGCATACAGAACATAAATACATACTTTAAAAAAGCCTACAGTGATTAATGGTTCAAGTAAACACGAAAATACCAGGCATGCACAACCACCAAAGACAGAGTACACACACCATGCAGCAACACTGTACCTATGGGTGAAACAACATGCATACACACATCAAGAAAATATTGCTCAGAATGCAGGGGGGAAAATAACAGGAAGCAAAAACCTTCAGACAGGTTGTGGCAGTTCTATTAAACATTATTCCTTTGTTGCGTGACCCTTGAGGCAGTCAAGATGCTTCACTGTGCAAGGTCCTCAACCATTTGTTGGTGGCGTTCCATCCTTTGTTGAGTAATTTGGAGGTCTCTCTCCTCACAGTGGAAACTGAGCTGCCATCTCTTTCTCTGGTGTATTGGTTTCATTTGAGGGTTTGATTTGCAGGTCTTGTTATGAAGATATGTCCCATGTATATATTTTTATTAGTGCATGATTCATTAAATCATTAACTATTGTGTATACTGAATTAATCATCAGCTCTTAGAAATAGTAAACTAAATCATCAATCATTATGTGCGCAAACTTGTTACAGGTCTATCCATGTGAAGAGTGTGAAGTCCACACATGGAGAGGCTTTTTTGTCTCGAGTGCCTGTTGATGATGTATGGATACGTACACATTATCCTCGGCCCAAGTTTTCACTGGAAGAATGTTTGGTGAGACACAAAGAACTGGCTGATCCAACTATGCTGGACAACATGGATGGCTTTGTCTATGCTGACATGCAGCTCAACATGAAAACAAACAAAAAGGTAGTTAAAGAAAGCATTTTAATGTGTAGTCAAACTGATGTGCTACAAGTGTATTCTTCTAAAGGTGGTTCTTAAAAAAAGCATTTTAATGTTTCATCAAAATGATGTGTACAGGTGTGTTCTTCTGTGTTTTGTTTATCTATTCATTTGTTTGTTTATTCATTCATGCATTCATCATTACATGATTGTTGGTAATTAATTCATCAGTACATGCTTTGATTGTTTGAACTTTGTGTGCAGACCAAGTTTTTATCCAGTGTCAAGGGAACCATTCTGTTGCCACACCTGTTTGAATATTCTGTGCAGCAGAAAATAGCTGTCTTCTGCAAGGTGATTTGCTGCATGATCATTGGTTGATTTATGTGGTATATTCATTTTTCATTGAATGTCGGTGCCCTTTTTCACATTATTTTTGTATTATATTACACACACACACACACACACACACACACACACACACACACACACACACACACACACACACTCACTCACACTCACACTCACACTCACACTCACTCACTCACACACACACACTTTCGTATCTATGTGGAGGGTTTTTCATCTGGATTGGAATACAACAGATGTATGGCAGATACACCAATCTCACTGTGTGAAATGAACAAACAAAAACTTTTTAAAATGACAGATCTGGCACAAATGCCAAAGATTCCACACACACACCCTCATCCCACAATACATCATAATACTGCCTTGTATTTCAAGGCAGCACTTGTTTCAAGTGCATTGTTGTCATTGATTTGTTTGTTCCTTTTCTTTGCATACCTCTTAATTGAAGATATACATCCTGCATAAATAACAACATTGAAAAGAAATTTTCCCTCATTTTTAAAGAAAACATGCGACTGGAAACTTCATGGTCAATCTATTTTTTATATGTCAAGACAGGTGCTCAGGCAGTATTTGGGAAGTCTTTGGATACAGTTTATTGCAAATTTCTTCATATGATTTTAGTGTATAGGTAGAAAAGTTGGCATTATGTATTAGAAAAAGGCACTCATCTCGGCCCGTAGTGTTCTAAACGGTTTACATGGAGCGTAAAGAGTATGGTCTTGCCGCTATGGCGTACTGAGACAAAGAGGACAAGCGTCATTCAGGCTGGAACCAGGGATCAGGTTATGGGTGGGCTCAACATTGGTATCTGGCAGTGACATCTTTTCACCGATTTCTCAACAACCCGGTCAAGTATTTTGCAGTTAGTATGGTCTCTGGCATGAATTGAGCTTTGCTGATCTATTGCATTAATGATTAACTGAGCTATTAATAATTAAATATATGTTTCAGGAGTTGTGAACATTCACCAGATATGCATTTGATGTGTACAAAAAGGCAAACTTTGTTGAAACCCTGACCATTTATGACATAAAACCAAAAGAAAATGAAAACTGGGAATACATGCAGACTGTGGCATTGAAATGAATGAAAATTTTGCTCATTACTGTGTCCATGCACAGAACAACATTCCAGTAAGACAGAAACAAAACATGAGCAGTGTCAGACATATAGATTTAGAATTGATCAATTAAAAACTGATTGATCGAGCGAGTGAGTGATTGATATCCTGAATGTGAATGGAATGTTGTTGAATGGATCTTGGTCTTTTGCAGGCTCAGTGTGCTGCCACCTTGGTGTATGTGTGTTTGAATGAGAGAGAGAGAGAGAGAGAGTGTGTGTGTGTGTGTGTGTGTGTGTGTGTGTGTGTGTGTGTGTGTGTGTGTGCAGATCTGTTTAGTGTAATGCAATGTTACAGTTATACAGTAGTGTGTGGTGGTTGATGTGGGTGTGTGTGGATGGTATAAGAGTGTACATGGTGTGTAAGTGTAAATATATACAAGTACACATGTGATATATATACAAATGTGTAAATAGAGATATACATGTATGTATACATATGTTAAGAAAAATTTGTGTTTATATCGGGATCATTTCTTCTCTTGACAAAAAAACAAAGTAACCAACAGTTTTTTGTTCCAGAATCGGGAGGACATGGAGAAAGCCAACAGTCTTGGAGCATCTTATGTAGGATGTGAAGATCTTATCAAGCAGGTGAGAGTAGGTCTTTATTTTTTTCAAACTGAAAATAGTGAACATGAATCATACGTGACCTGTTCCAGCAGAGAAGTTGGACGCACAGTGTGTTTTCCTTAGTGAGCTGAAAACATCACTTGGAACCTATGAACTCTTCATTTAACTCTTACATTTTCAGTATCTAGAGTAATTTATCTACCTTGTGTATTAAGCTTAGACCTTAACACAGTCTGAATGGTCTAAAAAAATTAACTGGATTTTATATGTGAGGGTATTGACATTTTTGCTGAAAATAATATTTGCCAGCAACTAAGCATACTTATATCTGAATCAATGAATGACTAAACAGACAATAAAGAATTCCAAAACAAGTGTGACTGTCCGCATTCAAGCAAAAAGGAACCAGAAAAAAACAGGGAAAAAAGAATGAGAACACATATTTAATACAAGACAAGACAGGCGCAAATTTTCGGCCAACTGACCTTTGTCAAGATCACAAAGAAACAAACACCAGATACAAAAATTAGGAGAAAAAGACTGAAACTTCCCTGTTGCTCCGTCCAGTGTAAGAAAAGGAATGTAGAACATAACTGAAGCCATTGCTAAGGATATTTGTTCAATTTTGGTCTCTCAACTTTGAAAGGCATCTTCTGAAAATAGCATCCCCGGTGGTTACTAACTTAAAATGGCAGTAAATCAGTTTTGGAAAAAGCTAAGCTGTAAATCACATATTAAATACAAGCTGTAGTTTTCAGCAAGGTCATAATCACAAACAAAACAAACAACGACAGCAACAAAATCCAGTCAAATTAGACCCGATCATCCCTGTATCAAAGTGAATCAAATAATATACAATGTATGTATTGGGTCATCAGAAGGGTGGATATGGATGTGTCATTGCTCATTAAATTTCTGATAGAGTTTCTGTATGTTAATTTGTGGATGTAATGTTATATGTACACTATTTATCATTTAGCTTGTGTTATGTATGCACACACCTACCATATGCGTGTCAGCTTCATTGTTTTATGAATTGAGTTGTACACACAGTTGTCTCTGAAAAAAATTTTATCGTGTGCTTACATTATAAAAAGTTACACCTCTCCCACACACACACACACACACCACACACACACAACATGTACATGTACATGTATGTGTACACATATACATACACACATGTACACATGATGATAGGATTATTATAGTGTGATATATGACATGCTGGTTTATGTAGATATATGGTTTTCAGATCATGAACAGCTACTGAATGATGAGATTGACAGTTTACTGTGTATTCCAGATGCCATTCAAAACTACCTATACACACTCACACACACACACACACCACACACACTCACACACACACACACACACACACACACACACACACACACACACACACACACACACACTCTCTCTCTCTCTCTCTCTCTCTCTCTCTCTCTCTCTTACAGATTTATTGCAGAATGTCATGTGTTGGCTCACATTATGTGCTGTGTGGTTTTTAGATCATGGAGGGAGTGGTGGATAAGGATGACATTGATGTTGTTCTGTGTACTGCCGATGCCATCACAGAACTCATTCCTATAAGGTCTCAGCTCAGAGACAAGTTTCCAAGCAAGGCAAAAGGTAGGTCATAATATTTGCTAATGGCTTGATCCCCACCAGTTAGTTGTTCATAAAGTTGTCTGTGTTTTGGCCTGTCTTTGTCGCCTTCCCCATACTGAGTGTTAAGCAGAACACAACCAAAAGCACAGCCAACACTTAACATGAAGAAGGCCTCATAAGAAGCCAAAGTATAGACAACTCTGCAAACATTTTCAGTAAGGCTGAAGTTAATTCCTAAAATATTTGTGAAGTCATGTGTCACTCATAAACACACTCATAAACACATTCACACACACACACACACACCTCACTCACACACACACACACACACACACACCACATACACACACACACACACACACACACACACACACACACACACAAAACAACTGATTCTGGGTATTGGTGATGTTGCATATACAATCCAAAACACTGGTTTTTGTTATGAAACAAAATACTGCTGAAACTGCACATTAAACATATGAAAGATATGATACTTATAAATTTTAACAGTCCTTATCCTGTTTCTTGTCTATCTTATTTGCATGTTGGTTGTTTGGGAATTGAGATCAAATGAAATATATTGTAAGGATTTTATATTATGGTGCATGGAAAACACTGTTGCAGAGGAATACACCCAACAAACGAGGTGTACATGTGACTTGGCCTTATTACTATGTCGGCGTCATCAGGTTTTGTGTTGGCCGCTGCACTCTTTGACACCACCACTTTCCTCTAATAGTTATCATGAAACTTGTGAGGCAGACTTTCTTCACACACATATTATGTCTACTGTTAACCCATGGACTCTCTCACTCTATCCACCAGCTTTCTGCATTATCAGCCTGGTCAGCAAAGCAGAAACTGAACCCTTTCACTTCTTCACCCTATTCACCAGCTTCCTGCAGGAAACTGGTGGGTAAAGCGAAGGAGCGAAAGGGTTAAGTTTTTTAGAGAGCAGGAGTGACAGGATTAATATGACAGTAACTTTACAATATGTATGCATATGCACACGTACACACTCTCATACACTGTCACTTTCTGTATCGTGCCCTCACATACACGCACACACTTTCAACTGATGGTAGCTGTTAAAAGTTATGTGTTGCAGGCAGCGTTGGATCTGACATTGAGGAAATGTGGACTCTGTACACAAAGGGAATAGCCTACACCTCTCAGAAAGAAACAGAGGCTGTAGGCAGGTTGCAGGTTCCTCTTGGCCAGGTCAGTAAAAACGTGCATCATCCGCTTGTATTTATGTCATTATGAATTTTCTTACTGTCTGTCTTCATCTGAAAACATAAATAGACCCAGAACAGTGATTATGAGACTGATGAGTTGGATCAACCCACAGGGGCGATTGTGCATATCCATATAACGTGTGTTCATTTTCACTCAGATATGTGCATCTGAGTTGTTCTGGTGGATAAGCAACACGGTTTGGTGGAAAGGAGAGTGAGCCAGAAAAATGCAGGAATTTCTTCATCAAGCTTAGGTGAATTGATTTGCAAAAAGAGAGAAAGAGGACAGCAATACAACAGGGGGGAGTAGAAACATAGAGTGACAGAAGAGGAAAACTTTTGCACAATGTCTGTAGAACGTGGAGATACCGTTTACATCAAAATGGCCCCAAGCATCCAACCAAATTACTGCACAGATCATGTGGGGTGAGACTATGTGGGACTTTAGGGGTAAAAAGCATCAGCGAGTAATTTTCGTTCATAGAGAGATTTTCCCATTTGGGCCATATGTCTGCTAGTGCACTTTTAAGGTTTATTATGTGGGCTCCAGTCAATACAAATATTTGAGTGGTGTTGGTTATGATCTGATTTAATCCTTCTCTCTTGGAATATTTACTACAGATTAGCTGGAGTCATTACCTATACTGGCTATAGAAACACTTTTTCCACATGCCTCAATCAGATTAAAAATTAGAAAAAGCATAATTCAGTTATCCATCAGAATGTATAGGCTTTTACACAGCTGGCTTGCTGAATTAATATCTATGAATTTGTAAAGCCAGTACTACCAAAGTTTGGAATTTCCTGTCCAAGTACTGTTGTGACAGGGTAAATGATTCATATAACGGTGTATTGTCATGTTTTCGTGATATGAAGTAGAGATGTATCATATATTTTTGTCATTTGCTTTTTTTTTCTTATTATTTTGTTGTTGTTTTTCCCCGTCCTTTACAGAAATCAGAACATGTAGATAGAGGAGAAAAAAAATATTTTGTGTAACATTACAGAAAAAGTTGTAACGAATACATTTGTGTTTTCAGCTGAAAATGCCTAATGACCAACTGACAGCAAATTTTACTGTTTACGTTGATGCTATGTGCAAAGGAAGAACAAAGACTTTAGGTAAGTCTTCTGCTTTACTTTCTGTATTTTATAATTATTCCTTTTGTTCTATCATGTTTTTGTCTGGTATGAAAATGTAAAGATGTAACATAGAATGAGCTGGATTGTTTTGGAGTACACAGCAACCAAAAACAGTTTTTTAATTTAAACAAATTGAAAAAGTACTATACTTAGATTCTCTGTCAGTTGAAAAGGAAAAAGGTGAGAGTCAAGGTGTGCCTGACCCATTGAACCCAGATTACATGTAAGAAGATTAAAAAAAAATGCTGAAAGAAGAATGACAGGGGAAGAACAAGGAAGAGGTGGAAAAGCAGGGATTACAGCAGTAGTAAGGAACACACCACATTTTTCCTCAAGCTCACCATGCATGAACACACACATGACTTCCTATTATTTTTGATTCAAATGAATAGATTATGAGGTTTAGTGACAAAAGAGTTGCCTGGCTGCATCTCCAGAGTTGGATCAAACTCAGAACATTCATTTCAGTGGGTGGGTGTAAATGCATGTTTACATGGTTGTGAGGTTGTTTTCTGTTTTTGTTTTTTGTTTTTTTTTTCATCAGATCAGTCCAAAATGTTCAAATTTACCCGAAAGCAAGGACAGATCTTTGTAGGGAGAAGGAATGTCACATTTTATATACACTTAGCTCACTGTCTGTGTTAATGGTACTTTGATGCCTTTATCTGGAATACTCTTCGATCTCATCTAAGATCCGGTCAAAATACATCAATGTTTACTTTTTTAGACAACTCTGTCAATTTTTCACTAATACACTGAAAACATAATATGCTGCATCTGTGTAGTATTGCATTTGATGTAAGAATCTATACATTATTCTTACTTAAGTCTATAATGCTGTGAAATGACCAGTGTTCGATAATGTCAGTATTTGTCAGAAGACACTACCAGGCACATGTTCCATACCCACAATGCCAGGTCGGGTGTAAATGCACTTTTCCAGCCATGGCAGCAGTGAAACAGGTTGCTTCCAGACCTGTTAACTGTCATAAATTTGGTGTAATTTTCACGATTTTTCACAGCCATTATGCCACTGGTATCCATATTACAAATGTTTGACACCTCGAACCATAATTTTGGTCGAGTAGAAGTATAAAGACGTTTCTCCAGCACTTCGGCAAGAGTTGTTTTGCTTGTGAGCATGTGAAGGACTTGTTTCTGTTCGAAAAATCATCATGAAACATCCAAAAAGTTCATGGAACAGATTTTGAATCAGAAAATAATGGACCTAGGAAGAAAATCCTGTGAGATGCTGTCAAAAGGAAATTTTCCTTCTAAAATTACGTTTAATCAACATACTTACCGTGGCTCACTGATGCAATAAGCGGCAGTGATTTGCCATTCCTGCCTCATAAACAATAAAGTCTGAAAGGACCATAACTCTGAGAGTATCCGTGTCTTGGCGCATGGCTCTTCCTCTTTTCGAGGAAACCAAGACCCTGACTGTGAATGGAAGGAACCAGGAAGGCGGGGAGGACGTCAGTACTGACACATGACTTGTGGTGCAAGCTGCTTATCAAAGACTACCACCAAAGTGGCACCCACCTTTTGTAAAGAATCCTCTGTTACTAGGGAAGGGGCAGACGGATACGCTGAAAACAAGGGTTGAAGCATTTATTCTTTTGTGAAGTTGCCAACAAACTGCCTTTGAAGCAATTTTCTGGTGTCACACACAATTTGATTCAGTTCATGTACGGTTCCAGCAGAAGATCCCCAAATCTAAACACTCAGCAGAGCTTTACAGAAGCTTGTCTGGAACACTTTTTAATGTTTCCTGAAACCTCAAGCATTAAAAGGCAAAGAACTACATGAGGTAGACTACAAGTCATGGCTGATTCTAACCTGAGAAGGATTCCAGCGTTTTGATTGGGATGCTGTTGAATTTTTTTGGCAGAAAGAGAGAGTATCTGAGAAACAGTGGAATTGCTGAGTTCAACTCATCTACAAAGCAATATTTCCAATCAGCCATATGCTGTGAAAAGTCTGCGTCAGTACTGCATGTGATTCTTTCGTGTTGGCAGAATACATTTTGTTCTTGTTGTTGTTAATCTGTTGTCACGTGTGCAGGTCCACTGATCACACAGATATTTGTGGTTGCTCCACCATCTAATGAGCGTTTCTTGCTGCAAATTGAGGACTATGTGCCAGGCTATGAAAAGACAGAAGCCAAACAAGAAGACTCGGACAGTGAGGATGAAGCAGAGACATAGGCTGTGCAGTGATCTGTTGATATGTGGTGTGAGTTGAGTAAACATGCTTGACATTATTGTGAAGACTCAATGTACTGTGTTGCTGATTAAAGTTTGTTATAACTTGACAATTACTGCTTTGTTCCTTTGATATTAATGCTCTGCATTTCAAATTTGTGTGTGTGTGTGTGTGTGTGTGTGTTGTCAATCTGGTTAACAGGCCTTGATTTGTGAATGCCAGGAATGTCACCTCACACATGTTTAGCTGAATACTTAGCTGAATACTTACCATGTCAGACTCATCCCCCCCCCCCTCCCCGAATCCATTCCCACTAAAGTTGCCATGGTTTTCAGTGGGATGTAATTTGATTAGGGTATTTCAAATAATACAGGTGGGGCTTTCTCCAGTGTGTGCGCGTGCATGGTGGGCACTAAGAACTGGGCCATGAGGCCATGTATGGGCTACTTTCAGATCACCTCAGTATCAGCATCTAAAATCAGCCAAGACAGGGCGACCTAATGATGCCATAATGCTTACAGTCTGATATGGTAAATAAATAGCCATACATATTTAGCTAAAAACAAAAAAAACAAAACAAAAACCACTGCTGTCTGACACGTCTTGTATACAAAATTATAAGAAACACAAAAAACACATTTATTTCTGTAAATCTATTAATCTCCAGTATGATTGAACAGGTCCAATAACATCTATAGTGTACATATTTTCTAAAATGAATGTATTCAATGAGGGATTGTAAAGCATCAAGGAATACAATTCAAATGACACAGTAAAATGTTTACCAAATATTACTATCAGTATCACATTGTTAGTTTTTGCATTTATTCTAAATATACACACTACCTAATGTCTTCTCTGAAGAAAAAGAAAAGAACAAAAAAATGATTATTAAAAAAAAAAACAAATTACTTAAGATCACAACAGACCATTTCCACTTGATTTCCAGCATCATGGATAACATTCACTCTAAATGCATATATACTACCTAAATATCATCTTCCTAAAAGAATAATTACTAAATCACATGAAAAGAAACAAGATCAAGAATGATAACTGCCTTGACAATTAAAAAAAAAATCAAGAAAGACCTCAGACAAACCACCTAGTCATGCTCTTTAACAGTTCAGCACAATACACTGTTCATATATATGGTAATGTATGCCTGCGCACTTCATATACACATTCTATATATACACATATATGGTGCTGAATTTCATGTCTTACTTTAAGGAAATGCAGTTTAAAAAGTACTTAAACATAACAGTAAAGGTGAGCAAATAATGATGAACTGTAATTTGAAATAAGAAAAAAAATGAAAAAAAGCTGTAAAGAAAGAAAAAAGATAACCATAAAGAAACAGGTCATGTTAATCCTTTCATTAAATTATATCCACCAGTTTGCCGAAAGTTTCTGTTCAAACAGAATGGTGATTGTGACCAAAGTACATGGATCAAGGAAAAACACTTAAATTTTACTTATTTTTCAGCTGTTATGTGTTTAACACCCCATCTACCACCACCATTTCTATCTGGTTTAAAACAATGATTCAGTTCTAACTATTATGATTACAAACTAATAAGGTGGTGCTAAGTTGGGGTTTATTTTCTTTTTTTGTTTTGTTTTGTTTTTGTTTGTTTTTTTAATCACTGGCTCAGCATCATCCTCTACAAAAATCATGGGTAATATACTTGTGTCAACAAATAGGATGGAGGAAGGACACACACGACAATGAAAATACTGTACAAACCCAATATTTTTCTGACATGATGGAACCAACATTTGAATGTGCAACTAGTTCAAATAAAAGGATATTGCATTCTCCTTATCACCACAATTCAGTGCTGTAATACTTTGGGCATGGTTAAGTGAAGTGTTGCAAAACAAAAACAAAATGAAAAAAAATCAAGATTTGGTGACATGATCTGCTGCAGGCATACAGATATGCAGGTATGCAATGAGTCATAAGACAATAAGCGATGAGTGGAAACCAGCCTGAGATACACACTTTTCAAGTTTTTTTATCAAATAAATCAGAGATTACACTTAGCAGAATGCACATTCCAGAAAGTAAAAAAAATTCTTAAATAAAAAGCTTGTCCAGCTACGTGGTACTTAACACCCAGACATGTTCAGCTCAAACTTTCCTCTACCATGCAACAACAAAGCAGGGGTGTGTGTGCAGCCTACTGACAGACTGTCACACTCCAGGCACCAGGACTATGAAGTTACGTGAAGGTAAGACCAGCTTCACGGTACACAACGAAGATTTTTTCGATGGCAGCAATATAAGCAGCAGTGCGGAGGTCAAGTCCAAGATTGTACTGCATGGCTGTCCTCATAATGTTCTGGAACAAGAAATATTTTCATTGCAGTTGTAGTTCTTACTTTTTGTCATCAAACTGTTGAGTGCTTCCACAGAAAATGTCCAACAAACATTAATGTTCATTTTGCAAAGATTTCAAGAAATTTTATGTTAAAATGCATTTTCAATTTAAGTTGTGAATATTTTGAAAATATGTGATCAAGGCATTTGATCAATTGCTAGTGGCAACATCTGACCAATATGATCCAGTTTATTTAGAAAGTAGTATTCTTTAAAATGCTTTATTTCTTTTATCTGCTAACATTTTATCTGTATTTTGTCTCCTGACTATTGATAAAAACAGTGCCTTTCCTCCTTTAATGATGTAATATTTCTATGCCCTCAGGAAATGAAGGCGTGTAATTCAATGAAGAATATGCTACAACAATCCTGTTGTAACTGTGTTGATCTGCACTCATTTTGAAGACAACAGTAAGTAAACTGGCAAAAAAGGATATATTTTTCAAACAAGAAGCAGGGCTATTGTCCCTGTCTATGACAGTGTGGTGAGCATGTCGGACAATAATTCCCAACAATCACAAAGAACAAGGTAGTCTAACTTCTGAGGTTATATTGAAACAAATGATGAAAACCACTGCTCACCCTTGCTGATCTCTCCATGGTGTACTCCAGTCCAGAATGAACAATATCCTTTTCAGAAGCACCCTTTGAGAGAAAAAAAAATAGATATAAAAAAAAAGAAAACACACACACACACACACACACACAAACATGACACTGTCCAGGAAAAAAAGAACTGTTCAAAAAGGACTGGTTTAAACATGCTGTAATGATTATTAAAAAGCAGACCGGCAATGTCATAATATAAAAACATCAGATACTGCACCACCACCAGCAAAGTCATTAGCTCTAACATTTCACATGAATGGAGACCAAACTGAATCACAACCAGACTAAAAAAAATTATAGTACTTTTGGCTCTATGGGAAATACACGGTCATTTAACCTCTTAAGTGCCATCAACGTAAAATTTATGGAGCTCTTGGAGCCTTCTGTGGTGCCTACACATGTCAAATTTACGGAGGTAGTTCGACACGCGTTTCAGCCTAACGTAATGGGAAAGAAGCACTGACTGATGTTGTCAGTCTCAGAGGGTTTATAAAAGTGACTGGCTTCCCTTACATGACTTTTTGACATAAGCAACCCTCACCAGATTGGTTTTATTTATCTGAAAAGAGAAACTGGTTTTCAACAAAATGCTGACACCAGGACTGTCTTGCAATGCTGCATGTTTTCAGCCTTTGAAAGCATGTGAGTTGAGTCAAGAACTTATAAATGACTGTAGGATGATCAGAAGACAATTTTGACACAAGAAGAGGTTGAAAACAAGAGGTAGTTACTCACTGTTGGTATGAAATGTGCACCAGACAGACCTAACATGAAAAGTATTGATTTTCCTAGCACGTGGCCAGAGGCGATACTGACAGCTAGCCAACACTTCACATCCTTCTGACAGACAGGACGACGTTGTAGAATAAGCCAACACTGTCAGTAAGTAGTATTAGAAGTGGCAAGGGGAAGACTAGGGTGATGGAGTGGGGTGGGGGTGGGGGGCGTGCAGCAGTGGACAACTTGACCAGGTCAAGCCACTCAGCGCACTGGCACACTGTGGCTCTTTGTAGCTCATCAGCTGTCGGTGATCTGTCAGCGGGCGGTCAGCCAAAGTCTGAATACTTTTAGATTTCATCAGGAGGGTTACATCTTCTATTTTCTCCTTTGTTTTTGTTTTTTTTTGTTTCTATCGCGAGCGGTTATGAGTTTTTTACGGGAATTTCCACAAAATATTACAAATATGTAGTCATTTCAAGAAATTATTACGTAAATCATCTGAAAATACATTTAGTCATGCCTAATGCATCATTCTGTGTAATTGCATGCATAGATTCCTATAATTATGAGAGCAACAGTTGTTTTAAAGTACATAGTAGTGATGCAACGTTTTTCCCTGGCACATGGAAAACACTGGATGTCAAAAAATGTCGGCACTCAAGGGGTTAAGCTTCATCCACTGCAGAGACTTCTGAGCAAGTTCCTCATGTTGACCACAATAACCAGAAAACACTTGACATATTAAAGCAGGTGTTCATATTTACAGGCCAGGCTTCTGGCATGTGGTAACACTAAAACAGACAATGTCAACATCCTGTAATGGACAGTTGGGTAATGGTGGAGAGGCCGGTGCAACGAAATCTCACTCGACCAAAAGAAATATCATATGCTAGACTACTCCTTTCCAAGTGAGACCCATGCATGAAACCCCTGTATACCCTTGTTAGGCATGAGGTCACTTGCATATGGCCTTTCCTGTATCACTGCATGTAATAACACTCTCATGAAATCCCTCTTTCTCAGAGTTTATGTCATGACACACTGGGCACCTGGCGGTATAACTGAGCAAAATGGGAGGAGGTCTGGTCCCCTAAGTGTGCAGTATACATGGCCAATCATCATGTAGATATGCTGTGGCACCCATGAACCAGCCCCTATGCATGGGCAAACAATGATCAGACACCCCAATGGCACAGACCTTTGCGCTAAAAATAAAATTTGTGGAGAGGAGCAGAACTCAAAGAGACTAGGAATCTTAGAAGATTTCCAGCTTTGGAATCTTCATCGTATTAGGCTCCCTCCACAAAGATAAGTCACTGGGCTCAATCCCCCTAGATATTCTCATGTTTTCACCCTAGCCATTAGCAGGTGCAGGAATGAAATCCACGCCTTTAGTGGCAGCCCTCAGATATGTTTCCTAGAAGGACAGTTCTATTTCACTCAAATTTTCCCCAGAATTTGTAGCACAGAACCAGGATCTGGGTGATCCTTCTATTAATATAAGTATCAGCCCTCTGTCCATTATCTTGGACAGGTTGGCCTAGTCCAGGGCCATGTGTACTACCTAGACAGAACTCAAGAGCATTCCTCTAAATGCCAGCTGTTAATTTCCATCAACCAGAACTTTCAAAAAGATGTCATTGCTGGCACAGTTTGCAGGATATCACAGGCCATCATCAAAACCTACCAGAAAGCTCTACAAGATTTGAGTCTTACATCAAGAGCCTATGAGGTTTGAGCCACTGCCATCTTGAGGCCTACTTTGGAGGCAGCTAACTGGTGCTCTGAAAATCCCTTCATAAATGTTTACCTCAGGGATGTCAGAAAAAACAACACACACACACACACACACACACACACACACACACACACACACACACACACACACACACACACAGAGCTTCACTAGTATACTTACAGAAATCCTGTTTTCAAATTCAGCACTGGGCAAGATTGGAATAGCGCCTCCATTTGTGCCAAATTTCCGTTCAAGCGAACCCTGCACACTCTCTGAAATGATAACAAAATATTCATATTTTCAAATATAGAAAATACAGAAACAACATCAATTTTTAATTTGTAATCCTAACTTGGCTGCCCAGGCAGATCGTGTTTGCGAGAAACAATAAAGTGCATGCAATTACATTATAGAGTTATGACACACTTACTTGGTTGTGGTGTTTGAATGTAGTTCACAAAGGACAAAGAGAAGAGATGACTGAAGTTTCACAAAAGAGAAAGATAAGAAATTTAGACAGGTTTCCCCATAAACTGAGCAAGCACTGGAGAAACAAAATGTTAAGACACCTTAACTTCTCTCTTAGACAGCTTCATGAAGTCAATGCCCATTTCTATTTCACATTCCACATCCCCCATCTCTAAAGAAAACCCTAATTCAATTAAACACAAGGGTCAGGGGTAAAGCAACTTACGCAACAAATGAAAGTTGGAGTCTCTCTCATACTTGAAGGTCAGACGTCCATAGCTGACATGGTTCAAGTTTTTCAGCCACTCGAAGTAGGAGACTGTTACACCTCCAGCGTTGACGAACAAATCCTACACACAGAACACATACGACAGGGAAGGTAAAGTCTGATCATTACAAAAAATAAATACAAAAATATGGACAAACTGTCTAAACAGAGCTTCAGATTGCGGGTGTATTTATAAATAAAAACACAGAATGATGCAAGGCTTTACAGATATACACCAGATTGGCAAGTGTGCACTGTAGCAGATGTTATGGTCCATGAATGCAAAAATAACAAGACTGATGGATGGAATGAATAAATGAACTAATGAAACAAAACAAGCACAATAAAACCTGAAATTGCAATCAGTGCTGAATGAAATGAATGAGTGACAAAAACACCAAATATCACATCGAATGATTATCTGTTATTTGACATAAACAAAAAAGAACTGATGTCCCAGAACAATGTTAATTTAATTGCACAGTCTGTAACCTGATATTTCCAAAAAGACAAAATCCAGCACATCATCGTGATCACAAAAGCCATATTAATAAACTGTTAAATGCACTTTTCTTTCTTGTTTTGTTTTTCCCCACCACCCTATCTTCTGTGCCACATCAGTGGCACTGATCCCACGCTGTTTATCCTGGCTCCTCAACAGACTATAAACCCCAAGTTTATTGTTATGCTAAATGT
Source organism: Monoplex corrugatus (assembly GCA_030674185.1). Taxonomy (NCBI): domain Eukaryota; kingdom Metazoa; phylum Mollusca; class Gastropoda; order Littorinimorpha; family Ranellidae; genus Monoplex; species Monoplex corrugatus. Next base: position 29,306,146 of record CM060305.1, on the reverse strand, counting down.
CCATAGGAGTCAGGTAATGTCAAGCTGCCATTGGACTACCCTCCAGAGAAGACTGCAGTTCTGGCAAATCACTTTAGTATAGTTCAACAGTGCGTATCCTTAACCAACTTAATGCTGCCTACACTGCTACCTATGGGCAATCACTCAGCAACCAAGCAGACCAATACAATACAATACAATATTTTATTTATATAGCGCAAAATCTTGATAAAATCAAATCTAAACGCTAAAACAGACACACACGCACGCACGCACGCACGCACACACGCACGCACGCACGCACGCACGCACACACACACACACACACGCAAACGCACACGGCTATAAATGGGGAGAAAGAATAAAAGCAATGGAAAATTATAGAGAGCATATTATATACAATTATATATTACAATGTGATTCCCCTCCGAGTGGAGACAGGCTGCAGAGGGGATTGAGTGAGGTCAGGATTTTATGCAGAGCAGAAAAGGTGAGTTTTGAGAGCGGACTTGAAGGAGACAAAAGTAGGTTGCTGACGGACTGAGAGAGGAAGTTTGTTCCAGGAAAGTGGACCAGAAACAGAGAAGGCTCGTGGACCAAAGGTATTGAGCTTAGTGCGCGGAAAGCGAAAAGTCAGAGGATCGGAGGCAGAGCGGAGGGTACGTGAGGGAACATAGATCTCAAGTAGGCTTGACAGGTAATCGGGGGCTGCGTTATTGAGGCTTTTGTAGCACATGGTGTCTAGTTTGTACTGTATGCGCTTTGATACAGGGAGCCAGTGAAGTTGTGCCAGGAGAGGAGATATGTGGTCAGCTTTTTTCTTTTTGAGTACAAGGCATGCAGCATTGTTTTGAATGCGCTGTAGGATGTGAATGGTGGAGGCAGGAAGACCAGACAGGAGTGAATTGCAATAGTCAATGCGAGACATTATGAAGGAGAGAACGAGTTTTGCAGTTGTTTCCACAGAGAGATACTCCCTGATCTGGCTTATACGATGGAGGTGATAGTAGCAAGATCTGGCAGTTTGAGAAATAAAGTTGTTCATGGAGAGGGTAGAGTCAATGCAGACACCAAGGTTTTTAGCTGAATCAGAAATTGGGACTGATGTGTTACATAATGGGAGAGAAAGAGGAGGCAGCTGAGAAAGTTTCTGACGGGTGCCAATGAGGATAGCTTCTGTCTTGTCGTCATTAAGCAGAAGTTTGTTGTATGTCATCCAGTTCTTAATGTCCGAGTAACACTCAGTGGTGCGAGTCAAGAAGCACTGTATATTGTCAGGTGAGTCACTGTCTAGAAGTTGGGTGTCATCAGCATAGAAGTGGTGTTTTATAGAGTGGGAGTTGATGATGGTGGACAGGGGTGAGGTGAAAAGAGTGAAAAGAACAGGGCCAAGGACAGATCCTTGTGGAACACCACAGGTCAGGTATGCAGGTTGAGAGTAAGTGCCATTAATGAGAACAGTTTGTTTTCTGTTTGATAGATATGAAGTGAACCAGGAGAGAGCAATGTCAGAGATGCCAAAAGTATGATGAAGTCTAGAAAGGAGAATACCATGATCAATGGTATCAAAGGCTGCAGACAGATCAAGGAGTGTGAGGAGAGAGACTTTGCCAGTATCGATTGCAAGGAGGAGATTGTTGAGAATGTGTAGCAGGGCAGTTTCAGTGCTATGGAACTGGCGGTAGGCTGACTGGAAAGGATTGAGGAGATTGTTGGCAGACAGGTGAGAGTTCAGCTGGTTGAGGACAACTTTTTCAATGAGTTTTGACAAGAAAGAGAGATTAGAGATAGGCCGGTAATTTTTCAGTTCATTTGGGTCTAAATTGTATTTCTTGAGGAGAGGGTGAACAATAGCAGACTTGAAAGAATCTGGGACAGTTCCAGTTTGAAGAGAAGTGTTGATGATGTCAGTGATGAATGGGAGGAGAGCAGGGAGACAGTCAGAGTAGAGAGAACCTGGAAGAGGATCCAGTTCGCAGGTTTTGAACGACATGGATCTGATTGTGTTGAGAATTTCTTCTTGTGAGACTGGGGTAAAAGTAGTAAGAGGTGTGCCAGAGAAGGAAGGGTCAGGTGGGCATGGTTGACAGGGTGTCCTGTCAAGCCTGTCACGAAGAGTTTGTATTTTGGTGGTGAAATACTTGGAGAATACAGATGGGAGTTCTTCGTTTGTGTGTTTTGTTGGGAGAGGTAAATCTTTTCGTGTGCCAAGGAGATGATTCATGGTTGTAAAGAGTTCTCTTGAAGAAGAGGTATTCAGGATTTTGGTTTGGAAATAGCTTGTTTTTGCCGATGCAATGACGGTGGATACTTTTGCTTTAGGGGCTTGGAAAAGTTGCCTATGTACAGTGAGTTTGGATTTGCGCCAGCGGCGCTCTGCTCTGCGGCGGGTACGTTTAGCACAGGCAATCTCATGAGTGAGCCAGGGAGTAGGGGGGCGGTCAGGTAAAAGACGGGTTGTGGCTGGAGCATGAGTGTCCAGAAGATGGTGGAGAGTAGTATAGAATTCATCAGCAAGGTTATGTGACTTTTCAGAAAGGAGGCGGGAGGCATCAGATGAAAATGTGGAGAGGTCAATAGATTTGAGATTGCGTCGAGTCATTGTGCGTGTGGTACGGGAAGGAGGAGAAATGTCAAGAGAACAGAGAATTGCAGAGTGGTCAGATGGAAGGGCAGTTGTCAGTAGCTGAATTGTGGTGATCACGAGAAATGATCCAGTCAAGAATGTGACCTTTTTGAGGGTTGGTTCAGAAATATGTTGTGTCATATTGTGACTGGACAGAGAGTTGATGATATGTCTTGTGTCATAACGGTGAGTGTTGTCATAATGGACATTGATGTCACCTAGAATGATGAGATTTCCATGTAAAAGGCAATAGTAATCAAGTAGTTGGTCAAAGTCAGAGAGAAACATGGATGTGGTGAGCTTGTTGGCAGAGCTAGGTGGAGGTCGACAGACACAGGAGAAGGTGAGGGGTGGATTGGAAGGATACTTCAACGTGCTCGAAAGAAGGATGGGAGAAAGGCATAGACTGTAAGAAAGATAGGCGGGAATGGAGCGAGTCGTTGTAGAGGATGGCGATACCACCACCTCGGGATGAGCGAGGGAAAGAAGCAAGCCTGTAACCACTCGGAGTGAGATTCGCATGTATAGGTTCATGACCAAGGGGGTTAAGCCATGTTTCTGTGATAAAAACAATGTCAACATGCTCATCTGCGATAAAGTCAGCAATGACATCAGCTTTGCCATCTGCACATGTTGACTGAACGTTAAAAAGGCATAGTTTATCAGAGTCACATGGCAGTGGCCGAGATGGAGATGAAGGCAGCACCGACGGGACAGAGGATGAAGGCGACACCAGCGGGGCAGAAGATGAAGGCAGCAACGGCGGGACAGAAGACGAAGGCGGCACCAGCGGGACAGAAGACAAAGGCGGCACCAGCGGGACAGAAGACAAAGGCGGCACCAGCGGGACAGAAGACGAGGGCAGCGCCGGCGGGACAGAAGATGAAGGTGACACCGGCGGGACAGAAGATGGAGGCGGCACCGGCGGGACAGAAGGTGAAGGCGGCACCGGCGGGACAGAAGGTGAAGGCGGCACCATCAGGACAGAAGGTGCAGGCGGCGCCACCAGGACAGAAGGCGAAGGCGAAGACGGCAGAGGAGGAGACGAAGCCCGCAGCAGCAAGGTCGAGGGCAGGGGCAGTGGAGGAGACGAAGAAGCAGAGGACGAAAAGTGGTGTCGGACTGGTACAGCAGGAGGCAGGTTGTGCCAAAGACAGTGGAGACGTCCACCACGACAGGATCGCGCAGTGCGGGGCTTACAACACAGCCCCAGTGTTCATATGCGCTGGTAGACGTCTCCACCGAGGTAACACTTGCTGTGTTTAAAAAGTGTCAGTTCAATTTATTTTAAAAAGGACGGGTCCATAATTGCGAGCGTAGCGTTGGGCGAACACAGTAGGCTAAAATGTAAACACAGTTCACAGATAAAATGTCCGACTTGAGCGGCTGAATTAAAATGATGAAAAGTAGGTATAAAAAACTTTAAAATCAGATTATCTGGTAAAATATTCAAATTTTTTTTTAAATATATACATCACCGTATGTCGGGATTTAAAAGGAACAAACTGATACAAAATTCAATGCATAAAATCAAATAGAACCACGATAAAATCACTGTAAAACACAACACACACTTTTGCTGCCTGCTGGCGCGACATCTACTCACACGCCTCTCTACCAGCAGCACTTTGATCTCAACAAAAACAACAAATTCACACTACATTCTTAAGTTCATCAGCCAACAAATTATGTGGTGTCTCTTGAAAATATAACAGCCAAAATGTAGCAAAACAAAACAAGTCAAAGCAACACTTAATACAGATTGCAAACTTGGAATGAAAATTGAATACTAGCTTTAAACTTAACACCAATTCATGAAATACAGTCCAATGTTTTGATTTACGACTAATACCAACACTGTCCAAGTTTAAAAGATCTGTTGCAGTGCTGACAGAAAAAAAAACGATGACAGCTATTAGTGTTTAACTATTTCAATTTCAGTTTCTCAAGATGACGTCTCTGCGCTCGGAATGAATTCTATATGCACTAACGTCACAGGTGTCATGTGATGAAGAAGATCCAGAATGATCTGGCATAAGCCTTAAGCCTTCACATAAACCCATGAGCTGGCCAGGTCCTGAGGTCCTACCTACCTACGTAGGGGAGTGACATGGCAGAGACCAAAATGTGTTTAACTAAATATGTCGCAATCAAATAGCACAACTTTTCCCTCAAATCACACAATTTTGACCAAACGGTAAAACATTCCCAAAAAGTAACCACAAACATCAGCAACATGAAACAAATATCAGTGGAAAATAAAAGGAATGAACTTTTTAAATAATCTTTAATGAAGAGCATATTCCTGACAGCTTTCTTGTTTTAAATAATACAAACCTGGATGCACTGACCAAAAATTATAACATTTCTTGGCATATTTCCATAACATACTCCATCCTTCCACACAGGTTCAGTACCACAAGTATTCACCCACAAGTTGTCATTTTTTTTCCTGCTCCACTGGGAATACTGGACTCACTGTGCCTTTTTTTTTGTCTGTCAGAATCCTTTGCAGGAATCAATTTGAGAACTTCTTCAGTAAAAGATCTTCAGTTTTGCACACCTTTTTCTGTCGTCTTTGAGCTGCAATATAAAGATCGCTGCTTATCAACAAACTAAAACCCAGTCAAACAATACTTAAATGCTTCGGGAACACAGGGAAGCAATCCATGAATAAATGGCCAGTTTTATTTCCAAAACTGTCTTCTGCAAAAGCTGCTAAAACCAGCAATAGGAATTCATAAACTTGTGATGCAAAACAATCTGAACAGATGCACGAAATGTCGGCATCCTGATGCCAACAAGACTAAACTGAATTCAAACTCTTGAAAATCAATAGTCATGCCGCATTCCATCTGATTCTCTCCCCTCCCTTGAGGATAATTTAAAACAGCTAAATAACAGAGCTTTTTAGTCTTAGTAAAGTGGGTAGGCCGAGTGGGAATTTAGGCAAGACACGTTAAGTATATTTATTAAACTCTATTTAAGCACACAAAAAAGTGTTTTTAATCACAGATTCTCTACTATGTTTCAAAAGTGCAAGTCGTACACTGAACTATTAGGATAGAACCTTTTTTTTTCTTTTTTTTTTTGAAAAGGGGGGGGGGGGGGGATATCATCAAAATTAATATTTTTAACACCATTTTTTTTAAGCACTCTGACTTTCCTTGGATGCCTGTATGCATGTTGTTGTGCTCAAATTATGCTGGTGGAATGTTGCTGCACAGTCTGCATACTCCGTCCTCAGTGAACATGCATGCTTGGTGCTCTCAAATTTACATTAGTCACCAGACACCAACATGACTAACAGGATCTTCTGACATGCATACTTAATATTCTGTGCGCATAGACACACAAACCAAGTTTAGGCACCAACAGATCTGCACACTTGTTGATTACGAGAATCTCCAGGTATCCAGATAGGACTGATTCCCAGACCTTCTGACTGGAAGTCTGAAATCTTACTTACTAGACTACCATACCTGTCTAATTTGAGATTAATATCTGTTGTGTACATAACATACTGAATCATTAACTTATGTGAAAGAAACAAAACTATACTGAACTTGAATGAAACATTTAACCTCCATCAAAATATCCACAAAGGAAAAAACATAATGCCCATACTTACAGGTACAACGAGAATGTTTTTCTTCAAGAAGATCTTGTCAGCTCCGACTGTTGTTGGTCCATTAGCGCCCTCTGCAATGATCTGAGACATAAAATGGTTGGAAATTTTAGCAATACTGTTAATACAGCAATACTGTTAATAAAGCAATACTGTTAATACAGTAATACTGTTAATAAAGCAATACTGTTAATACAGCAATACTGTTAATAAAGCAATCACATTATCATCCTCTGGCAATAACCTAATATATTGTTAATAGTCAATGGGAAAAGACAGAAAGAAAACCAACCAATCAATACATCTTATTTTTTGTGAGGAAATGTTAAGAAAAAAATTCATCATTCCAAGCTCATAAAGTCCAAAGATGCTTTAATCAATAGTTCAAAATGAACTTAGATATCTCTACACTTACCTAACGCAGATACATGTTATGAACAATTTGTTCTTCTTTTGGGTCATGCCTATGCGAACAGGTAAATAAATATATCTATGCATTATGGAACACATGCGAAGCATGCACGTGTGTGTGTGTGTGTGTGTGTGTGTGTGTGTGTGTGTGTGTGTGTGTGTGTGTGTATGTGTGTGTGTGTGTGTGTGTGTGTGTGTGTGTGTGTGTGTGTGTGTGTGTGTGTCAGGTGTGTGCTATGTATGTATATAATATATCTGTGTTTCTGTATCTACTGTGATGGAATGGTGAAACATGTTAAGATATAGAACACCAAGTTTTCTGTGTGGTTTTATCCATCTACTTAGTCTAAGGTATGCATACAGGTCTACCACACCTTAATACTACAGAATGCATACAGATCTACTACACTTTCTCTACTGTCTCTACAACACAAAAAAGTGTTTGACCCTTACAACTGCAGGGTCCATCAAACAACAACATCCACCTTAGCCTGCACTCTGTCAGCGTTGTCCTTGGTGAACTGCTTTTCCCCTGCAGCAGGCACCAGGATGTCACATTTCTCAAACAGCATGTTGCCTTCATAGGGCTGGGCTCCAGGGAAACCAACAATGGTGCCATTGTCCTGTTCACAAATAAAATAGGATGCTTTACAGTACCCTACAGTAAAAACAATTACATACTTAACCATTTCACTCCCTAATCCTATCCATCAGCTTCCTGCAGGACAGAATAAAACAGCAAATTGGTTCATGTGCAGGTTTAGTACATAATGATACATTTAAGATAATGCATTCAGATTTATTATGAGTAATCTTCTAAGTGATTCCGTCTTTGTGTGAAAGGTTTCCTAATGAAAGATTCCTGTAATTCAACAATGTCACAAGTACAATCCTTTTCTATTTGCTACACATGCAGGTAACGATGATTTTTCCTGTTTTGGATGCTAATGTTCTTATATCAGAAGCAGGCAATTACTTTCCTACCATTCCTTCTTTTCTTTTTCCTTTAAAGTGTTTATTAATTTCTGTAATCTGATTAATGCAATGTTTCTCAAAGTCGCATATTTTCTACAACAAAACATAATTTTTTTTATGTTAACTTTCAGCAGTATTTTTGTGTTCCGTACAATTTTGTAGTCTTCTAGTTCTCGTGGGTGGATGCCTTCTTGGTTGAAGATGCTGCCATCTTTTTCCATGATACCGATGCACCTGGCTCCGGCACGGTGAAGGTAGCGCATGCTGTGCATACCCACATTACCAAAACCCTGCACACATATATGTATATATAAACATGTGCACAAACACACCAAAGACATGTTATATACATGTACACTCAAATACACCCTTATGCACATATGTAATGATGCACACCTCTGCACACATGCAACTGCAAATGCATTCACAGGTATGCACATTCATGTGTATGAATGCGCACACACACACATGAATACCTATTACACACTGTATACAAACACATTTGAAATGTAAATAGCACATTCGTACAAGCACACCATAAATGACAAAATGTATTCACATGTAAGCAACCACACATACACACACACTCATACATGTACATGTACATACATAAGACCAAACATAAAATGATAAAAGCACTCATATCAACAAAAACACATACACTACCGCATACACTCATGCACACAACTCGCTAAATAATGAAGTTTTCAGCAAACATTCACCAAGGCTTAAAAATAAGTGGTATACATGTTCACATTTCTGTCACACTAAGCCTGAATGTATGTACACAGCTGTTTCCAGCTGCTGTCAGAATCTGTTTCCATCATTTCCACATAAAAGCAGACATAAAAAGATATGCTCAGCTCTTGATGAACAGTGTGACAATGCAGAAACAAACCTCAAGGGACAGATCTAATCAATAGTGTCATGAGACATTGCAGATTTGGTGGAATTCAAACCAACATCTGTTTCAGATCTGACAAAACAGGTGTGAAAGATTACAGGGCGCGAGTCAGTGAATCTGTTCTTCCATCTTTATTGCAGGTAATTTAGTTCTGCTTTATCTGCTTCCACACACATACACACAGAAAGAGAGATATAATAATTTAATCCAGCAAAAGAGCGTTGAAATATCTGTGTGTTCATAACTTTTAATTCTTATGTGTACTTATACTTTCATCAATATTTTTTCAACAAATACGGAGGAAAATGACTATGTCCCACCTGGTCTCACCGATGTTGTGCTGTAATGTCACCTGGCAAAGATGAAGTTACCCTTAAAATCCATTGCTGCTGAGTACAAGGTAGGAAAAGTCAGGCTTCTAAGCATGCTTGAGAACTCAGGAGATAGGGCTATGAGATCAGTCCAGCCCAAGCTGACAACTGGTAGTTATGGAAAATCCAGGAGGTACTGGTCACAGCAAAGGAAAGCTTCAAGTCAGAGAAATAATAGGTGACACAAACCACTAGGCTAGGACTGGGATTAACAAAAATGGAATGGTGATCGAACATCAAGGGAAAAGCAAAATGAGACACAGTAATACAAGACATTAATAACAAAAATTATGCTAAAACCACGGATTCAAGATCTGGTATCCTGAGTTCGATCCCAGCCCGCAACATTGCAAACTGGCCAGTTTGCCTATCTTAATGTTTCCAATATTCTGGTGATATCAGCTTAGTGTTTCTACCCTCACCTCTCTCCATTTGTAGAGCTTGCCAGCGCACAGGGTTTTACAAAGATTTAGTCAGCTAGATAACAGCTCACAGATTTGGGTGGAGCACGTATGGAATTGTCCAAGTCAGATGAATCCCTCTTGAACCAACTCCAAACTGCTAAAAGAATCCGGAAGGCACTCCAGCAAGGCTAACTGGGGTAAAGGACAACATGGGAAAATGCACTCCATAGCAGTCTCAGCAAGTAAAACCTGGGGAATAATGGGCCCCTTTCAAGATCAATTTCATGTCAGATCTGTAGAGGATTTTCTTCCACTGAATGCAAATATGGTGAAATATGGGACATCAGCTGACTCTGCATGCCCATTCTGCATCGGCAAATAAACAATAAAACATACCCCCAGTTCATGCAAAGTAGCACTAATCCAAGGAAGATATACATGGAGGAACAATCAAGCACTTTGCACCAACAATCAGTATTGCTAGGGGGAAGAAACATGCCACCAGAAGCTCTGGCAACCCTTCTACACAGCAAGATGCAACAAACTGTGGCCTGAAAAAGCTAAGACATCTTTAGCACATGGAATCAAGGTCTACTAGATGGAGTAGCTGACTGGGAGTGCACTGCACATATTTCAGAATGAAAAATAAAATCATCTAAAAATTATCAGCAGGAGTGGCAAGATACCAGATGCAGTTCTCCATTCCATTCATCAAAACAAATTATTTTTATGGAACTCGCTATGCCGTATGAAAGTAGAATGGAGGAAACCCCATTTCCACAAATTCAAAGTATGCCAGTCCAGCCAGCAACTTGAGGAAATCTGACTCTGAAGCAGAAGTGCTCACCACAGAGGTTGGAGCAAGGGGCTAAATGGGCACATCTGCCTACTACCTAATGAAACAGCTCTCAACTTTTGGGAAGAATAAGGCAGGAACCCGAAAGGCAATGTCAGAAGCAGCCAAAAGAAGTTCCAGCTGAATCTGATCGACAAGGAACAAAAGACTTCATAAGACTTAACATTTCCCTATGTACAGTATGTGTCAGAGAGCTATGTGATTTCGACATCCATCACAAGGGTGACTTGGCCTTGAGATGCCCAACCACCTTGGTGGCGCAGGTTCAAACCCTGGTGCAGGGGAAATATCTGGACGTGGCATTGCCATTTTGAGTGCAAGGAGTTAATTAAGGGCCAAAGCACTTGCTTAGGTTCAAACCAGGTGAAAGGTGAATAAAAATGGCTATAGCAAAGGGGCACCCAGCAATCACAAGCTGGATGCTGCCTTGCCCCATTCAGGGCGCAAAGAGTTCAGGGCTGACACATTTGCTTGATAAGGATTTCCCCTCTGAGGACCCTCTGCTGTCCAGTTCTCGCAAAAGTTTCTTGCTACTTCAACAGACACAATTTATTGTCATTATTTTTTCAATAGACATTTATACTATCATTATTTTTTCAACAGTATCTCTTGACACAACTTTTCAAATTCAATAGTTCCTGTTCCATTCCAATTTACTTATTTCTTATGTCATTCATTCATTCAATTGTTTTGTTATTTATGTACTAGTCTATTTTGATTGATTGATTATTTTTGCATGAAGATGATGGTGATGGGTCTATACAGGATTACAAGCAAGCTCTATAAATAGCCATCTGTGCTGTTTATTTGCCACCTCCATTTCCAAAAGAATCAATCCTTGACAGGGTAATCTCACCTGCACAATGAAGGTTTTGTCACCAAAGCCAGGTGTAAGGCCCACCATGCTCATGTAACTGGCCTCGTTGATGAAGTTATGTATGCCATGGTACACTCCCTGCACAAGTTAACAGTTCACAAGAATGCAAGGGACATCCACACCAGCTGCTATTAACAATAGGTTAACATATAAACCAAGTATATCACTAGACTACATAAAGGAACAGGATGATGATTGGAGGATACAGAAGGATGGGGGATGGAGGGAATTAGGAAGAAAACAGTAAAACAAACACACAAACATATCCCCCCCCCCCCTCTTTCTCTCTCTCCCCCTCTCTCTCATCAAAGACACCTCACAGAAACAAGTACCTACATGAAAAGAAGCAGGTAAAGAAATTATAAAGCAAAAGATTTTTTTTCTGGTCAAAATTCAACATAAGAAACATGGTTTTTAAGCTTCAGTTCACACTTTCATTTACGTAATACCTTGATGACACTGGATCATTCTTCGTACATACGAAGAATTACAATATATATTGAGTACATTCCTTCAATAAACACAGTCCCCTACAGAATGCCTGCCACACAGACTAAGCATTGGGAGCAAGTACTGGAAACAAAAAATTCTTGTCCGTTGTCTTGTTTACCCCCCCCCCCCCTCCCCCTTACACACACACACACAAAGCCTGCCACTCTCTAACCTATTTAGATCTGTCAGATTCCCATTCAATGTTTTGTCAACACATGATGTAGAAAATATTATCTGTTGTCAAAAATAAATCACTGATAAGATTCTGGACACAAGTTTTTCTAAGACATACACGTCATCGATATTGTATTCATGATGATAATCTGTCTACTGAAACTTGCAAAAGTAAACTGACACATATTGTCTCATCAGTTAATTTTACAGATCTAACCCACTGAATGTTGATACAAATAAAAATCCTGTGGTCTTATCAGGTAGTAGTATTTCTTCATCTTTCTTTTTTTTTTTTCTTATGAATTACGGAGATTTATCACTTGTAATGAATTGAAAAGGAAGAGACTAAACAAATGTTGTCAGTACTCAGTGAACTAAACTGGCAAACCAAAAAACTGAGACATACCAACACAAAAGATAAGGCAGTGTGTTGTGTTTCCCAAACAAAATTTAGAAAATTATAAATCCGACTTCATCTGCAGAATATTGTGGCCTTGATACAAAAATCAAATGACCACCTATCACAAGTACCAGTCATCACACCATTTTATCTGGTTTTCCTGGAAAAGGGTAGTAAGACCAGACATCTTCATTTTGCACAAGCAGAGATATTCAATAGGACCATGTCGTAAGTCTGATACCTAGATGCATCACCATATATGCATATATACAAATATATATATATATACACAAATATATATATATATATATATATATATATATATACACACATGTGTGTGTGTGTGTGTGGTGTGTGTGTGTGTGTGTGTGTGTGTGTGTGTGTGTGTGTGTGTGTCTGTGTGTGTGTGTGTGTGTGTGTGTGTGTGGTGTGTGTGTGTGGTGTGTGTGGTGTGTGTGTGTGTGTGTGTGTGTGTGTGTGTGTGTGTGTGTGTGTGTACTACAAAAACACAAAAACATTATGACTTCTAATCATGAAAGTGATGTCATATTATTAGTTGCCTCTGACTACAGCTACCATTCCAATTATCACTATAGACTTTGCCTGGTTCATTTGAATCAAAGTAGCAACTAGCATCCATACTGATAATTTGAATCATCAGCAAAACAAAGAAATATCACAGTAAACACTTTATAATGCCAGAACAGGTCAGGCTTTGCTTTTTGTTGTAAGTGGAGTGGTTGGGTGTGCTGGTCATGGCTGCAAAACATGTAGCGGCAAACAATCAAAATAGTTTAAAAAGGTAAATCTCAAAACAAACCAATTCCTTAAATAAATCAATTCATCTGTAAACAGTGTGTGTGTGTGTGTGTGTGTGTGTGTGTGTGTGGTGTGTGTGTGTGTGTGTGTGTGTGTGTTGTGTGTGTGTGTGTGTGTGTGTGTGTGTGTGTGTGTGTGGGGTGGTGTGTGTGTGTGTGTGTGTGTCGCGCGCAGCGATAATGTTATCTGCAACTACAAACAGGTCAAGGCAAGCCTTTCTTCATATCTCAGATTTCAAATCCCAAGCCCCCTTGAAAAACTCAATACACCTAAACAATGTATACATATTCTAATTCACTTCCTTCATTATTTACATCATAGGGCAAAACTGTTTTCAGAAAGTACCTATAAATACATAGAGCACAAGGAGGGAGAAAGCTTCCTTTACAATGCAAGTCTACATGTTTCTCAGAAAGAACCTGTGAACAAAGGCAGAGTTCTAAAAAGTACCTCCATGTTTATAAGAAAAGACATCTGAACAATCGGTCAGGCAAACAACAACATTTTCCTAAAAATCTACAACCTTTTTTCATACGTTAAGTCAAGATCAGTTACTTCCTCATTTCCAACTGGTCTATTTTTTTTTCTGAGAAAATGTCTTTGAATACACTGCAGAGTTTGAAAAGAGCAGAGTCTAAAAAGAAGTAACTTACTTCTTTACAAAATCAGGCTGGATATGCCTGAGTAAATAATTTTGAAAATCCAATACTGAAGTTATGAAGTACAAACTGGCAAGAATGTCAAGAAGCAAAAACAGATGTCTGGCATTTGTCTGTGCTTCTATCAATACCCCCTCTGGATGTCTCCCAGAAAGAAGTTACTGATAAACTACAGGAGGACTTTTTCCCTGACAGAGGTTATTGATAAACCACAGGAGAACCCTTTCCCAGAAAGAAGTTATTAACTCTTTTGTTCCCTCATTTGTAGGTCTTGTTACTTTCCTTTGCTTCTTATTTCAGAAATCCTTCTATTCCATTCATTTCTGAGAATATTACTTCAGAAAGGTAATAACACATTTCACAGCCATCTTTTATGACAATGTACTGTTTAACCACAAATATTATACACAGTTTTGTTTGTTAGTGAATACATAAAATTATGTGTACAGTTTAGGCACAGTCTGGTAAATCGTTACAGAATTCATCATTAAAAAAAAACCCAGGTCAGAATCTTAAACAACCTTCTTCTATCATTGTGAGAAAGCAAATGTCAATGTTCTGGAAAGAAAATAAGCAAATGTGACTGGAAAGAAAATGTGTGAACTTTTCAGTGTTTCAATGTCCCCATGCCACCAAGGTTAACATGATGGATATTTCATTCACAAACATACCAGTGTTGACTTCAAGTATTTGCAACAATTCAATGAGTTTAGCAAACTTTTCAATCAAAAACATACCATCAAGACTTAAAGACAAGACCAACTGATAAGGATAAATGAAGGCCAGATGTCAGCTGGAGTGGAGAACTTTGCAATCTCCAATTTTTGGGGGGCCATGCAAATAAAAGGGGAACTTTCTTTACGGACAGTTTTCCTGCTTTTAGGAATGAAAGGTATATATTCTACAAACTGAAAAACCTGTTACTAGTGTTAGTGGAAATGAAGCAGTTAATAAACCATAGGAGAATCCTAGAAGTTACTGATAAATTGCAGAGGATCTTTTCCCCACAACGTTCTACAAAGCAGGAGGGAAGCAGGTCTGGCCCGAAAGTGCTATGACAACCAGCACATTGCCAAAGGGTCTTCTGGATGGAGCAGTCGACTGGGAGTGTACAGCAGACCTCCCAGAGTGGAGAAATTACCCAGATGTCATCAGCAAGACAGGCATGAGACCAGACATCGCTCTCCACTCTGACTCCTCGAAACAAGTGATTCTGATAGAACTCACTGTGCCATACGAAAGCAGAATGGAAGAAGCACATATCTACAAGACCGAAAAATACGCTGGTCTTGCCAGCACCCTGAAGAAAGCAGGTCTGCGGGTCAAAATCTTCGCCATAGAGGTCGGGGCAAGAGGGTTTGTGGGCACCTCCGCTTATGATCTCATGAAACAACTCGCCATTTCTGGGAAGAAGAGGACTAGAGCCCTTAAAGCGATGGCAGAGGCAGCAGAAAGGAGCTCAAGCTGGATCTGGGCAAGGAGGAACCAAAAGTGAACTTCATAAGGATTAAATTCCCTACAGATGATGTGTGCCCCGTTAGCACATTGGTAAAAACCGCGTACCGCAGTTCTGAAGCGCAGAATCGCCCAGGTTCGCTCCCCGGCGTGGGAAAAAAAAAAAAAAATAGACAACAGCAGAAGGGCATCCAGGAGTCATGACCTGGATGTGGCCCGGCCCCCAGAGAGTGTAAGAAATTCAGGGCCGAAACACTTGTCTAAAGGGGGTTACTTCTCTGAAGACCTTCTGTTGTCTAGCTCTCCCTAGAGTTTCTTTCTACCATAGGAGAATCCTAGAAGTTACAGATAAATTGCAGAGGATCTTTTCCCCACAAGAAGTTAGTAATAAGAGAAAAAGTTATTGACAAACCACAGGAAAACCTTTTCCCAGAAAGAAGTTATTGATAGACCATAGAAGACCTTTTTCAAGAAACAAGTTATTAATAAATCACAAAAACAAGTTATCTATAACAGAAAGAAGATATTGATAAATCACAGGAAGATCTTTTCCCACAAAAAGTCACTCATAAAACAAAGAAGACCCTTTCCCAGAAAGAAGATCTTGATAACCCACAACAGAAAAAAAAGTGCTTAATAAACCACAAGAAGACATTTTCCCTGAAAGAGAATTACTTACTCTGCCAGTGGCAGAAGTCCTGCCATGGATTCCTCCCTGAGGGATGGGCTTCCCTGTGATGCATGCTCTAGCATTGATGTCAAGGTGACCTGTAAATTCAAACTGTTCCAGTCCATACGCTTACATTATCTACCATCATTAGTTGGTTTCTAGCATCAACAATGTTAAAAGTACATGTTACTTGTGGACATATATACATATTGTTGTGGTGTGTGTGTGTGTGTGTGTGTGTGTTGTGTGTGTGTGTGGTGTGTGTGTGTTTTGTGTGTGTGTGTGTGTGTATGTGTGTAAAAGCTTCTCTCTCACTCTGCCTTTTTTTTTTTTTTTTAAATAGTTTGAGCACGGTTTTATACAAAATGGTCAGTTCCTGATCTGTATGAAAGATGAGGTCCTCAATAAATTATCCTTACCACTCCAAAGCTGTTTTTTCATACTTGCCCTGTTTGGGCCGTGGTTCCCAAGCTGTTAGAGCTTCCCATCATATGGGTAGGCCATGAAAGCCAAGGCTCTGGTACTATCCTCACCTGGCTTTGGTCCATAAAAGCAACACCACATCTAAATACTCACTGGATGCAAGTTCATATTATTTCAGATGTATGTATCCATGTTGCACTGTCACACAATGTGTGCAGGCAACAAGGTTACTGCAGTCTACAAATTCCCTCTGCAAAGGGTGGATCACAATTAATCTGGACTCTACTGTTTGATCTGTTTGGTTTTGATAAATTAGCTAACAGCACAAAATTCCTGAAAGCACAGCTCTCCATGATGTCGAGACAGACAAGCTCCCCAAACAATAGCAAAGCATTGATCAAGGCAGGGTAAGGAAGAGGACCATAAATCATCCCATCCAATGCCTTAGAACGTATATGTTTCCTGTGAGCATGACGACATTGCAGCATGTCCATTGTCATACAAAGAAACTGCATGATGACATTGCAGCATGTCTACGGTCAAACAAAGAAATCAGAATCATTCATGTGGTAACTATAACTATTATGACATAATACCTTTCAGCTAAGGGGGAATTCATTTCAAATTCTTAATCTTAATATGACCAGCTCTGTGGATTACCATAAATAGATGTTTCCAGTTATGATATAAAACATTACGCACACACTGCACTCTTACAAGAAACACTACAAGAAACACATCTGAAAACCAAGTCTGAATATGCATTTAGACCAATCGCTAAAACTATACATTCACTAACTTATCAACAAACTTAGAAATAAATCACCACCTCATTTTGTAAGAGAATCAAACACCTGTTTTTACATAATTTCTTTAGGGTGGGAAAAGGGCAAAGCTACAATAACAATTTAAAAAAAACAAAAAACAACAACAAACAAAACCCACACAGATGTTTGCAACCTGCACAGCAGAGGTAGACTAAGAACGCTGACGTTATTCACCTCTATCAGCCACAAAAATTCAATGTGACGGATTTTTGGTTGAGAAATTTTTCTGATGAACATTTTTGTATGTAGGC
The DNA here is from genome assembly GCA_030674185.1 of Monoplex corrugatus. Taxonomy (NCBI): domain Eukaryota; kingdom Metazoa; phylum Mollusca; class Gastropoda; order Littorinimorpha; family Ranellidae; genus Monoplex; species Monoplex corrugatus. The sequence goes on along the minus strand of CM060305.1, from coordinate 29,288,945 downwards.
AACACACCAAAACGTAAAAGAATTTTATTGAAATGAACTTTATGAAGTGTTCTTGTAAGAGAATAAGCAAATGAAATAATGGCTAAATGCAGCAACAAATAATGATCTGATACTGTTACATATTACAAAAGGCTCAGCATATGCAGACCAGACAATGTTGAAAATATTGAATGAATACACAAAAGATCAGACGGGTATGTTCCTCACCGTGTTTACATTATGGCATATGATTTTAAGATACAAATTACGCATATATTAAAGAAATGTAGTATCAACTGTTATTTCAAATACTGGTGATATAATTAATGACAAAGTTTAGATATTATATGTATTCATACTAATCATAGTCATTTCTTTTGTCACAACGGATTTATCACATGAACTTGGGCTGCACTTCTTTCTGACAACACACTGCTGCAGTGCAGCACCATCTTTTTTGTTACTGCTGTTGTTGTTGTTTTTTGTTTGTTTGCTAACCAAGACTTCAGAAGGCAAGAAGGCTAACTGATCTTCAAGGGGAGGGACTGGGAAATCTACTATGCAGGTGTGATCAAGGCTTTCAAAACTCTCAAGCAGAAGTCTGGGCTGGACTACATAGAATACAAAGCTAATGAGAATGACAACACTAAAATATGGAAGTAAATCAACTGTGGTAGAACAAAAATTATATATCTGACACCAAAATGATACAATGACCATTGACTATGCATCAGACAATGACTCTTAATGACCATCCACCATGCATTAGACAATGGTCTCTTATTTAGTCTTAAAGACCATCCACCATGTGTTAGACAATGGACTTTTTATTTACTAAGTCGTAGGGCTATTCAATGGACTCTTCATCATTATCATCATCATCATCATCATGGGCCATGCTGCATGGCATAGACAATCATGGCCCTCCATATGATTCTGTCACTTCAAGTACATCTCCTACCATTTCTGTCCCCATCCACTCTGTAAAATTAATATTTTCTCCCGGTTCTATCTGGTGCTGTTTTTCCCCTCCAGCTTTCATGATGTGACCAGGTGCTTTAATTTTCCTTGCCTCAAAAAATGTTCGATAAGTGGTGCTTGTCTTTTCTAATCTTCTTCATTAATGTTCTTTTTGTGTTCACCTCTTCTGAGACAGTCTCGTTTGTTTTCTTTGCTGTTCATGCAACTCTTGATATTCTTCTTAAAACCACATTTCAGTTGCCTCAATCTTGTTCTGACTTTGCATGTTGATTGTCCACACGTTGCATCTGTACAAAAGTATTGGTTCTCTATAATACTGAAGAACTCTCTTACTGATGTTAATTGATAGACATCTGTTGGTGAGAATACTTTTTTATAATACTGAAGAACTCTCTTACTGATGTTAATTGATAGACATCTGTTGGTAAGAATACTTTTTATTTCTTAAATGCTGTTTTAGCTTGGCCAATTCTGCTGGATATTTCTAATATGCTATGATGTCTGGTGACATGACTGTTCCCAAATATTTAAACTTAGCAACCTGGTTCAATGCTGTGCCATTCGCTGTTGTTTTACATGAGGGGATTTCTTCATTTTTTACTGATTACCATGACTTCAGTCCTCTTAATATTTCTGGCCCTTTATTTCTGCTTTCTAGTTCTATTATATTCAAAAGATTTTGTAGGTCTTCTTCATTTTCTACAATCAGAACAGTGTCATCTGCATAACGAACATTGTTTATCTTCCAACGTTATGCTAGGATATTCTTCTACACACACCTCATGATGATTTCTCTGCAAAGTGAAAACAAATCCGGAAACAAAACACATCCCTGTCTAACCCCTCTTTTAATATATTAAAAAGACCTTATATCATTTTCTACTCACACTGCTGCTGTTTGTTTCCAAAACATATTCCTTATCATTCTTAGATCTTTTCCATCAATATTGAGCTTTCCAGTTGGTTGATCAATTCTTTGTTGGTTGATCAATTTTTTGTATCTTACCCAATCAAAAGCCTTGGTATACAACAAAACATAAATATAAATCCTTATTCAAGCAATCTTTCTATGCATGAAATTTTTAGGATGTATACAGCACTAACAGTTCATTTCCCCATCAACAAATCTACATTGTTCTTCTGCTATTTCTACTTGGATTCTATTCTTTGTCCTCATCATGATTATTTTTAATAGAATCTTTGTCAAATGACTCATCATGCTGACTGAATGATGGAGTTTGCATTCTACAGTCCCTGCTTTCTTTGGAAGAGGAATGAAAACTGACTTTGACATATCTTTAGAAGTTTTTCCATTGTCATACATTTCAATTAGAAGGAATATAATAATAATAATAATAATAATAATAATTATAATATTTATATTTATTATTATTATATTACTTTTTCAATACCAAATTCATCTAGAGCCTCAATCATTTCTATAGTAATATTGTCTGGTCCTGGGGGATTTTCTCCATTTCATATTGTTCATCGCTGCTCTAACATATTCTTTCATTATTTGTGGTCCTTCAACATTCTTTCTAACGATGTATTCTTCTCTTCTGTCACCATTAAAAAGGTCTTCAATCTATTCTCCCCATCTAGCTAATACTTTGTCTTTTTCCATAACAATCATACCATTTTTTTTATCTTAATCAACCAGTTGATATGCATGTCTTTTTCTTGTGAGAAATTTCTTGTATATTTATGGATATAAACTTAGGTCTGTTTTGTGTTGGTCTTCTACTTCTTTGCACTGTGGAAGTCAAAAGCGACTAGCACTTGCTGGATTTTTCAAGCCTTTATGGCTGGCAGTGGTAAGTAATTTGCCAGTGTTCTGAAAGCAGAACAGATTATGCCATAACAATGCAAGAACATGACGAGTCATCAAAATGAGTTTAAATGTATGCCTGTGCATAAGCATTAATCATGACTTCAAATTTACAAAGCACGAAGGTTGCATTTAGATAAAACTCTACATTAGTTTTTTTTATATCCTGGAAATCATGCAAGTGTCCGGTGACTTATGGAAACATGAAAACAAGGAGCATGCACATCTACTGCAGATAAAATATGCAGACTGTGGGGACAAGACAATGTGCATAATCACATTCAAGAATCTGGAATGTTAACATAAAAATTAATTACAAAAAAAAAAAAATTTAATTTTTAAATGGCTGAAAACCAGCTGGTGCTGATTTTATACCCCATTAGCATAATTACCAACCACCATGGGCACAAAGTGCCATAACCATCCACCATGGATTAGATTAATCAAACCTTATGACCATCAACCTTAAGAAATGGGTTCAAATACAATGACCAAGAGCCATGCATTAGAAAATGGACTCAAATATAATTACTGCATATATGCCATGATTATGGACTCAAAACTATCATTAGGAAAGTTTCATACATAAAAGCAAAATGCAGAATATAATTCCAAATATTACACTATTTATGACAAAACTTAAAGAAAGACCTGTCATTGAAAAATATTGCCATGCAATAAATGGAACCTGAAAAGACTTACAGTGCAATAATACATTAACAGAACAAGGGGGAAAATAACAACAACAACCAAACTAAAATCACTTAATAAAAAAAAAACCAGTATCACTGCAACTATCAAATGTAACTTCCATCTGATATTACTTTACTGACCGAGAAGACAACAACAAAATTTGGCAGACCTGCTAGTTTCTGAAGTTTTCCTTTTATTTCAATTTCCAAACACTTCGAGTGGATACGTGCAAATACTCACCTACAGAATTGGCATATGTGTCCGCAATCCAGCTCATCTCTCGCTCTCCAGTTCCCATATCAGGAGCTGGTACATCAATTCCTGGCCCTAGAATATAACACTCAAATGTCAACATACTGAACAAAATTACAAATAACGACTTCCAATACTCGGAAGTACAAGCAATGGGGAGTATCTTCTGACATTAAAAGAAATCAGTAATGGGTTTAATGCATACTATCTTAAGTAAACTGAATCGGAACAGGCACTCTGGAGTTCCACCAAAATAACCTAGCACCAGTGCAGGATCTCTTCTGATGGATGGCCACACAGCTGCCTGATAAAAGTGATACTGATGGTATATATGGACTTTCCATCATTGGGACTGCGTTGGAATGAATCTGAATCGGTGGCGTTTAGGAGCATTGGGCTAATGCAACTGAAGTTGTGAGGAAGATGGGTTAAAACTAAACAAAACACCCATGGTCTATGCATCTAGGCATAACAAACAATCCAGGCTACATGAATCTAAAATTATGGAACAGAGGCACACCCCTATGTGCAAATCATGCACAAACACATACACTATATGCCTACCACCACAGTTAGTCCACAATCTTCAAAAACATTGCAATTACTATGGCGAAATGGTTAATGCTATGGACAAGTGATCAGGAAGTTGGAGGTCTGAACTCCTATTAGTTCATGTTTCTGTGGGGCTTTCCAGCCTAAACCAGATCCTGCCCAGTGTTTCAGCATGGCATGGTATGAGCTAATTGGAGAGACTGGAACAACACTGTCCGTCTTATCCACTTCACGGACGCATCATTGTGGATGTTGCTCAAATTTTTTTTATCAACACCACAGGTGCCTACATTTCTCAAGTCTACCTGAACCCAGGATATGTTATGAAAGGAAGCTCAGAGTGCAATATTGTCATGGTCTCAATCCAAAATGGATTCCCATAGATCATTGCTACCATCTTCATTCTCATGTATCATCTTAGCATCATAATTATGGGAAAAAATATTACGGACTTTGCAGTTCACTATGTTCAAAAACCTAAAGTCTCAATGCGTCTGGAGGTGTGCTGGAGAATAAAAGTGAGTGGCAAAGGGCAAAGACAAGTCGTGCAGAAGATGGAAAAGAAAAACAAAATAAAACCATAAACAAAACAAACAAAATAAATACAAAAAACAAACCTTCAAAAGTTTACTCTATTTGCCTAGATGCTATTCTAAGCTAGTATCTGTTGTTAACCTCACAGCAAGCTTTAGTTTCTTTCTGTCAAATCTGGCAATATTGTATGAAACAAGGCATTGTGAACATCATTCTTTTAATTAAACTATTTCCAGTTCTTTCAGTTCAAGCTGGCAATATTGTGTGAAACAAGGCACTGTGAATATCATTCTTTTAGTTAAACTGTTTCCAATTTCGACAACATTAAAACTGGCCTGTTGTTGCCCATCTTGACTTCATGTTTCCATCATTGTGGCGGTGTCAGCATTTCGTAAGTCCTTCTCCCCCTACCTTCTCATTTCAAGACTTTGCCAGCAAATAATATTAATAATAATTACAATATTTATAAAGCGCAAAATCTTGATAGAAATCAAATCTAAGCGCTGAACATACACATACACACGCATGCACGCATGCACACACACACACACACACACACACACACACACACACACACACACACACACACACACACACACACACACACACACACACGGCTGTAAATGGGGAAAAAGAGAAAAACAATGGAAAGTTATAGAGAACAAATATATATTACAATGTCAAATTGTCATTCTACACCGAGTGGAGACAGGCTGCAGTGGGGGTTGAGTGAGGTCAGGATTTTATGCAGAGGAGAACAGGTGAGTTTTGAGAACGGACTTGAAGGAGACAAAAGTAGGTTGCTGACGGACTGAGAGAGGAAGTTTGTTCCAGGAGAGTGGACCAGAAACAGAGAAGGCTCGTGGACCATAGGTATCGAGCTTTGTGCATGGAAAGCGAAAAGTCAGAGGATCGGAGGCAGAGTGGAGGATACGTGAGGGAACACAGATCTCAAGTAGGTTTGACAGGTAATCAGGGGCTGCGTTGTTGAGGCTTTTGTAGCACATGGTGTCTAGTTTGTACTGTATGCGCTTTGATACAGGGAGCCAGTGAAGTTGTGCCAGGAGAGGAGAGATGTGATCAGCTATTTTCTTTTTGAGTACAAGGTGTGAGCACTGTTTTGAATGCGCTGCAGGATGTGAATGGTAGAGGCAGGAAGACCAGACAGGAGTGAATTGCAGTCAATGCGAGATATTATAAAGGAAAGAAAGAGTTTTGCAGTTGTTTCGACAGAGATACTTCCTGATCAGGCTTATACGATGGAGGTGATAGTAGCAAGATCTGGCAGTTTGAGAAACAAAGTTGTTCATGGAGAGGGTAGGGTCAAGGTAGACACCAAGGTTTTTAGCTGAATCAGAAATTGGGACTGATGTGTTACATAATGGGAGAGAAAGAGGAGGCAGCGGAGAAAGTTTCTGACAAGTGCCAATGAGGATAGCTTCTGTCTTGTCGTTAAGCTGATGTTCATTGTATGTCATCCAGTTCTTAATGTCTGAGTAACACTCAGTGGTGCGAGTCAAGAGGCGCTGTACATTGTCAGGTGAGTCACTGTCTTGAAGTTGGGTGTCATCAGCATAGAAGTGGTGTTTTATAGAGTGGAAGTTGATGATGGTGGACAGGGGGGAGGTGTAAAGAGTGAAAAGAACAGGGCCTAGGACAGATCCTTGTGGAACACCACAGGTCAGGTATGCAGGTTGAGAGTAAGTGCCATTGATGAGAACAGAAGGTTTTGTGCATGCTCAGGGAGTCTGCCAGATACTTGCTAGCAGATTTCAGTGGAAGGCATCCAGAACTGTCAGACAGTAACGAATCCCTTTTGAACATACGCCAAATGCTAGTTTCCAGGCAAGTGGATTCACTAGATGATAATTCATCCCTGGTATGGGTCTCCTTCTTCTGCACTTCAAAATAGCCTGATCACATTTCCAACTTTGGGATGAACTAGCTACAGGTTTAACTGTGTGATTGCCTTTTGATGCTTTCATCCATGCTACAAAACACTATTCAGATAGTTCCAATTTGAAGGAAAACTGATTTTATCTGATGAACGACTTTTTTCTTTAGTTTTAGGGGTTTTTCTCTTGTACCACAAAGATGTTGCCATTTCTACTTTTGAGACAAAATGGCTTTAGAAGGTGAGATCTTATTTTCACTCTCTTGTACAACTCTCTATTCTATGCCAGCTCTGTAAAACTCAAGATATAAAAGAAAGGAAAAGGAAAGGTTCAAATACCAAGCAAGTGTGAATGTACAAGGCAGGGTAGAGGGGGAAACACAATGTCCATATGAAAATGGTACATTTGTGAGGTTACCACTTTTTACAGTCCTATGCATGATGTATGTATGTCAAGTGCTAGACCTAGTTACTTCTAGAAAAAGTTTTGTAGTTTTTCTTTATTTAGTGCAGTGAAATCCTGACTATACTGCCCACTCTTGTCCCACTTTCTCCCTCCCAGTGAAACATGAGAACACTTCTTTGTATCTAGATACAAGTTTTCATTCTCTTTTACCAACTAGTTTTAGTGCTAATTGTGAATGTAAGGCCTCTTTCTTACCTTCTTAGCATTTTTTCCATATCTATAAAAATCTTGATGCAGTTTTAAAAGTTATCTCTACACCAACTCTTAAAATATCAGACGTGACTTTGACTTATAGGTTAAGTTGATACAACACGCAGGTAATGTCCTTGAAAGGACACAAACCAGCACTACAGTAAGCTGAATGCATAACAACATATAGTTAGTACTTGTGTTTTAAA
>CM060305.1:29231365-29278865 GCA_030674185.1 Monoplex corrugatus | reverse complement strand
ATTTATTAGGATCACTCCACATTTTTAGAATCACTGCACAACACCAACATATTTGACAAATCAAATAAATCTGTCGATGTAAAACCAATTCCAAACATAAGTCATTTCAGATCAGAAACAACAGGCCTCAGATTCAAGCAGGCAAGATATTGAACTTTCAATCAGAAGGTCTAGGTTCGAACTTGTCTTGATGTCTGCCGCCCACTGGGTAGAGAGAATTTTCCAATATCACAGGTCAACATGTGTGCAGATCTGTCACTGCCTAAACCCCCCTTCATGTGTATATTGAATTATAATACACATGCAGAACATCAAACATGCATGCTGAAGATCCTCAAAGTCATGTCAGTGTCCAGTGAAAATACCCAACATTCACAACCACCAAAGATAAGAGTATGCATACTGTGCAGCATATGCATGTGTGCAGTGTGGGCAAAACAACCTGCAAATATGCACATCGAAGAAAATCAGAACACAGAAAAAAGTCTAAAATACCTTCAAACACAGTCAAAATAACAAAAGCAATGCATGTAAATTGGTGACATTCAGATTATTTCTCTTCTTTCAAGTCTAAACTTAAAACCCATCTATTTTCTCACAACTAGTCAATGCTGCGTAGGGGTACCACCTATGTCATAGCCGTCTAAGCCTTGTTTTGACATACTGTTTCAGGGTGTGTTTTCTATTGCATGTGTTTGTTGTATAATTGAACGTTGTGTGATTTGGTTTTGTAGCAATGCTTGAGATGAGTGAGTGTTGTGCTCGTAGGATTTGTTGGTTTCTGTAGTGGTGGTATTCGTAGTTGTTTGTGAGGTGTGTGGTTGTGTGTGTAGGAGAGGTGAATGCAGTATATTTTTGTAAAGCACTTAGAGAAATTATTTTGATTAAGCGCTATATAAGAAGCCATTATTATTATTATTATTAGTGCAAATTCACACATTTTCCGCAGGAAATTATTTTTTTGCTTCACGAATATGTTTTTCTCTCTCTCTCTCTCTCTCTCTCTCTCTCTCTCTCTCTCTCTCTCCACACACACACACACACACACACACACAATGTATAAATCCAAGTTTTTCCTGGAGATCAAGAAAACTGTGTACCATTATCATGAGAGCGAGTCTATCATCACAATTTGTATGATGCTAAAAATAAAGGAAATTCCCACCAAAAACAAAAAATCTGTGAATTGTAATACTACTAATAATATGTCTCTAACAACTGAAACCTCTACTAGTGACACTGTCCTATCAGTTCAGTCACTCAGTCACTGTAATAAATTTTCTAGTTGTTTGTGTACACATGCGGATTAAGCTAAACACAATGCTGTGTTAGTTATCAGCCCATGATGCCTGTTTTTGCTTGAATGGGATGAGCTGAATATTTATAAATGGTAATGAACTAACAGGTAAGTGTCCATACAGTCTGTAGACAATGTGATATGTTTACAAATTGTTTATCTGTTGCCTGCATTTACAAGTGGGAAGTGAGGGAAGTTAGTGAGTATGGTCTCACCTGTTGGTGTCACCAGGTTCAGTGTTGGCCACTGCATTCTTTGACACTGCTACTCTGCCTGGACTTTTGAGGGCAACTTCTTTATAATTTAAACCACTGATGTTGGTTATGTTCTCGATGTATGAGATTGCCTCTGTTTTCCCTTGGAAAATGGTTGCCATGAGGTCTGTATTCTTGCTTCGTAAACATGGCCAATGCATTTTAGTCTTCTCTAGTAAATGTCTGCTAGTAATTCTCTGGTGGTATCAAGTTCTTCCAGGACACTTTCATTAGTTCTTCTGTCTGTCCATTTGACACATAGTAGTCTCCGATAAAACCACATCTCTGCTGCCTCAATTCTTCTGCAATCAGTTTTTTCTCAGAGCCCAGGCTTCGCAGTCATAAATCACAATTGGCCAGATCAAACATTTAAGAAGTCTAACTTTCAGGCCCTTTGGTTTGCCTCTGTCTTTCCAGATGTTGTTGAGTTGGACCATTTTTTGCTTTGCCATTCTAATTCTTACTTTAATGTCTTTGGAACAGGTTCACAAAAGTATTAATGACTAAATAAACTGGCTTGTAGGTGGCCTTTGGCGATATGCATGATTGCATTAACATTTTATACATAAATAGCAAACTGTTATTTATCTCCCTATTTTGATAACCAAAAGGATTCATGGTAACTGTGTACATATCGTATACCTATCTGTAATAATGTACTCAAATAAGATATTATTATTATGCAGTTGTCATGGAAGAAGTCCACAAGAAAGACATAATGACCGTCAGAATGAATATTTATATTGTGGTTCAATTGATCTGCCGAATGGGTCACGAAAATAGGGCCAAGACATCTGAATGGAATGCAGCATTTTTTTTATGAATTATTGTGTCTTTCAATGTTCATAAGAAAGGATAGTATTTTTAATAATGTTTGTGTGTTGATATTATCTTTAATGTGCATAATACATTTGTTCTTTAGGTTCCATGATATGACAGAGAAGCCACTGTTCCTGAAAATGGTATCCATTACATATGATGAAATGACAAATGACCATTAAAATACCACTTATTTCTATGAACTGTACGGGAATGGGCAATCTACAGGAGAAATGAGATGTTTTTGACTTCTTGAAACAAAAACAACATTCAGTCTGCATGATACGAGATACACTCACTCTGATCCCAAACTTGAAAAATACTGAATGGCAGAATGGGTAAACCTTTTATATTTTTCTCCTCAAAATAAAAATTTAATTAGAGGAGCAATATTTTCAACAATAATTTCCAATTCAAAGTTGCTGCTGCTTACACAGACCATGAAAAATTTTCTGATCTCACACCACACACACACACACACACACACACACCACACACACACACACATAGATAATATATATAGATATGATATACACACACACAAAATGGCTACAGATATGCTATTAGTTAATGTATATGGACCAGACAAGGATAGTCTAGATGTATACACACATGTACCAATGAAAAATAAAAGAAATAAAAACTATGCAATACAACTTTGCTGGTGACTGAACCAGGTTCTACATCTCAATATAGGCCATGGCAATTAAAAACGCACAAATCATGTGAAAACTCAACAACAGGTTGAACTGGAAATGATCACAGAAGATTACTGCCAAGTACACGCATGAATAGAAGTTATTATTCATTGTTATTGTTATTTTTGTTCACAGCCCAGCTGACTGCGTAGAAACACATCAGAGATATTATTTAAAGCCCAGCCAACTGTGCAGAGTCATATCAGTGCTATCAAAAGGGGATGGAGGTAGGCTCATATTTAATCTATCCAATTATTTCCACAAAGAAAGAACATAGCTTGCCACACATAATAATTGCAACTAAGGATAACAGTTGGGGGCATGGTTGGGTGGTAGCGGTGAGAGAGAGGGTATCTTGGGTGTCTTCTTCCATTTGTGGTCTCATTCTTATTCTTACTATTTAAAGTCTTGGGTGTCTTCTCCCATTTGCAGTCTCAATCTTATTCTTACTATTTAAAGTCCAGCCGATTACATACAGCAGAACTATAACCATTTCAAAAAATAGACAATGTCTCAATGAAAAAGAAATGAGGAAAACAGTATACACATCAATGCATTTTCATACATAATCTAAGGATATGCCCCTGCACTGGCATTGACCATTCACCCAATTTATTACCAGAGGATTTAAAAACTGTGAATACAAACATAAACATAACTATTAACTAAGGACACTAAAACATAAAAACTGGTCAAAATTACATTCATGTTTCTGCACATCACGTTTCCATAAAGTCAAAACTGTAGTCAATATATGTACCCAATTATCAATCATAAAAGATAATAGGCTTCATAGAACATATACAGGTGAATGGACTAATAAGGCTGAAAAAAAAATGACTACAAGCGATGACAGAAGCAAAGCAGAAACAAAGAGTGACTGAAAAGAGGAAACTCCTAGCACCGAATTTGCAGAAGGAAATGTTATTTACAATGAAAGAGCCTCCCCCTCCCCTCCCTCCCTTTCTAAATCACTGGTTAAACCGGTTATTAAGAAGCCAGAACACAAATGCAAGATCAGCTGTCTCTCCCTCATGCTGTACACACACAAACAAACCAACTGTCGAAAGAACATTAATTCAAAATTAGTTTTACTTTCAAACACCACGCACACACACACACACACACACACACACACACACCAACACACAACACACACACACACACACACACACACACACACACACACACACACACACACACACACACACACACACAGTGACATACTGAACACTTGAAAGTATGCCAAAATGTAAATTGTAAATACACATTACAAACACAACTACAATTTCATTGAAAACAAAAAAAATGAATTCTGCAACTGTTTAAACCTTTATATATCACATTGTTTTAACTACAAAATAACAAGAAAAAGAAACACCTTACCAATAAATCCTTTCTTGGCCAGCTCCACAGTGAAACGACGTGTTATTTTCTCTAGTTCATGTTCTGAGTGTTCCTGAGGGTTGATCTTGACACCAGCCTTGGCACCACCAAAGGGAACATCCACGATGGCGCACTTGTATGTCATCAAGGCTGCCAGAGCCTTCACTTCATCAATATTCACATCTTCACTGTAACGTATACCTGGTTTAAAGAAATAAAAAGAAACTGATAAAGTTTTCTGATTACTTCCCTTCTGGTTCACTCAAATACTACCTACCCATGACCACAACCTCTCCCCCCTCCCCCCCAAAACCTACATGATAGTGCATAACAAACAAAAAAGACAAGGCCATTAAACTTCTTTTTTTTCTCAGTAACACAAATACAGTAGAATGAAAGCATGGACTACAAACATACAGAAAATAATTTTCTTTTTCTAATAACAAAATGGGTGGCACCGCATTGTGGCAACACTCTCTCTGAGGGAGACCAGCCCAAGTTTCATTCCTTTCGGTCTGGACAATTTTTTTTTCAATGCATATGTGTAACACATTGTTTGGCCCACACTGCACAGCAATTATTTTGCTGCACAATTTGCAAACTATCTTTGGCAGGTATGCATGACTTCAGGTTTCAAGGTCTGAAATGGAAAGTTTAATAGACTGCAATCCTGACAATTCACCAGCCAGACCAACGAGCCAACTGGGCATCTAACCTGGGAAGTATAGATAGCCTGACATGCTCAGGTAGCCTGACCCTTTTTGGGGAAAGAAATGAGATCCTATGCTGAATTGTACTTTTTCTATGGGGCCTCGGTTGTATGCAGTCCATGGAGCACCAATTCATTTTCTCTCTTTGTGTATGTACTTTATGCCTCCTTTTTGGCAACATAAATCAAAAACAAAAAAACACCACACACATAAAACAACAACAAACATTGGGGTTTTTTGCTTTTAGCTTTTGGGGAGTGTGTGTGTGTATGTGTGCGTGCGTGCGTGCCTTACACTTTCACTTTTAATTTGAACAAAGTTCTTTCTTTGACTGTTTTGCCAACAAATATTAAAACAGACATTCAGAAGCATCTGGGGCATTATGACCAGACAAATTGTACTTGTGAAAAACAGATTCACTGGTTCATGCATTGGCGTTCTACATTTTCTCAAAGGCCACGTCATTATCACTACTGATGAAAAAAGGAAAAAAACCAGAAAAAACTGGGATCTAATTTCTTCAAGCCAAAGACACAGTCATCATTATTATCTTGCACTGCACTGTCTAAAGTTGACTTCATCTTCTTCTCCATTTTCTTCATCTTCTCCTTTTCCTCAAGGCTTTTTCTTCAATACTATCATCTTCCTTGCTACTTGCATTACTAGCCCTTTCTCTATGCTCATGCATCCTCTAATCCCGGTCAACCAGTTTAACAATTTTCCTAGGCCGGAAATCAGAGATGTCTGGAAACTTCACAATAGTGCACATCAGGATGTTGAGTAGGCTGCTGTTGAATAAGTGATCTCTCACATGTCAAATTTACTTGGCAGGTGCATGTATGTTACTGGAACCCTAAACTGAATTCACCCAATGCAATTTTTAGGGGTCAATGGAGAGATAATGAATGTTAAACCTCAAGGCTGGACTGTAACTCCTTCAGCATTGCCTGCCTGGTGATTACTGAACAAAATCCATAAAAATCACAGGTCTAGAAATTAACAATCTTGTCAACTGCAAGCAGAACTCCATGTACAATCACCTGCATTCCGACACAGCAACCTTAGGTAGTTTTAATATGCTGCTGATTGTTTTCTAAATCATGTCTAATTTAAAGTGATTGTTGTTAATGCTACTTAGCGCATTATACAAAACCAGCCAACCAGAAAATGAGATATAAGCAATACAAAACAGGACTAATAAGTTTATTAGTTCAAGTTTACCAGGCTGCTACAGTATTCATGGCACCTATAAAATGAGTTATAGTGATGGGCTTGGAGTTTTCTTGGAATTACTTTAAGGACTACAGTCCATGACAGTCTAGACAAACTACCAAATAACAAATTCCATGACATCAAACATAAAGATAGCACAATAATATGTAACATATTAAGCTGCACTTTTAGATCTGTAACCTCTATCAGTTAGCACAAAGATATTTCAAATGACGCAAAGAAAAAAATGTCCTTTTGACCATTTAACAAAATTATAAATAAAATATAACACAAAGTAGTCAACTCAATTACCGTTTTATTGTTCATCATGCAGATTTTACATCTGGTATCTATCTGTATCTAGGTTCTAAATCAGATGTAAAAATAAACAAATGCTTATTTCTCAGCACATCTTTGGCAACTAGCCAGGAAATCATGCACCCATCCCATACCATTAATTTATTGTGTTGTTATAAAAAGCTACACCTGTTTTATTTTGTTTGTATACATGTGTATGTATGTGTTTGTGTACATGCATCTGTATATGTGTATGTGCATGTGAGAAGTTTTGAGAAAGTCTGTCTTCAAATTTCTGTCACACAATTACTGAGACAATGAGGATCCATCTCTATCAATCTATTCTAACACTGACCCAGAAACACAGTTATATCCAGACCCCATTTTACACCTATGAGTAGATACTGAATTCTCAAGAATATACAACGCGATATATATATATTATATATATATAATATATAATAATATATATATATATATATATATATATATATATATATATATATATATATATATATGTATGTATATGTATGTATGTATGTATGTATGTATGTATATATATATATATATATGCATGTATATAATATACACACACATACACACACTTACTTACACATACACATTTGTGTGTGTTTATGTGTGTATGTGTGTGTATGTGTGTGTGTGCATGTGTGTACTGGAAAGGCACACAAAGGACTCATTGATCTAACACTTACAACTGAGCAATAACTGAATGCCGGCACCAGAGAGTCAAAATTCCCATCTTCTACACTTTCCCAAAAATCCACAAAACCCTAAGCAATCCCCTTGCATGATCCAGTATAGAAAGAGTAACAGAGAAACTGTCCAAACAGATCACTAGCTAACTGACATAGTAATACATATCTAGCCATATATTGAAGGCACCACCCATATGCTGAGGATCATCAAGGACTGGAACACTCAGCATGGCCTTTTCCACAACACCCATCTTATGACTACTGACATGGCTGGTCTTTATACTTTTCGCCCAGCAAGACATGATGGCAGCCTTACATCATTTCCTGCAGCACCCCCTTCACTCAAACAATATATCCTCCCACTTCTCTCTACAGGCAGTAGAACATATATTAATAACTTTCTCCTTTATAAAAAAAAAAAAGATATCCCACCAAATTTCAGGAACAGCAATGCGTACCCCTAAAGCCCAGTTTGTGAGCCATCTTTTCATGGGGCAGATGGAACAGCAAATATTTGAGACAAGTTCTGTTCCTCTCCAAGGGGAACTCTGGAATCATTTCATCAATGATAAAATTCTCCTGTGGAGGGGAACTGCATCTAAACTAGAAGTAGAACAGTTTTCCTAATATATCAACACCCTCCACTCCACCATTAAATTCATATTGACCTCTTCACCCAAATCTCTTTCTTTTCTCAACATTCTCCTCAAACTAGCAGAAGGCTACCTCCACACAGAACTAAACCTACGTTTACACAGACCCACACTGTAAGCTTATCAACCTATGTTTACACAGACCCACATTGTAAGCCTATCAATGTCCACTCTTATGCCTATCAATGTCCACTCTTACTTCCGTTTTGTCACCCTCTTCACTGTAAAGGGAGCCTCCCCTACAGCTGATATCTTCCCCTGAAACGTATCTGCTCCAAACCAGCCAACTTTGTGGTATGCTGTGCCAAACAAACAAAGCATCTATGTCTATGAGGAAACAACCTGAAATGTCCGACCTCAGCCTGGGAGAAAGTCAAAGGCCAATGTTTCATTGCAGATTGTTTACTACTTTTCGTACTTGTGAGATATTCACACCGCAGGGTACATACTTTTTGGCAGCATCACAATGGAATGACCATATATGTACATGTACATAGAGAGATACACATACATAAGCCGGTGATAAAATGTCATGAATTGCCTGTGAGTTTTTGATATATTATATAAAAACATGCCACCCAGAAACATTTTTCTTTGTCTGGTTGGTTTTTTTAATAGCTTGTTTCATAAAGATAATATATATATACTACAGCATCAGGATGGATCATGTTGATAATACCAATCTTTGTTACAAGAAAACCGTCGAAATTGGCCATGCCAAAATGGCACATCCACTGACATATCACAAACACATCTGTACAGCCACTGCAAATTCAGTACACAAACTGGAATGTGTGAAACAACGATAGGTTTGCCAACACTTTAGTCCCAAAAGCATGCGCATATTTTGGGGGGGCTAAGTTTGAGTCAAATCCTAAAGTGAATGGGCTAAATGCAATTCACTATGTCCAGAAGATACACTAACAAATTTAAACACCACTGCTTTCTGTTTTGTCAGAAACCAAACTCTTTAATTTTATTAAATCAAAAAGTGTTATTAACACAAAATACCTACTGATTAAGGAATTATATAAATATATTTTTCAAAAACTAAACATATCTTCTGTGCACTGTTCTCATGTCCGATCATAACAACTGACATTCTGATGGCACAAATTTGGTATCAAGCACACACAAACACACCTTCATGCATATTTATGAAAACAAGAAGGCTGAATCACCTAATTTTTGGTTTCCAATACTGATGCTTCTCTTCTACTTCTTCTCCTCTCTTTTTTCCATTGCAGTTGCTGCTGTTTGGTAATGCTACTCATACTAATATGTATAATACACTACTATGGCTTTTCCAAAGTTATGCAATAAACAAGAGTGTGAATCACAATCACATTATCCTCTGAGGAATCCTGTTATGACCACTGTGGTCAAATATCTGGAAAATTAAGACAATTCTATTACGAAACCATGACTACTTATACTCTGATGACTAAAACTGGGTGAAAAGGCAGGAAGCAATCACCCATGAGAAAATGCTGTATGATACAACCACTTCTAAGTTCTATAGTAAGAGTGTTTCTACATCCAAAAAGCCTGATATTACAGCAGTACATGTCATCATGTCAAAATGCCCAGTGTAATACACTACTACCACTACTTCTGATACTAGTAAACCACTGCTTCACATGATCTGCAACTGTTGTTCTCTTCATATACTAAAATATTCGCAACCTGCATTCTTCACAACACTTCAGTGCATGTTGCACTTATGTTTACCCAAATGACCGCGCTTCCAGCTTCATGTTATCATGACATGTAGTCTTGTGGCTCTAGACTGCATCTTCTGCTGTTCATCACTTGTGCATGATGTTAACATGAAAACTGTGGTTTTAGACTGCGTCTTCTGCTGCTCAAACACTTGTGCATGATGTTAACATCATGGATGGAGAGCAGTCAGAAAGGTATCTCTGTTTGAAAAGCCCTTGCTTGGTCTGCATGTCACAAGCTGAAGATGATATGGACTTCAAACTTCAAAAGAGAACTAAAGATTCGTCTCTTTATATCCACTTTCGAGTCTGTGTTGCTCTATAACTCGGAAACATGACCCTAACAAAGCAGATGGAGAAGAGTCTTGATGGGACGTATACTCGCATGTTGAGGATGGCATTAAATGTCTCTTGGAAGCAGCACATGATTAACGAAGAGTTATATGGATACCTCCCTAAAGTTAGTGACAAGACAAGAACACATAGGCTTCGCCTAGCTGGTCACTGTATGCGACATCCAGAGGAAGTTGCTTCACAACTTGTACAGTGGCAGACAACTGGAAGGAGAGCGAACAGGGGAAGGAAGACAACAGACTTGATTGATCTTCTCAAAAGGATCACTGGCCTCAAAAACATCAATGAGATCAAAGCAGCTATGTTGGACAGGAGCAAGTGGAAGGAGTATGTCACAGAGGCTCGATCGGGAGATCGGCCAAACTGACTAACATGATGTTAACATGAACAATCTGGATACAGGCGCACTATGCTACAAAAGGTTTTCCTACATCTTAGGTCAGCGTAACTGTAAGTACATAAAGTGAATGTCTATAGTAGAGAGGATTCAGGTTTGGTGAAATCTTAGGTCAGTGTAAGTACATAAGGTAAATGTTCATAGTAGAGAGGATTAGGATTTTGTGAAAAAGACAACCACTTGATTCATGATCATCCCCTTCTCAGTCAAACTGATGGATACCTCCCTCCACCAACAAGACCCTGATGTGCTGACCCATCCAGCCATAACTCCCCGTTTTATCATCCCAGTAATTAGTACAACTTATCTACAGTGCATGCCTTTACTGGTGTTGCATGGTTGCATGGTATTGCATCATCTTGGACAAGCTGAACTTGAATGTGTGGTGTGGTGAGATCTGTTCCCCACCCACCTAAGTATATAGTACAACCACCCCTGCAGTGAATGAACACAGGCACAGCAAGTGACACTAAAGCGTAGATTTGTGTAGTCAACACAACAGCAACATACAAATAGTATACACTGTGCACAAGTTCTCAAGGACAACCTAGATAGTATAATCTTTGTGTATGTGTGCATTCATGTGTGTGTGTGTGTGTATGTGTGTGTGTGACTTGGTGTGTGTGTGTGTTGGTGCGTGTCTGTGTCTGTGAGTATGGATACAAGTTTCTCAGCTCTTCATAAATAGATCTTTAGCAAATTTGGGTCAAAGGTGTGGACCACTGAGGAGTCACAAAATATTAAGTTTGAAAGGCAAGACACCACAGTCATGGTCACACAGACCCAAGACAGTGCCTAAAATAAGCACTTTTTGAGGAACGTACTATGTGAACAACACCTTCTTAGGAACATGACAATATATCTGTTTTCAGTTTTCACTCCACCATTGCTCTTGACACAAGTCAAATCTATCTGAATATTTCATAAAGCTTTTTCAAAGTCACAATGACTGAAATTCTTGACCATCTATATCTTAATGATTACACTGTCTGAAACAAAAAATATAGTACCAGTGACTTCCCCTCTACATGCCCACTCCTTCATCCCACTCACTTCCTGTCCTCCCCCCTTCCAGTGTGCATGTGCTTTGCGCCCTAATCTTTTTGTCATGTGAATGTTTTCGTGAATGATGTGTGTGCTTGCTTTGATTTGATTGCATGTTTATTCAGATTTGATGCCTCATGATTATCACTAATATTAACATCCATTATCTGTATAAGCTTAAGAACAAATGTCCTTTTCAACAGTTTCATCTAATTGTCTTCATAAAAATATATACATATAGTGATGCACAACAGTCTGGCCTCAGCCGCGATCAGAATATCGCTAAAGTTCAACAAAAGTATGGCTTGTATCACACTCCCGACAGAAACTAAACTATAGGAAATCCATGAATGAATTTATATGTATAAATGTGTGTGTGTATATGTGTGTGTGTATATGTGTGTATATGTGTGTGTGTGTGTGTGTGTGTGTGTGTGGCCTTTTTACAAAGGCTATATATCAGGGTAGGGCAATAACGGCTGTTCGAGTTTCAAGCAAGTGGCAAGTGCTGCGACTTACCCACAGAACTAGAAAAGTTACACCAATAACATTAACATCATTTATAAACATATTGTGCAAAGTGATCGGCTCAGTCAGAGTACAGCGGCCAATGAGAACAGAGCTCACGGTTTACAACTTTCAGGCCATTTGCAGACGACACAATGGCAGGCAATGAGGTCAGACCAAAGCCCATGTTTGAAGGGTCCCCAAAAAGAAACCTTCCTGACAAGGCACCTTTTTTTCTTTCTTTTTTTTTTGAGGGTGGTGGTGATGTCAAGATCTAGTCAGTTTTGGTATTCAGGGGCTGCATGCTCTCCTTATGCACCTGTGCCATGTTCACCATACACATGGCAACTGTGATGTGAGTGCATATTGAATTCATTCTGAGCGCGAGTACATCGTCTTGAGAAACTTAAACTCATAGAAAATGAGTGCGATCTTGGTACAGCAAGGAAGGGAAGCAGGGTCACGGGGCAGCCGAGGCTGAAGATAGCTGTAAAGAGACTGCCCATAAGCACCCAGAAGCCAGAAATGTAGGAGCAATTTCCAAAATTACTGAAATGAAGCTCATCATCCTTGTGTTGCCAATGTCCACAGTCAGCTGTGAACAAGGCTTTTCAACAATAGAAAGGATCAAGAATGACTGAAGGAACAAGCTCATTACCACTACCAGCACTCTGTCCCAGCTTCTGTATTGTGGACTCTGACACTGATGATTATAAATGACTGCTTGCAATTCACAGATGGTGGGAGGATGAAAGAAAAAATGTGAGTCAAAAGGCTAGAACTCTGCTTGTTTCTCCAGTCAAGTTTTTAGTTCAAAAGTTTGAAAAAATGCTAGTTCATAGCAATAGAAGAATGTCTAACACATGTGCCAAACCTGCCAGGCTTTATCAAAAGATAAAGGCATTACAGAATTAATCCTCAGTATTTGTGGGTCTTCAGCGATCGCGCTAGATTTTTTCCCAGCCGGTACTACCTACGGCAATTATAACATGTCAAAAATGCAACCGGTACAGACCAAAAAAAAAATCAGTAGGCTTGTTCTATCAATTTTAATTGCCCTTCCTATAACAGCGCAGCAGTCCCAGGCTATGGTTTTTGACACGCAGCAAGTGCCTTTTGATCCGCCGCATGCATGAGTGCACACACAAGCACACACGCATGCATGCACCCCCCCCCCCCCGCACCCCCCACATACACACACGCACGCACCCACACACACACACAAGCGCTGCTGCTATCAGCGCAGGTGTCTGGTCACCATGGTAGGCCTAGCTCTAAGTGTTTACGATTGTTTGTTCGTTCATCTCTGCTCTTTGATAAATCATGAACAATTTTTTTTCGGTTCTGTGTAAGGACAGGTTAAATCACAGTCGGTATTCAGTGTTTTGAATCAGTAAAATACGGACTGTAGTCGGTTACCGCGGTTGCTGGTCTTATTACCATAAGTTTGATGGTGTTTTGACTTTATTCAAGAATTCATCACATTCAAACAATTCCATATGCACTCCACCCAATCTGCCATCTGTTATCTGGCATACCCATTAAGCCAGCACAAAACCCTATATCTTGGCAAGGTCTTGAAATGAAAGGTAAAGGTTAAGGGGGGGGGGGGGTTGATCCTATGAAACACTATTTAGGCTGACATGACCAGAATGACAGCAGCATGAACATGGGCAATGGATAGGTCAGTTTTTATGCTGCAACCTTGAACAGGATTCAAGATAGCAATCTTCAATCGTGCCTTTATCACAAGAGCCAACCCACTGAGTCTTGTCTTGTCTGGTTATATTGAATACGTGATCTGATTCTATTTTCGTGTTTTTCTGGTTCCACTGAATTGTGTTTAAAAGTGTCTGAAAATATTATTATTAAAGCTGCATGCATTTTTTTTTCTATTCTTCTCTCAGTATTTTATGACATTTTCGCCACATAGTGGGCAAGTGGTTTTGCCGGGAGGAAGAGGAGTAGGGAGCAAGTACATGGGCAAGTCAATGAAAAAGTTTGTCTATATGTACATATGTATGGATAGATGGATAGATATATGTATATTATATATAGGTACTATATATACATACATACACACACATACATACACATATAAAAAGTATGCTCCTTCTTAGTTCTTCATTCAACTGTTCTTGTTATGGAGGATTTTAAAATAAGTGTCAATTCATAATGAAAACAACCATATTAATCAAATCAAATCTTTATGTTGACTTTAACCCTTTGACTCCCGCATCCTATCCACCAACTGCAAAAACTTGACCCTTTGATTCCCTCACCCTTTCCACCAGCTTCCTGCAGGAAGCTGGTGGAAAGGGTGAGGGAATCAAAGGGTCAAGTTTTTGCTTTGCTAGCTTGGTTGGCAATACAGGATGCTGATGGACAGGGTGTGGGAGTCAAAGGATTAATGTTTCATACAATCACAGCATCTCTGTCTCTTTGACTAGTTTGAGTCTTTGCTTGTTCATTCCTCAGCAAACCAGGCTCATTTACAAGTTTCTTCAATATCATTGATTAAACCATCTTCTGAATTACAACAGTCAGGGCATACTTTGCACTGATCACTTTACTTGGATTTTGAATTAAGATTTTTTGATCTCCTGTGGAAACAGGACAGGTAAAATATATAGGCATAGGCATAACAACTCTGGTCTTGGCAGCTTGAACTTTCACATTCACAAGGTCACCTACTGCTCGTCAAGACTTTCCCCTTTATTCTCTCAGACTTGCATAATCTGACCTTAATTAACAAGAAAAAAAATCCGTGTTTTTAAGTTCTCAGATCTCTTCTGCTTCAAATCCATGTTTTTAGCCTACACTTAATTCGACATATGATATGCCTTAGCTTAGTGTACTCACCTCCCTTGCATGGAGTTCTGTGTTGACTGTGCTGAGCGCGATAGGCTTCAATCATTTCATATTCACCATTATCACGCTTGATGGGAAAGTTTATGGCTATTACATGGTTGCATGGTTTGATAATTGACAGAATGCCCCTCACACGTTGTCGTTTTTCTTCTATGTTCATCCTGCCTTTCAACTCATCGACCAGTTTGCTTTCGATGATGCCACTGGCACGATCAAAAAACATGCCCACCATTTCGAAAAAACTCGGCTCATCGTCCTCCTCTACAGATGTAGAATATGCTCGCTGTGTTGAAACCGCTGGGCGCGTTTGGCATATTGATTTTGAGAGATTCTGACACAGTTCTTTTGTAAACTGCCGAAGCATTTTGATGAATTTCAGACGAAACCTAGATTTCTAGTTGGTATCAAGTGATAATCGCCGACCTGTTCCTGTCCGAATAGCGCAGCAATGTGTTAAGCCTATAACTGTTTGCGCTGGTTTGATTGGTTATGTTCTGTCCTTGACATGCCCTTCCACTGAAGAAGGTGTGACAGTCTAAGCCAATGAAAATCGTTTTCTCGAAGGCGTTGCGCACTGTACTGTTTTTGTAGGGATTGGTCTCGTGAACAAAGCTGGATGACCTCAATTTTTGTTTTTGACGAAGATCAGCAAGAGAAAATTTGTCCATTGGGTGAAGGGAGAGGGGTGACCAACAGTACCACCTACACTTGGGTAGAAGATACATCCGGTAAAGAAACAAATGTCAAACCATTGACATCTTAGGTCAAACTCACTTCGTAGCAGTAGTAGTAATGGTAATGGGGCAGGCTCAAACCTACTGTTCGCGGCTTTTATGCGTCCAATTTTTCACTGTGGTGGGGTTTGTGCTTCGCATGTACGTGGTCAGATCTGACCACGATCCATCATCAAAAAAAAATATATATATATAATTATGTATGTGTGTGTGTCTGTCTGTCTGTGTGTGTGTGTGTGTGTGTGTATGTGTACATATATTATGTATTTAAAGTAGTATCATTTTACTGAGATTTGTAAACGTGTTCATGAGATCTTAAATGTGTTATTAGATGGTGCTGTTTTATGTTCAGTAGGCAGCGAGTTTCAAAAGTCTGCAACTGCATTACAACGATATTTACGCTTGTTAAGTAATGTTATAGCGTTTCATTATAGCGTTTGGTTCCTAATTACTACATACTGATAGGGAGAAGAATGAGTCAAACGTAATGTCTTCTAAATTATTAAATAAATTATAGGTTTTATGGAGGTCTTCTCTTATACGCCTGCCCTTTACTGAGTGTAACTTTAGTCATGTTAATTTGTCTCGATAACTGTTATCTTTGCATTCTTGGACGATTTTGGTTGCTCTTCGCTGTACTCATTCAATTGCTGATGGTTGACGTTTAAGATATGAGTATCATAAAGCATTTTCATATTGTAGATGCGGCCAGACCATTGACTTACGTGATAGTATGACTGTCTCTTTATCTACATGCGTAAATGTTCGCTTAATAATTTCCAACATCTGTTTTGCTTTGTTGACTGACTTTTGAATATGTGTTTCAAATGTCAACAGACCTTTCTCAATCAGATATCGGACCATAACACGAGTTTTTATACTGGACTTTTATCAAGTCACAAAATATACACACACAAAAAAAAAAACAGTTCAATTACAAATGCCATATTGAGGCAAAAACTTTATTTATTTTTTGCAAGTCTGAGCTTTTTCGTGAGTCTGATGATGTGCATACTATCATTTGACAGCAGTTACCATGGTACTCTTTGATACTGTCTGCAGAACACAATGTGAACACACTAAATGCAACAACCGAATGAACACCATACCACCTCAGATTCACTTTTATATATCAAAGAAACAAAAATTATAACATTTTAAATCACAGTAGATTCATGACTAGCCTTCTTCTTCGAATTTTTGTTTTGGGGGGCGGACAGCAGTGATAAAGAAAATTAAAGTTGTCAGTATACGGCAATTGTTCATTATGATGCCTACTCTCCTTCCATATACATAATTATGATTTTATGCTTGCTTGATGTTATCATGCCTGCTCTCTTCCATGTCACCTCCCCTGGTCCTAAAATACTGATGTTACGCCTTTCCATCTCTATCTTGACATTTTCTAATTTTCCTTTTTTGCAGTAATGTTCTTCCATTCCATTAGCTTTTTGTTTGTTTGTTTGTTTGTGTTTTTGTGTTGATTTGTTTAGTTGTTCTGTTTTGTTTTGTTTTGTTTTGTTAATCTGATCGCAGCATGTCATTCCCTGCCAGATGAAGATGCGCTATATGAACCCCTATTTACGGTGTTTAGTTTTCTTTTCTTTTGGCTGGCCATGATACGCGTGAGGATGCAATGGTGGTTTCCTGTTGTCGTCCACTGTTTTTTGTACGAACTCACCGCCTGCCTTTCTTGTTTCCACGACTATTCACAAGGCAGTGGGGGTGACTTTCTGTCAGGGTTTTCTCCCTTAGCTTTGGTCTCCCCCGAGACAACCACAGGGCAGTAGTGCTATTTACCCATAGCTGGTGGTCTGGTTCGTGGACACCAGGGCATGTTCACAGCTAGTGGTCCTGCGACCCATGTGTCTGGGGACCAGACCTCATCCGAGTCCCTCGAGTTTAGCTTGAGTTCTTGGAGTTCTCAGTTACCATGAGTCATTTACCATGGGGAGGCACAACATAGGGCTTGCTGATGGAGAGGCTATGTACTGACAGAAACTTATGCACTCTGCTCTTCTACCCACGACTACCCACAATGCAATGGAGCTGCTTTCTGTCAGGGTTTACTCTCGTATCCTTGGTCTTTCCCAAGACAACCGCAAGGCAGTAGTGATTTTTTTGTTAGGGTTTAACTCCCTTAGCCTCAGTCTCTCCTGAAACACCCAGTAGTAAGAAGCTCCGGGGAGGGCCGGATGTCAGAAGGTCCTCAGAGGGGAAACCCCAATCAACCAAGTGTTTCAGCCCTTAACTCCTGACGCTCTAAGGGGGCCAGGACGCATCAAGGTCATGCATGGCTTCTGGATGCCCCTCTGCTGTTGCCATTAATAGAAATTTGCTCTCTGCCTGGAATCAAACCCATGCATCCTAGGTGGTCATGTTTCTCAAGGCAAAGTCACCCTCGTGAAGGACGTCCTGACCACTTTGCTATCGGTTACCAGCACCATATGGGGGAATTTTAAGCCTTATTAATTTCACTTTTGTTCCTCCTGGACCAGATCCAGCTGAAGCTCTTTTCTGCTGCTTCTGCCATTTCATTTAGGGCTTTGGTCTTCTCACTTCCCAAGATTGACAGCTGCTTTATGAGATCACAGGCTGATGTGTCTATCAACCCCCGTGCTCGAACCTCTATGGTGAGAACTTTGGCTTGATAGCCAGAAGTCCTCAAGTTGCTGGCTAGACTGGTATACTTTCAGTCTTGTAGATATGGGTTTCCTCCATACTACTTTCATATGGCAAAATGAGCTAGATCAGAATCACTTATTTGGATGAATGGGAGTGGAGAACTATGTACAGTCTTGTGCCACTCTTGGTGATGATTTCTGGTTCTTCCCCCCCCGCCCCCCCCGCCCCCGCCCCCATTGTGGGAGTTCTGCTGTGTATGCCTAGCCGTTCACTTCATCCAGGAAATCTCACTTCCATGTCCTGGGTGTCACATCTGATTTAGGCCACTTTTTCCTGCCTCCTGCCGTGTAGAAAGTTGCTGGAGCTTCTGGTGGCAAGTGTTTACCTCTGACAGTGCTGATCTTGTGCGATCTCTTGAAGCATTTGATCGTGCCTACCCGTTGGTCTTTGATCTCCATTCTATTTTTGTTGATCCTAGTCCAGTCTGTTGGTCTGCGTGTGCCCTATTATTTTTCTAACCACGAGGCTTTCTTTCGCTGCGACCAGTGCCTCGCGGACTTTACATTTCCAACCAGTCCACAGCTTGGGCTGCTTTGATTTCAGAACCTTACCTTCTAACATGCTTAAAATTTTTACCTTTGCTGCCTTGTATTCCTCAACAATGGACTTTAGGGGAACCCCACTATTCATCTGGACTCTATCTGACCCAACCAATGTACGTCAAAGTTTTATTGATGATATATGTGAGAGTATTTTTATAAATATGTATATCGCTGTCTGAATTAAAGTGTTCAACAAAAGATACGACTGCATGGCAAATGTTCCATAATGCTCACATCCAATCACACATAGATTGTGCTTCCACATCTAAAGACTGAACAGTTAACATCAAAGAGCAGTGCAACTCATTATACCATATATCACTTTAACAAACAATGAAATGCTGAAAAAAATCTTTTCATACCCTCCCACACCATATTTCATCAAATTATCAGACTGTTTAAAGATAAATGAGATAAAAGGAGATGTGTTCATTATATATAGCTCGATGGAGCATGTAGACCCGTTGTGCAGCAACATGCCGACTGCACCATGTGGGCGAAACAACTTGACTTGCGTACACGTGTCTGAGAGAAATAACATTTCCCGGGGGAAAAAAAAAAGAAAAGAAAAGAAAGGGGTCCGAGTGGTGAACTTTGGGGAATGCTGTTTAATAAGCTGTGAATCTCAAATAGAATACCTACATAAATACAAGTTGCTGTCTGTTGTTAAGAAATGATGAAATGAATTTCAGACTACTGTCTCATATGCCATGATGAAGCAATTTTGTTCACAATAGTTTATGGTCGATGACATCAAAGGCTCTTACAAAGTCAACCAAGAGAGTGCTACAGAATTTGTTTCCATTTATATTGTTCAACCGTTTTCGATGAATGAGTAGTATGAGTTTTCTGTGACTTTTTTTTTTAAGCTAAGTTGTTTTTTTTTTTTTATTTCGCAAGACGATTATAAGTTTCAAGAAGTTGATAAATGTATTGAATTTTTGTCTAAAATTGCTTTAGTCGAGAGATTTGGATAGAACATATAATAATAGCGACTGATCGATAGTCTCAGTCTGAAGGCTCTGTACAGTCTCCAGATTTAAACAAAGATAGGCTATTATTTAGGCCTACGCCTTTTTAAACTGGGATGGAAGGTGACAGTTATCAAGACATAAACCATAAATATAGATTATAAGAATTTTGCTTATGAGTGGATCCAATAATTAAATTTTTTTTTAATGAATTCCATCAATATCTTGAATTCTTGTCTGCTTCAAGTAGCATGGCGATTTGCGGAATACTTCAATTACACTCTCAACACATGGGGGCACTCGTTTAGCTATAATCTGTCTTGTTTGAATACTTCAGTTACACTCCCAACACATGGGGGCACTCGTTTAGTAATAATTATAATAATTACAATATTCATATAGCGCAAAATCTTGATAAAATCAAATCTAAGCGCTGAAACAGACACACACGCACGCACGCACACGCACACGCACGCACGCACGCACGCACACACACACATACACACACACACGCATGGCTATAAATGGGGAGAAAGAATAAAAGCAATGGAAAATTATAGAGAGCATATTATATACAATTTTATATTACAATGTGATTCCCCTCCGAGTGGAGACAGGCTGCAGAGGGGGTTGAGTGAGGTCAGGATTTTATGCAGAGGAGAAAAGGTGAGTTTTGAGAGCGGGCTTGAAGGAGACAAAAGTAGGTTGCTGACGGACTGAGAGAGGAAGTTTGTTCCAGGAGAATGGACCAGAAACAGAGAAGGCTCGTGGACCATAGGTATTGAGCTTAGTGCGTGGAAAGCGAAAAGTCAGAGGATCGGAGGCTGAGCGAGGGTATGAGGAACATAGATCTCAAGTAGGTTTGACAGGTAGTCGGGGGCTGCGTCATTGAGGCTTTTGTAGCACATGGTGTCTAGTTTGTACTGTATGCGCTTTGATACAGGGAGCCAGTGAAGTTGTGCCAGGAGAGGAGATATGTGGTCAGCTTTTTCTTTTTGAGTACTAGGCATGCAGCATTGTTTTGAATGCGCTGTAGGATGTGAATGGTAGAGGCAGGAAGACCAGACAGGAGTGAATTGCAATAGTCAATGCAAGACATTATGAAGGAGAGAACGAGTTTTGCAGTTGTTTCGACAGAGAGATACTTCCTGATCAGCCTTATACGATGGAGATGATAGTAACAAGATCTGGCAGTTTGAGAAACAAAGTTGTTCATGGAGAGGGTAGAGTCAAGGCAGACACCAAGGTTTTAAGCTGAATCAGAAATTGGGACTGATGTGTTACATAATGGGAGAGAAAGAGGAGGCAGCGGAGAAAGTTTCTGACTGGTGCCAATGAGGATAGCTTCTGTCTTGTCGTCGTTCAGCTGAAGTTTATTGTATGTCATCCAGTTCTTAATGTCCGAGTAACACTCAGTGGTGCAAGTCAAGAGACGCTGTATATTGTCAGGTGAGTCACTGTCTTGAAGTTGGGTGTCATCAGCATAGAAGTGGTGTTTTATAGAGTGGAAGTTGTTTTGTTTGAATACTTCAGGTACACTCCCAACACATGGGGGCACTCGTTTAGCTTTAATATGTCTTGTTTGAATACTTCAGTTACACTCCCAACACATGGGGGCACTCGTTTAGCTATAATCTGTCTTGTTTGAACCACAACAGCTTTCTCATTTTATTCAGATTGTTTTATTTTGTGTGGTCAGTTTGAGAAACGGCTTTATCTGCAATTGTAAAATGCTTACTGAAATCATTGTTTATTGAAATGTTATTTAGTATGGGATAGGTCTGAGACTGTGACGGTTTATTCTTTGTTGATTGATTTATTGCCTTCCAAGAAGATTTTGAATTTGGAGAAGAATATTGAAAACATTTTTTGGGACAGTGCTGTTTACTAAGTTAACATTATTTTGCTGCAGTTTGGGAGAGAAGAGAGTACGGGGCCATCCGGCATTGTCGCAGATACCATAAATGTTTCTTCTGATACTTTAATATACAATTCATACCATTCGTTAAGATATATAATTATGATATGAGTCGTTATAGGCCTAGTTATCAGTCACTCAAACGCAAACACTTAGTTTAAAGGCCTAATCAGACAAATCCTCGTCGATTCTGTTTGTTTGACAATGGACGTATACATTACAGTACAGTGAATGGAATTGCGTACGTCATCAAGCTGAAACTGAAACTGAAACTGAAAGTGCCATGAGATCAGGTTTTGTTTCGTTTTCTCAAAGATAAGGAAATCATGACGATGGCCTATTTTTATGCATATCCGCTCTCTGTGGGTCTAGTTTGTTCCATCCTGTATGTCGTGGCTGTAGCGGATTCGATGCAGAGATCATCCGACACAAATAGATTCTAGTCAAAGGGACGTAATTTACATCTTAGGCTAGGCCTAGCCTACATGTCACAATACAGAGCTATTCAAGATGGCGACTAGAAACGAAGCTTTTTCTCCTTCATGGTCATCTGTCTTCAATTTTGACAGTTTGTAAGTGGATTTATACGCAGTTGCATATAATATAAAGATGTGTAGTATGTATTCAGTAAAAGAACTGTTGTATTTCTCCCTATAGTAACTTACGTATTGTTTGTTATTGGTTTTTGGAGTTTGGAATGACTCAACCATTCACCCATTGACTCAATGAGTTCAACTTCAACAAGAGCTGAAGAGCAGCAAGGTCTGTGATAATTCATCGCATTCGGGAGTTTGTACAAGCGGGATTATACAGTCGGAAGATTCCGTATGCGCTCCATCCAAATGTGCCAACAGTTATCTAGCAGGCTTGAAGTTGAATCTGCGCAAAAATCTTAATTATTATCACCATACCATTTCTGATTTCATTTGCGAAGGCAAACCGCAAGGTCTTGTCACTTGTGATACGGAGATTAGAGGCCAGATGGGGGTGGGGGAGAAGAATTTAAAGAAACTGTAATAAAAGATGAAACACTAAGCTGACAACATCAGAACGATTGAAGCATAAAGGTGAACAGCGTACAGACCAGTTTTTAATTTTGCAGGCTAGGATTGAATTCCAGTCGTCAGATCTGAAACCCATGGTTCTATCACAGTATCAGAAAGAACCAACCTGTGAACCAGCTTAATTTACAAAAAGATTGAAATTTGCTTTAAATAGTCACTAAAGTGGTTTGCCAGAGAGTTGAACCCACAACCAGATGCGTTATGAGCATGGCACTCTAACACTCCACTAAGCCATTAGTTTTCCAAAGTAGTAAGATTGAAACAGGTCAGTAGACATGATGGGAGTGAATCTCATAATTAAATCACTAAATCTCGTGTATTTGGTGCCTTTAGCTTGGTAGTGGGATGACATTGACAATCCCCTACCCAGTGGATCACAATGGTAGATCTATGGGGAATAAGCCAGGCTTGCTTGGACTAAAAAGCAGTCCTGGACTAAATGGCGATGGTTTCTTTCTGCACAAGGCAGGGTGGCCCTTGGCAAGAAAATACTTGATATGCCCTTTCACTGAACCATCAGATGGTTAAGGGCAGCCTAAAGCTAACCTTACGCTCACAGGGTATGTCTTTTAGCCATGAGGTAAGGGTGGGGTGACCGCTACCGGAAAGAGCTGAAGTTCGGGGTACCAGGCTTGCAGGCATGTTCTACCAAACCACAGTACTATGCTGTGTAACGTAAAAATTTAATTATACATCATAGATAAAGTTCTACATCAGCCTGATCGAGCATCAAGGTAGAGTGGTGCCATATCCTGTGCCTCATCAGGATATACCCTCAGCTACTGGAGGTAATGTTTTTCCATCTTGTCATGTCATGGGAAGCCAGAGGAAACCTATGGCAGCTGGCAGGAACTAAAAAGAAGGTCCACATTTACATGTGGCTTGACCATGTGTAGACAATGATCAAAAGAAGAATGGAAGGGTTTTAAAAAAAATTCATCATAGTTCATACTATCATTCTTCTTGGTTTACTGTGTGTTGTTTACTGTTTAAAAATAAATGTGTGCGTGTGTGTGTGTGAGAGAGAGAGAGATGGGTCAGATGCTGCTGAAAGATGAAGAAGTAGCAGAATGACACCTTGCCGTTACTGGAAGCCTGCAGAAATTATTTACTACTTTGAGTAAAGCAGTTTTTGCATTGTGGCTGATTAAAGCAGTTTTTGTACTGTGGCCTTTATGATTGATAGTTTGACTGAAAGAATTAAATGGGTTGTTGGCTTGAAGGTGGCTCATCAGTTGAAAGAAGATGAAAAGCGTATGGTCAAGACTTTGGACTGAAATAGAAGATACAAGACAATGATAGTTTTATTTATTTTTATATTTATTTATTGTTATTATTATTACTATTTATTGATGTTATGTATATATGTATGTATATTTGATTTGATTTGATTTGATTTTTTTAAGTTTATCAGAACCAAGGTAGGATTTTTGAGCAGAGGATGACCAAGTTTTAAAACAGATCTGTTTGAAAGATTTGGATTCTCCTTGTAGATTCAAATTGGTGTGGACAGGTACCAAGTTTAAATGGCAGCATTGAGAGGGACTCTGTTTGATTTGATATAGGAGCATATAAGCTAGAACTAGAAGCTGGCTGAACATCTCTCAAAGATGCAAAGATTGGGATTTGTTTTTGTTTTTGTCTGCCATGATGGTTAGAATGCTTAGGTTGGAAGCAGCATTTTATTCTGAGCTCATTTGATACATAGATGTTGCAGTTTACTGGATTTAGGGTAATGATGAACTGCTGGTCACAATGATAATGAAGTGCTGTAGACCTATTGCCTTTGTAATGGTAGTGGAATGGTGGTATGGAAGGAAACACTGCACTTGCTAGACATGAGCTTTGTTGTGCTAATTTGATAGGCATGGAACACACTTTGCTTGACTACATCTAACACTGGCTGTGTGCTGGGCTGTAGTGTGTTGGTTTAGCAATTATACAAAAAGCATTTCTCAGGGTTAGGGCAGGCAAATATTCAGCGAATGGCCAGTTGCGGGGCATACAGGACAATCGGAAAAAAGAATAATGCCACTAGACTATGTAATTGTACATACCTCAGATGAAAATCACATAGCAGTCAACATGTAGAACAGGCACAAGATAGTGAAAGATTCACAGCAAGATTCAAGTGAAGCCTGTAAGGCACATGACTTGGAAATTTAAAAAAATGAAAACATTAACACCTATTGATTTCAAACTTTTGATAAATTTTATTTACCTTTCTTGCAGGGAACGCCCAGTACAACAGCATCTGAAGAATGTGTATGCATGTCTGGGTGTTGGAATGCTGGCAGCTGCTGCTGGTGGATATGTGCATCTTTTCACCAACATCATGCAGGTGGTTATTTTATTTCATAGTTGATGTGTGTTCTGTTTATTTGGTATATAAGGCCAGAGTGTGAAGTGAGGAAAGGAGTCCTTTTTTTTTCTGAATTCTTGGCAGTTTGTCGTCTGTTTCTCAAGAAATACAAACGCCCAAAAAAGAGAAAATTGACAATTTGAAGAAAAGAATTCATTTTATAGCACAGTGAAATTTAAATCCCTTTTACCGAGTCTTTGCAGTTTGCTTGCTTACAGTATTATTGTTTATTTACTTATTGGATGTAGTAAGGTATATATATTTATTGTACTTGTGCATATCCAGTTCAGATCAGGGTCCTGATAAATGAAAATATGCATTGTAGAAAATTTAAGATGCTTTACAGTGCATATTCTCTTTCCATTTCATCTCATCCATGAGCTTTATTTTCAAATTGCATCAGTTACGTGCTGGTGCCTGCTCTGACAGTCTGTATCTGTTCGTAGGATACATGTTAAAAAAATTTGTGCTGGTATCTGCTCTGACAGTCTGTGTCATTTCGTACCTCTCCTACTGCCACTTAAAAAAGTTAATGCTTTTTCAGCTGCTTGGTTAAACTGACTGAACAAGGAGATGCCAACCAGAAGGTTGTCGACTGGACACTACTGTGCTATCTAAGAATGGTGTTCCAGCAGCATTACGAGGGGTGTCTCAAAAGTCATTGGCTTCACCAGAGAGGCGTTTAGTTACAAGAATGAAATTTGGCACACACATGAGATTTGGCACCTACATGCTTGTGCATCTTGAGATAGCTTACAAAATATGACCACTGGTGTAATCTTTGATATGATGTCATAATGTTTCAGTACGTCATACCTCCTGTCTCTTAGAAAAATAGGCTCTCCCCCTTCAATGACAGCAAGGGCATCATAGCTTCTGATGGCAAGATGTTTGCTACTTTTTTTTGGGTGCTGACAGAATTCTGCATGCAACATATCTTAAAAAGGGTCTGACAATTAGCGGAGAATTTAAGTTTTCCTTCATGCTATGTCAACTTTGATCAGCTATCATCACAAAACTTAGAGGAAAAGTATTGTTTCAACAAGATAGTGCACCTGTACACAAATCATTTGTTGCCATGTGGATTTGCTGGATGGAGCGGACTCTTGAGAGTGCACAGCAGATCTTCCATAGCAGGATCATCAGCAAGAATAGCATGAGACTGAATGTAGCTCTCTACTTCATTCATCAAAACAGATGAATTTAATTATATTCTTTGAGCATTTTTACACACACTTGAAAAATGGAACTTGTTCTTTGTTGATATCTGTTTTGGTTTCTTAGAGTTTGACCTGAGATTGAATAGTAACTAGAATTTAGTGAAGTCTGTACCATTTAAAATTAAATACCCATCAAACGTGTGGTTATGGGACATTTCTTCAACTTGCCCTATATTATATTTTTCTTGATGATAGGCTGGTTTTCTGACCACCATCATTGCTTTGGGACTGATGCTGTGGCTGAATACCACTCGCCACTGCAAGGAAAACTTCAACAAGCGCATTGCCATCTTCACTGGCTTTACCTTCTGTTCAGGTGCGTACACGTTATGTTATTTCTCCCCCCCTCCCCCTTTTCATATTTTTTTTGGTTATATGCATGTAGTAATGAATAGATACAAATCATGTTATCTGGACAAACTGCAATAATTCTTGTTTGCTTATGGATAGGTCTGTACATTTTAAGTCTGCTGGTACATTTTGCTGGTTAGTTCTTTAGTGAATGCTGATTTCATTTTCATAGGAGCTGTTTGTGTGGTATATTTTTTGTTTTCAAGTCTAATAATTAAACACTAGAATTTTGTATACAATGCTGAATAATAATTACACACTTGGATTTTATATACAGTGCTGAATTCGTTAATGTCAGATTCTCATTAGTCAGTTCTGGAAACAGCATATCTAATATTTGAGCTAACTGTACGTAGAAAGGAAGTGAACTCTTCTAAAAATGTGTGTTGGCACACTTTTACTAACTTGTACACACACACGCACATGCACACCACACACACACACACACACACACACACACACACACCACACACACACACACACACACACACACACACACACACACAACACACACACACACACATGCACTTACACACACTCACTTGGCAAACACTATGAACATTTAGTCAGCAGTTGTGAGCTGTAAAGCTACTGAAATATCTTTTGCATTTGAGTTGGTGTCATGTGCGCAGGGTGGTGCGTGCTCATGATTTTTGTGTCGTGTGCATGGAGTGATGTATGCATGAGTATTTATGTTGCGTGCGGAAGGAAATTTTGTGTGTGCATGTGTGGTAGGATTGAGTTTTCGGAAAACAGCTCACCCAAGTTAAAAACTAAAAGTGGAATAGGTTTTGCGAGTGAGTCTCAAAAGAATCCGCCTAGAGAAAGGGAAAGGAGAAGAAAAAGAACAAGAAGAAAGCGAAAAAGAAATAGTAAAGGAAAAGAAGTCGAGAAGAAAGAAAGAAGCAGAAAAAGGAGAAGAAGAAGGAGAAGAGGAAGGATAAGAAGAAGGTAAAAAAGGAGAAGAAGAAGAAGAGAAGAAAAATGAATTAAAAGGAGAAACAGAAGAAAAAAAAGAAGAAACTTAAAAAAAAAGGCGGAAAAGGATAAAGAGAAGAGGAAGAATGAGAAGAGTAAGGAGAAGATGAAGAAGGAGAATAAGAAGGAAACGAGGAATAGGAGACGAAGAAGGAGGAGGAAACGAAGGAGACGAGGAATAAGGAGACGAAGAAGAAGGAGACGTGGAAAAAGGAGACGAAGAAGAAGGAGACGAAGAGGGAGATGAGGAAGAAGGAGACGAGGAAAAAGGAGACGAGGAAGAAAGACAAGGAAGAAGAAGACGAGGAAGAAGAAAGAAAAGAAAGAGAAGCAGGGGACGAGGAATAGGAGACGAAGAGGGAGGAGAAAACGGAGGAGAGAAAGTATGAAGGTGCGTGGTTGTGTATGTTGTATGTTGTATGAGTGATGTGTGAAAGTTTGTAATAATAAATGTAGAAAAGAAAATATATCGTAGTTTGTTTAGTGCCATTGGTTGGAAGGAGTGCGTGCTGTTGCGTGACGGACGAATGCTTTTTGCATGTGTTTGAGTGCGTGAACATGTGCATCCAAAGCATGACAGTTGGTCAAAATAAATCACTTTACTATAATGTTGCGGGAACCAGAAACTGAGCACAGATAATGTTACTACACTGAGCTGGTATTAGTCAGGGGTGGGAATTTGCTTTGAATTGGCAGATTTCTGCAAAATCAAAATCTTTTCTCCTCAATTCTTTCATTTACTTCGCGGAAGGGAAAAAAATGATTTCAACAACATAGGCACAGAAAGCGATTTTATCCTTGAATCATTCCATCTGCAAATAGTTCACTTCTCATAGCATCAGTGAACATTTTGGGAACAGCTAGTTTAAAGTTAAAATGGTGGTGATGATATCAGACATTGTTGAGCATGGAGAAACTTTTCAAGAAAAAGGAGTGAAAGTATGAGGAGATGGGATTGTTGGTTCATAGAACATGTAGGAGAAGAAACTTGCAGTTGATTCATAAGAAAAGTTAAAAAGTCCAAGGCTTGCTTATTTTCTCCACTGTCATTAGAAAATAAACTGCATAAGCAGAGGAACAGTAAAATTTGTACTACTCAATTAGTCCAGAAGACTGTCATTATGATCGTGTGTGCTCAACAAACCACACTGCACAGTCAAGAGATAGCAAACCACCTATCAATCATGGTTTCTTCAAGGTTGGGTGTATTTTGAAGATTGATTTTTATGTTTTTGATGTATCCTTGGCAATCATCCCCCTATGTAAGTTGCATTCAAGAAAAAAGAATGACATTAACTAAGTAAAAAAAGAAATTCCTAAGACTAATGAAAGTTAATAAATTGTAGTTGTAGAATTGCAGAGTTATGCATGTTTGTTTGCCTCAAAATGCACCATTCCCTGTGGGGATGCTGGGGACTCTTTCAACGTAAATATTATCCCCACCTTCTGGAAATTCTGTGCTGGAAATTTCCTATTTTCTGTCACTCTCTTTGTTTCTGCCTTATTCCTTTGCTTTCTGTCATGTTTTCCTACCATTTTCTGCCTTGTTGGTCCATTCACCTGCATGTGTTCGATAAACTTGCATACTTTCTCTTAGGATTGATAATTGGGTACATGTATTAAGTGCATTTTTGGCTCTAGGGAAATGTGATGTGCGAAAGCAATTTGAGGCAATTTAAGCCTGTTTTAATGTCCTTAGTTATGTTTAGATTTGTATTCAGGTATGTTTTTTAAATCCCCTGTGTGATAAATTGGATGGAGTGGTCAACGCCAGGGGCATCTCCTTATGTGCACAAATGCATTGATATATGTACTTAATTTTCTTTTCCGTTTTGTTTTTCTCCAAAAGGTCTGTGTATGTCTGAAATTGTTAGAGCCCTGATATGGCTCTATGCAGTCAGCTGGGCTTTAAAGAAAAATAACAAAAAAACAACAAAATGCACCAGATTGCGCGGTTTTCAAATAAATTGAAAAAAATTTCTGTGGGAACATGCCACCAAAGCCCCCTAGATTTCCTCTTTTTTCAGTTGGCTCAGTACCACCCCTGATTAATGCTTTCGTTTAAAATCATGTGGTTTTTTTTCAAACTGAAAGTTAAAAGAGTTTCTTGGTGTAATGGTTTAATTACATTTGGCTGAATGTTATTTTTCAATTCACATTGGTAATTTCATTCCATGTGGTGAAAAAAAAATGTAAAAGAAATACTGTTGACCAGTTATTATGATACTATTATTATGTTTATAAGCAATGTGTTATAAATGATACAATGCCTGTAACTGTTGTAGGTGTGTCTCTGGGCCCACTTCTGGATATGGCCATCATGATTGAACCCAGGTAAGTGTGGCAAAAGTTGACAAATATGTTAGGTAATATAAACTGTGTGTACAAGTTCATTGACTGTCAATGGAGCAGGAAGTTATTTATCATAATCATATATGGGCTGATGCTTAGTTGAGTATTTGAAAATAGATTGTTACATGAAAGAGCTTTCATATATACCAGATTACATCAAGTTTGCTGTAACTTGTGTGTAAAATTATCCTCTCAGTTAATATTGATATAGGCCTAGGGGAAGTAGTTTATTTCCTGAAGACAAATTTCCTATGATTATCTGTTAATTAGTATAGACTTTTGCTTGAATTGATGCACTCATACCAGTGAGTTATTTTGTTTTCATTGCAGTGGCTGACCAAGAGCAGCCTTTAAATCTGAAAGTTTTATAGGAGTTGAAAACTGCCAACAAAGAAAAAACAAACACACATACACTATGGGCAGAAGTTTCTTCTATGTATTCACAAAAGTACTCGTACATTCACCTGTCAGGGTGAAACATACCCCAGGTGTTTGCTTTTGAGCTTCACTCAAATAATCTGTCACATTGACCTTGATGATATGTGTTGCCATGTTTCTTTGTATCATGTGGAGAAAAGCACAATGTTTCATAACAAAGGTGACCTGAGTTCTCTCCCCCCAGTCTTAAATTTCATTGCAGCATGTATAATCAGAGCTGAGACATGCCACTAAAGCTGTTTCACATATCTTCATGAATGTTCCCGATTATAATGATACATGGAGGGATGACTGGTAATGTTAGCTTGATTGCTGTAGAATGACTTTCTTCTTTGTGTGTGTGCTTGTGTGCATTCATGTGTGTCTGTGTGTGCGTGTTTGTGCCCGTGTGTGTGGGGGAGAGAACATGGGTGTTTCCTCTGACGTCTAATTTATGGTTCATGAAAGGTAAAAAAAAAAAAAAGTCCCATCCCAAAGAACGTGGAACTATTACTTGTTTTGTGCATATTTCAAGAAGGAATATGTGCAGTTCCTGTGATGACACAATGACCGTGATGTAAATGACTTGCACTGTATGTTATGTTTAGAGCTTGTTTGGATATTATGTTCTGTAACCTGTGGAAGATTTCAGTCTGCATCTACGGGGAGGGAGTAAGAAAGTAATGCAAAACATTATTTCTGTGTTTTTTTTATGGATTTTATTTGGTATATTTGTGTTTCTATGTAAACGTGTGTTGTTCTAATTTTGCAAAAATCTTTTAATCATGTATTTTTTGGTCTTGCGACTGTATAAAGTCAAGAGATTGTGCATGTTTTTCATTATCATGACTCGTGTCTGTTTAGTTACTAGTTCCAATAGGGATTATGGATGTGTTTTAGCATCATCCCCACGGCTCTGTTGGGCACGTCTGTGATCTTCATCAGCTTTACTGTGGCTGCTCTCTACAACAACAACCGCTCTTTCCTGTACATGGGAGGTAAATGCTCAGTGCCTCGCTTTCTTAACTCTTTGCACCTTGACTGTTTTACAAAAGAAGTGCACTCCCAATGTGACGGGTCTTGAGAATGAACTGAAAAATTTATGGGAGTTCCAATAAAACATCTGTATCTCAAAAACTACTTGATGAAATTTACTTAGATTTGTATATTTGCTAATAAATAAAATGTATTTAAACTTGAGGCCATTTCATAATGCGACTTTATTAAAATTTTATGATTTAACGAAAATGCTGACTTTTATCATCTACTTATATTCACAATCATAAACACAGCAAACTTACAATACACACAAATAAACATGCATGAAGACATAATAAAAAGGGTGTTCTTAACATGAAATTGTGTTAAATCCCATAATAGTGACAAAAAAATAAATTAGAAAGCTCCATATTGCACATTTATGCAAAACAGGTAGGTCCACATTTGCTGCTCTTCCAAAGATGTTATAAATAGAACTAGACTGTGGATGGCCAGTGATGCTGTACTGATAACACATGCCAAATTGACATTAGCTTTGGCAGCCATGTTGTAGGCAACTTCGGGCTGTTTGACAGAGCAAATCAGTGGCAAACAGTGCAGGAAAGCAGACTTCGATGATCAACGAGACCTCCCTATAAGCAGTATGCCTTATTATTTTAATACCGTCAGTTTGCCTGAGTAGTTGGGAACTGTGTCATAGTTGTGCATGGGTTTTTTTCCTCTTAGATGTTGAACAAGTGTATGCATACATACTTCAGTATATGTGCCAGTGTGTGTGTGTTTGTGTGGAGGGTGTGTATATTTGTGTGTGTGTGTTTGTGAGAGAGAGAGTGTGTGTGTGTGTATGCGAGAGAGAAAGGGGGAGCTGACAACTTGACAGTTTGACAGTTTCATTGTTTAACATCTTAAAAAGCAGTGAGCCCAAACAAGACGTGGGTCTGACTTAAAAAAAACAAAAAACAAGAACATTGAAAATAACATTAATATTGTTACTATTATCATCATTATTATCATGATGATTATTATTGTTATTCATTATTATTGTTATTTAAAACCCAGCCAACTATAACCATCTCAAAACACGCAAAACCTTACTGACCCGAGAAAAAATGAAATAAAGTGAAAAAGAAAATCAAGCATATATATATATCAATGCATCTGCTGCACAGATTATCCAACATTATATAACACTGGTGCTAACTATATCCCCCAATTTATCATCAGGGGTTTTAAAAAAACAAACCTGAGTACCATTTTTTATACATATATGTAACTAATAACACTAAAACAGTTCGTTCTTCCACCTTTGCTTTCTGTCATTTTTTCCTATAATTTTCTGCCTTGCTGGTCCATTCACCTCTGTGTGTTCGATAAAGTCATAGGATTGATAATTGGGTACATGTATAAAGTGCATTTTTGGGTCTAGTGAAATGAGATATGTGAAAGCAATTTTAAGCAATTTATGCTCATTTTTATATGTTCTATTGTCCGTGTATGTTTAAATTTGTATTCAGGTATGTTTTTAAATCCCCTGTGTGATAAGTTGGATGGAGTGGTCAATGCCAGGGGCATATCCTTAGATTATGTGCATTGATGTGTGTATTTAATTTTCTTTTCCTTTTTTTTTCCTGTTGAAGTATTGTGTATTTTGAAATGTTTATAGCCCGATATGGCTCTAAGCAGTCAGCTGGGCTTTAAACAAAAGTAACAGTAGCCTGCCAGAGGCCATCCTTAATCCTTGTGGCCATCCCTGTGCTCTTTGGGGAGAACCTGAATGTGGGGAGGAGTATGACCCACTGACCCTTCAGTATTCTTTCAGTGACATCCTTAGTCTCCTTGAGGATTGGGTCCCGACAGTGGTGGAAGTATCCATGGTTGCAGGCTCCCTTGACTCTGAGGCTAAAACCACTCTAGGCTCTTTCTGCCTACTGCATACTGGCCCATAATGAGGGAGTCAGTGATGGTTGCCAATGCTATGCATTGTGTTCAGGATCAAGTCAGAGACACTTCTTGGCCATTGGCGTTATCCCCTGGTACTGTTCTGAGCTTCCCTGCTGCTCTTCCATGCGGAAAGTTACTGAGGGCCAAGAAGCTTTCCTTCTCGAGGTCCCTCTATCTCTCTCATGGGGTGATTCATTTTATAGAACCAGATATAATTTGTTGCTTGTATATATCATGACAGGTCTTCTGATGTCTGCCTTGTCCTGGTTGATGATCCTGTCCTTTGCTAACATCTTCCTGGGATCCCGTATGCTCTTTGACGTGAGTTGTGTTTGTCTTCCTAATAGCTCCTTTACCTACCTCATCATATTTTATTTTGATTGAACATTATTTTGTGCTAGGGCATTTGGAATTGGTGCATGATTTTGACGTGATTATATGTTGTCTCTGTTCTTGTCTCAAGGCACTGACATTGTATCAAGCTTGTAATAGAATAAACAGCAGGATAAAAACTGCTGAAATAGTGTTGAAAAGATAGTACATATGTGCTTACACATGTATACACACATGCGCATGCACGCATGTGTGCACACGCGCGCGCGCACACACACACACACACACACACACACACACCCCACACACACACACACACACACACACACACACCTCTCTCTCTCTCTCTCTCTCTCTCTCCTCTCTCTCTCTCTCTCTCTCTCTACACATGCCTACAAGGTGCTGGAGTCAAAGAGTTAAAACTTTGTAGTGTTAGCAGTTTCAGCTGGTAGATGTGCGTTTCTATCCAGTTATTGCATTTTCTGCCCTCTGTTAAAATTGAGAAAAGAAAACAAACAAAACAAAAAAACCAATCCAAACATCTTATTACATAAATATGAGAAGGAAAATTGGAAATAGTTTTTGATAAATGGTGGAGCAGTTTATGATGCAACTTTTGAGTAGGACTATATCAGTTTATGATTCAACTTTTGAGTAAACTAATGATTCTAACTTAGATATATGGTGGAAACTGGAGTGTATGGATGCCTTTGTAAGGTATGAGTGACTGGAATTGCTGACCCCCTTTTACGGTGTGCATTAAGACTAGTATGGCTGTACTATAAACGAAAGTGTTTGGCATTTTCTTCAGATAACCACCTGTGTCCTGAATATCAGGTGGCAAAACATACCATAATGTGAAAATTGTTGACAAACAAAAAACCTTTCAGGTAAAGCTCAAAAATAATATTTTGCAGGATTACTTTCCATCTATTTTTTTTTTTTTTCGTTTTTGGTTTCTATTCTTTCGATCCTTCATCATTTTCAACCCTTTTAGAAAACTATACCTTTTTATGTCTGCCACTTTCTTTTTGATGATTCGGAGTACATGATATGAAGTAAAATCAAAAGTGCTACTACACCTAGACCATTTGCTTATCACATCTTTGTTTGAGACATATAATTAACAATTTATAACCTCAACTAACAGAATGACATCTGTTCTGTTAGTAGGCCTGCTGATTATAGATCTAGGTATGGAAGAGATGTAGATTTGACACAGTTGTGGCAGTGGTTACTGTCATTGATGGAAATTTGGAGATGTAATGATAATTTGCTGCTTCAGGTCAACCTCTACCTTGGCCTCCTGGTCTTCTGTGCCTTTGTGCTGTATGACACCCAGCTCATTGTGGAGAAGAGACGACGTGGAGATGATGACTTCATCTGGTAAACTATTGTATTTATTGTGTTTCTTGTTGTTCCTCTTTAAAAGAAAAAAAAAGGGTGCCTGATGTAGGTTGACTTTTGGTGCCTGTTAGTGTGTAACTGTACGAATGTGTGTGTGTGTGTGTGTGTGTGTGGGGTGTGTGTGAAAATAACTGTACGAGTGTGTGTGTGTTTGAGTGTGCATTGATATTGTGTGTGTGTGTCTTTTAAAGTCAGCAAGAATATACTGGCTATCAAAGGACGGACCTTTATTTGTTTGGGCTATAAGAAATTGTGATTGTTATACATCAAAAGTAATGATTGAATGTTGGGATCAGATTGATGTAAAAATTTGTTCATATTTATTTGTATGCTGTTTGTGCATGGATAATTTTACCAAATTGTATAATTTAGCCCAACAAATCTACAGCATGAACTGGTTTCTGTTCCTTTAATATTGCTACAATCAACGCTTATTAGTTATAGAAGAGTTCTAAACCATGAGACAGTTTACATCCTAATACATTCAAGAGCTAGGCTAGTTCTTACCATCAGGTTACAGTCAGTCTGTGCACTCCAAGAAAGTGAACACCTGAGACCATATGGCTGATAGAGATAATGGATAACTCTTCTGCCTCTTGCTGTTTGCAATTTTGTAAGCAGTGAGGGTGATAAGATTTTCTTTCTATTCTGTAAAACATTGACATTTTGATGTGGGTGGATGTGTTTCTGGTTGCTTCTTGAATGTATTTTTGTAGCCTTTGTTAAACATGTGCTTTCATATCACAGGCACTCTGTTGACCTGTTTCTGGATTTCATCAACATCTTCCGCAAGCTGATGATCATTTTGTCCAAAAAGGTATGAACAATGAGTTATTTCATACTTACAACTTGTATCTAAGTTAACATGAAGTAAGTAAGTAAATGAATGAATGAATAAATGAAAATTGTAATAAGTTTTGATTTTTCTATAGTTGATAATGAATTTGAATACAGACATATGGTCATTTTGTTTGGTTACGGTACATATTTCCGTTTATATCAGTGTCGTTTCTATCTATACCACTGTATTATGTACGTCTTTCTAATGTTTCTGGGGTTTTTTTTTCTTACCATTTCATATATCTTACTGCCAGTTTCCTTATTGTTCTTGATTTCAATGTGTATTGTTTTGTTTAGCACCCATTACTTAATTTTTCAGAACTGTTCATGTTAATTGTTTTATAAATTTTATGTGTGTGCTTTGTTAATATTTGCAAGTCATTTTATTCTGTATTGTAACATTTTCCATTGAGTTATGTTAAAATCAATATTAATTTCTTTGCCAGGAGAGTGAGAAGAAGAGGAAGGATTAAGATGGTGCCTCAGCCCTGGTGTCTGCCAAGTTATAAGCAGATTTTTGTCTCCTTGTAGTTTGTATAGTGTGTTTCATGGTTAAATGTTAATTTTGTGGACTCTCTGTATTAAATGTTAATTTTGTGGACACACACTCTCTCTCTCTTTCTCTCCCTCTCTCTCTCTCTCCCCCCCCCCCCTCTCTCTCTCTCTCTCAGAATTTTTTCCATCTTCTTTCCATTTTGAGAGTATTCTCTTTTTCTGCTTTTAATTTTGTGACTTTTCGATGCATCTTTTCCCACCTTCTCTGCCCCCACCCCCCACCCCCCACCTCCTTTTTTTTTTGTTTTGTTCTCTTTCTCTCTCATATGCCACATTTCAATGTGGGTGGCTTATGTTTAGAGTTTTCTTTACACTATTACTTTCTGCTGAGATTGAAGTCTGATTATTGACTTGTTCTGCTCACACCTTGGAGAGTATTCTCTTCTTGCCTTTTTATTTGTCTCTCCTCATCCTTCCTCTGTCTGTGTCTCTTCTGTTTTGTTTTGTTTTTAAAAGTAATTGTATGGTGTGTCCTATGTGGAGTCAAGACTTTGTGTTGTGTTGGTTGTGAACATGTGTTAATGTCATCTTCAAGTTCTTGTTTTTTTCTGTTTTTTTTTTCCCCTTGTGTGTTGATTGTCTGATATTTCCTAAAGGCAACAGTAATTGAAATCATATACAGATGTGCATTAAAAATAAACACTTTTGAATATTTTCTAAACAGAAAAGACATTGTTTTGCGAATCTAAAATACAAATTAGCGGTGATAGTGCTGTTTCTTTCTTTTTCTTCTGTGTAGCAAGTTTTTTTTTCTTATTGCCTTATTGTTACTTTTTC
The DNA here is from genome assembly GCA_030674185.1 of Monoplex corrugatus. Taxonomy (NCBI): domain Eukaryota; kingdom Metazoa; phylum Mollusca; class Gastropoda; order Littorinimorpha; family Ranellidae; genus Monoplex; species Monoplex corrugatus. The sequence goes on along the minus strand of CM060305.1, from coordinate 29,241,480 downwards.
ATGAAGACATCACATGTTGGCACCATGGTGTAGATTTGATGGTGGTAGATGTTCAAGGTTCTGATGACAACAGAGATAGTTCGTACCATGGATATTTTGGATTTTCAGCTGTGTGTGTTCACAGCATTGATGTTTTGGGCTTTCAGTTAACTTGGTGGCATGCCATAGGATGTTTTGATCCAATATCCACTACTACTATTGGACACATATCTGACAATATGAAATTTCCTGTCAAATGATTGTGAATACTTGAAGGGATCTAACTGGTCACAGGCAAGTATAACCATTTTCCTTATGATGTAGTCTCTCTTTGACTGTCCAAACAATCTTTGGGCTTATCTATCAGTTTTTCGACAGTCGTGTTTGAACAAAACATGAAAATGGCAGCAAAGCGAAAGATGACTTAAAACTTCAGCAAGCCATGGAATTGGTCCGTGATGCCAATTTCGATGAAGACAGTGACTGTTGAAAATGGTGAGAATGTTGAGGATTCAGATGATGACTTTGATAGTAGAATTCATGGATTCTGCCTTTGGATATGGAAAATATTTACAAATGGTTAGTATGATGTCATTTACAAAAACAAAAATACAAAAGAATTTTTCCGAGTAGTCAGGTCTGCAGTAAGTTAGAGAATATCAGTGGATTGTTCCCTGGTTTGATGATGATAGAATAGATCAAGTCATGAACTCTATAGCCAATTTATTTGGTTATCCTTACCAAGATACCTTTTTTAATCATGATTTTCTTTAGAAAAATTATAATTTCTGCATTTCCTGTTATCGTGACCACCAGAAAGCTTCATCTCCATGGAGTTAATAGTCATTGCATGATAATGTGGAAAAAATATTCTTGCTCTCTCCATATCTTTGCACTGGATTCAGATTATAGTGTGAAATTTTTCATTGGACATAAATCCTTCTGCACATCTGATTTTGTGCTGTATTCAAGAGTGTCTGTGTTGAAACCACTTACACAAGTTTCTTTGTGTTCATATGAAATATTTGGTCTTGTGAATGGATGATGTGGATTTGTGATCTTCAGCTTAGCTTACTGTGTCCTGATTGAAAGGCAGTGCTATTGTTTGGCTTAATAAGCTGTACTCTGCTATAAAAAACTTTGTGACTGTTGGATTAACTGTAAGTTCAGTGAAAAAAATCACTTCCAATGAACAGCTTAATCATTTGATATATATTGAAACATTTAAGACTTTCTCAGAAGTAAGATAAAATTCCATAAACACTGGAATTATAATAATAACCAACAAACAGTTAATTGGAAACTTGTTTTTCTTGCTTTTTTAAAAAAATATTTTATTTTTGTTTGGAGTGGTAGGCCTATTTATTTGCTATTGTTCACTGAATGTTGAAATAAACAGCAAAAGTAATTATATTGCAGTTATACATAATTGGTGGTCAATCTTTCATGGAATAAAAAATATGAAAACGTCCCTTGCGTTTTGCTCTTTCTGTTGCTATTGATTATGCTGTCAATTTAATGAAGAGACATGTTATTGTTCTCACAATATGAAGGGAAGTATTTATCGACTTTTTCAACCTAAATTTGTTTTCTGTTTTTATCAGAATTTATTCTGCTTGGTTGCAGTTTATTTATTAAGTAAATTTTATTGTAATCTGTCAGTGAGAAATTATATATTGATCATCATGTTCAAACGTTAAGAAACTATCACTGAGTTATTACTTAGTGGTAATCATTCACGCTCAATAAAGGGGAAAAATTCACTGGCAACAGTTTTTTTTTTTTTTGAAACATCGAACAGTCACACATGCAATCAGTCTGTCTGTCTCATACAAGAAAAACAAGAAGGCGGTCAAATTGCAAGTGCATAATAAAGACATAGTCATGTTCCAGCATAACAGTTTTTGAAGAGCAACCATCAGTTTAGTCTGCAGTGAAATCTAGTTAACTGGAATATGCCCCAGTCTTCTAATACCAGCATGATTGTTGCACTGGCATGTGAAATCGGTGAACAGTACCAGGATAAAGGTCTGTGTGTGTGACCTGTGACCTTTGATGATCATGTTTTCCTGTCATCAGTGGCAGTAAGCCTGTTTTGCATTACACATAAACATTTTCTTACAATACGTTTATAGCAGTAATTCTATTGATTTTCCTAACAAACAAAACTCAGCATCGTGTACAAAATACCATCAAATCAGGTACCAAGTACTTGAATTGTATGTTCATGTTTTCCACCTGTAATCTGAGAGAGAGAGAGAATGTGTGTGTGTGGATTCCATGCAACAAAGTTAGACAATACATCCCACTGCAAGCAGAAGTACAGTGATATGCTGAAGTCAGATAAGCCCACAAAAATTCTCAAGTTTTATTTCATGAAAATGATGCTTCATGATGTCAACAAATAACAAAAATAGCTTGGATTAAGATAGGCTTTGAAATGCAGACAAGGATGTTGCATCACAGCTATCCCATCATCTTTGTGTGTTTTGTCTTTTATTATTACTGTATAAAGTGGAATCAACATGCTTTGACATTTGTGCAATACAAATGGAATTATTATCATCCTGTTATTTTCCCTCCAATTTTTTTAGCTGTTTTTGAGAAGGGACATCCCATGGAAACAATGCAACTCCTGCTTGATTTTCCTTTAATGCAATTAAAGAGTAGAACAAGTAAAGATATATTTCAGAGCATTATAAAACCTAGAAAATCTACTTCACAAGATAGTCACAATAGCACATGGCAGTCGATGACAAACTTGTAAAATTATGGATGAAGCAGAAGAATCCATCTAGCAAATATTGCAGCTGACAGAACTCGAAGGGGCAAAGAAAAAGAAAATATCCAAACCGTTTCAAAGACATATACAAAGCAGTCATCCCACAAAATCTATGAAGACCTTGCCATGGATGGCAGCAAGATAAAATTATAGAAAAATCGTTAAGCAAATAAGCTACAACCTCTAAAGATGTTATACACGATGTTGGCTCGGTAACCTAGAACAAACCTGGATATGGCTATTCTGCCAAACGGAATGGAAATACCATACATGAAGAAAGCGCTACAAACAGCATCACAACCTCAAGCCTAACAATGGAAACTGAGGCAGTCATGTAAAAGACAGTTCAGCCTTCATCTATACTGACTTGATGAATCTACTTTAAAAAGTTTAAAGTGGAACAGAAACCCTAGACTTGAATGAAATGTTGAATCAATGTACAAAATATTCTGGACACTCTGTTGTGAAGGGAAATGTACATACCAACAATGACAGTTTCAGCCAAACGATCTTTGTGTAGGAAGATCTGAGGCTCTCCGGCACCTGAAGTCTTTCCATACAAATTTGGGTCATCATACTTTTGATCGTCTTGCTCAAAAGCTAGAGAAATGGTTGAAAATCCACCGTGAAAGGATGTTCAAGAACCATCATCAATCAGACATTGGCACTGTTTCAGTAACCCTGCAGAGACTTCTGCAATGTGGAGTAGAAAAAATTCTGGCTTTTCATAAGTTGAGATGAAAGACATTTAAAGAAATAAAAGAGATAAATGGACTGAGGGAAGAACGGCAGTTGACCAACTATAAGTGAAGAATGAGAAGATCTTGTTTGCATGTGAGTGTGTGTGTGTGTGGTCTTTGCTTTTGTGGATCAAGAGCTCAGGACGGGGTAAGAGGATTATAGTGAGACAGGTGATAAATCGTGATAGAAGGGAGAAGCAGTTGTCTGCTGTATTGCCTGTGGATGGGTTTTTGTGATGTGAATCTATGCGGAATTAATACAGAGCAGTCATACTGGTACTTTTCTTGCATTTATTTTTGTTTATTTTAAAGGACATAGCAGATGAAGAGATTAATTTCATTAAGGTATAATAGAAGTTATTCAATGACGGATTTATACAGGGATACTATCACATAGAAAACATACTTAACAGGACCTTATTGATACAGGGATACACATAAAAACATGCTAACAAGGATAGACATAGAAAACATTGCTACATGTAAGTAGGATTCCAAGACTGTGGCAACATACATGACTTATGTGCAGATATAGGATTTATGTCATAATCGGTTTGGGTCTTGTCCATCACATGACATCTGTGGCGTCGGTGCATTTGAAATTTACTGCATTTTGAGAAACCAAAACTGTGACAGCTTTATTTCCATTCCATGCCAGATACACCACAGTCTCAAAAGCACACTCTCTTGTTTGAAGTCTTTATTTGGGGTACAGATGGAGGACGGGGTGGTACATATGACACGGTGTACAGAATCCTATCTAGCTTTAGGTTTGGCCTGTTTATAGGTAACAGCCATATTGGTTATTAACTTTTGCCACAACGATAATACCTCTCTTGTCGCCACTGCTGTAAGGGAAGTAACCACTTCATTTGCATCGCTCGAAGAAATTGCTGCCCCTGACTTCCAGTCTCTGGGTGATGGCTTTTTAAGATACTAAAATGGTCAGCAAAGTACAAATGGTGACATCTTAGTACCTCACGTAACTAGACAGAGACCACGTTCTGCAATGAACATATCCATTACACTAAACAGGATTGATGCAACGTAAAAATCTATCAAAATAGCAGTGTGTGTGTGTGTAAAATAGCTGTCAATTAATGTCTTCAGTGTCCACCGTTCTAAGTCTTGAATGGCGAAATACAGTACTTGGGATGGGGCTTCACAATGTGCCCATAGCAGGTAACCAAACGCTGGCTAGGGACATGGGACTCACTGGCGACCAGAATGAACCTGCTCTGTGTATGTGGAAGCGGCCTGGGCTGTAGCACTAGAATGCTCCGCATCAGGCTGGCCTGTAAATTGTAGTGGCTGGAGATCAGGACAGGCATCACAGGAAGCTGGCGAGAAAGAAACCTAGCTCTTCAGTGGGGTAGCCTGTGGCTGGGTTAGGAGAACAGCAGTCTGAGGGTTAATAACCTTTTGACTCCTTCACTGTACCCACCAGTTTCCTTCAGGAAGCTAGTGGATAGGGTGCGTGAGTCAAAGGATTACGTTCTAGCATGGTTGACAAAGCAGGTTGCTGGTGGATAGGTCGCGAGAGTCAAAGGGTTAAGAGAAGGAGTTACTGAAGGAACAGTGGGCCTGTACAGTTGAATCCAACAGCTTGGCTGACAGGTTTCCGTGTTGCTCTTTTGGTAGGTTTCCACGTTGCATTAATCCTGTTTAATGTAACGGACATGTTCATTGCAGAAAGTGGTCTCTGTCTAGACGTGTGGGGTCTTCAGATGTCACCATTAGTACTACTATGACCATTTTAAAGCCATTAAAGCCTTCGTTCTTCGACTAGAAGAAGATGCCGTCCATTTCTGACGTAATCAGCACCATTTGTTGTGGCGACATAAGATTTGATTGTGACAGGTTTAAGCTTGACAATTGCCAGTTTCTGGAATCCTTTGTGTCTATATTCCGACCACAGTGATAGTTTGGAAACCAGTTGTTTTAAATCTGGTTGATTCGTCTTAATCCTTTTTTTTTTCTTTTTCCTGCAACGAGACTTCAGCTGGCATGAGATTCCTTTGTGTTAAAAGTTTGGGCGCCAGTTTATCCACATCTTCATAACTGGAAGAGTCTGAACGGAGCATATGTGGCATTGTCTGCATACAGTAAATCATTTTGGAAAAAATGGCAAGGCCCATTCAATAGCTTTAACACTCGATGACCGACATATAAATTGATGCAAGACGATGTATGACAACGCTTCCGATTCACTGGAAAAATATACAAAAAGAGTAGTAAATTTCAGTTGACAAATTAGCTCTTCGCGTGTGTGTGTGTGTGTGTGTGTGTGTGTGTGTGTGTGTGTGTGTGTGTTTGTATGTGTGTGTGTGAGTGCGTGCGTGCGTGCTTGCATGCGTGTGTGTGTGTGTGTGCATTAAAAATGATAATAAAAAGGGAGAATGAGAATGTTTAGGTCGGCTATAAGTGAAACTGTATGCTTGTGTATGTGCGTGTGTGTGTGTGTGTGCATGTGTGTGTGTAAATGTTGTGTACACATGCATGTACCCCAGTTTGTTGATTTTGTTTTGTTTTGCTAGCACACTAGTCTCGATATCCACTTATGTCGCCCACTCCGGCACCCCCACCCTCCCGTTCTCATCCGTCTGCACCTTACCTGCCACCCAATCGCACAATATAGTTCATGTTCATTCTATCAACTGGGTCAGATTCAGGTATGAAAAACTGGTCCTGGAAAACTCAATTGTGTTGTATGAGTCGGATTTATGTAAATAAGGAATTATGACTGACGCCAGTCTCGTGAGCCATAGATGTAAATAGTAATGTGCATCGGCAGTTCAGCGAACCTCCTGCCTCTGATAGCCTCAGCATCGATTCCTGCTCGCTTTATCGGATTAACTCTTTGACTCCTGCACCCTGTCCACTAGCATCCTGCATTGTCAACCATGCTAACAATGCAAAAACTTAACCATTTGACACTTTCACTGTACCCACCAGCTTCCTGCAGGAAGCCGGTGGATACGGTCAGATAAGTTTTGGCAATTGGTGGATAGGGTGCGGGAGTCGAAGGGTTAACACGTTTAGCCTATGCCTAAAACAATACTGAGATAAGTTAAAGGCTGTTGCTTGATAAACAGTGTTATGTGGTGATAGATTGCTCCTATTTGTAAAACCATATGGTACCTATGTGGCAATAGGTTGTTACTATGTGTAAAACAATGTCATACTTATGTGGCAATAGATTTCTCCTATTTGTATATTACTGACCGAGATGGAAGCTTTTTGAAAGCTTCGTTTCGTTTTCTTTTTCAGTCTTGAACTTCTCAGTTCAGAATAATTTTTAAGTAAATTACTTATCTTCTGTTTTACTGATCAGAAATTTGCCACAAAATCGAACTGAAGATAACTGAATGAGACAACAACGTAAGTTAGCTCTGCGTGCTTGCAAGCCTCCATAGCAAGAAATTCTGGGGAGGGCTGAACGACAAATGATCCTCAGAGGAGAAGCGTCCCTACCCTACCCTCTCCAAAGCTTTTGGCCCTAAACTCCTTACACTCTATAGTTGTCGGGCCGCATCCAGATTATGACTCATGGATGCCCTTCTGCTGTTGCTTGGAGAAGATTGGCAGAATGGTTGAGACGTTCGCCTGCCAATAACTAAACTCGAGGTTCTAGGGTTCGCTCCCCGTAGAGGCCTCGAGTTTTCTCCTCAGTTTGACCGGAAAATCGAACTGAACGTCTTTTCCTTCGGAAGGGGACAAAAAACGAGTCGGGCCCGTGTGCCTTCTGGCTGCGCACGCTAAAGATCCCACGGCAGTTGAAAATCGTGAAGAGCAGGGCATTGCCCGGCTGCCTTGGTAAAAAATATTGGAGAGACAGGTTGATTTCCCAGGTTCCACCCCTTGAAGACAAATTAGCCTTCTTGCCTTTCTGAAGTCTTCGTAAAAAAAAAAGTGAATATGAATTTGTGCGAGGAAGAGGGGATGGGCGCCGCCCTCATGATGCTGGCCTCGGGAAAAGTTGAGGTCTCTGCCACCTCACTCCCCTTCGATCCCAGGATTATGGCACTATCAAGGTAGGACCTCAGGATCTGGCCAGCTCATGGGTTTATGTGCAGGCTTAAGGCTTGTGCTGTGATCATTCTGGATCTTCTCCATCACATGGCACCTGTGACGTTAGTACATATGGAATTCATTCCGAGCGCGGAGACGTCATCTTGAGAAACTGAAACTGACACTGTCGCCATTTTTTCTCCATTCGGGTTTTAGCCCATACCTCCAAAGTGGTTGGGCGCTTCATGGCCAAGTCAATTTTGTGACAGATGTCTTAACCATTTAGCTATTAGACACCTGCCGAATGTAGAGAAATTTTAAACCTCATGAAGTTCAGTTTTGTTCTTATCGACCAGATCCACCTGGAACTCTTCAGCCACTTCTGCCATTGCATATTGCTGTTAGGGTTCTGGTCCGCTCCTCCTCAGAAATCGAGAGCAGTTTATGAGGTCATAGAAAGTGCCCACCAACCCCTTAACCCAACCTTTATGACGAAGACTCTGGCTTGGAAGCCGGGTTCCTCAAGTTTTCAGTATTGCAGATATGGGCTTCTTTCATTCTACTTTCGCACGTACAGTAAGTTCGATCAGAATCATGTGTTTTGATGAATAGGAGTAGAATACTATACTCAGTCTCATGCCACTCTTGTTGATGATTTCTGAGTGTCCCCCCCCCCTCCCCCCCATTCTGGAAGATACGCTGTGCGCTCCCAGCCATCCACTCCACTCAGCGGACCCTTATTCTATGCTCCGTATGTCACAATTTTGGCATGTCACAGTTTACTGCATCTGCCGTGTAGAAGGGTTTTTTGTGTGTTTTTTGTTTGTTTTTTGCTGGAACTTCTGGTGGAGTGTTTTTTTCACCTGGTAATACTAATCGTTTGTGAGGTTTCTTTAAGTATTTGATTGCGACTCCATGTATACTTTTCTTTGGTTAGAGCTGCTTAGCAGGAGCTCATGATATGTTCCATTGTTTGTTTGAGGGCAAACAGGGTTATCTGATTTCCTGAACTTTAAACAGATTTGCATTAGAGGGAGGAGGTCAACAGATCTGAAGATAACAGTGATCCAGAGAGAGGCCATATGCCACGTGTCTTAGCTCAGACTTGTTTGGAGTGCACTTTCCCATGTTGTCTATTGTCCCTACTTGTCTTATTGGACTGCCCACTAGATTCTTTTGGCATCTCTTCTCTCTTAATCTCTTTTTACCTTGGCCTGTGACCACAGTTCCATTTTTGTTTATCCCAGTCCCTGCTTATCGGTTACCGTGTATCCTATCATTTCTTTGCCTCGTGGACTTTCCATTACTTACTAGTCTTCAACTTGGGCTACTGATCTTACAACCTTATCTCCCGAATCTTCAAGCATACTTAGAAGCCTGACCTTTCCCACCCTCCTCGACGATGAATTTTAGGGGTAGCTTCAGCTTTGCCTGGCGATACTAGAATGCAGTATCAGTGTGACCACGTGGGACACCAAACCATTTTCTTGTGTATTTTGTCAAGGTCTCTTTTCTCTGCTATACCTCTTTGGATCGCTTCCTAAACCATCGTAGCATGTTCCACACTTTTTGGATGCCGCCTTTCTGTACATTTTCTATGACGAACTTAGTCAGCCTTCTTACCTTGACAGAAAAGGGTTGGGTTTTTTTTCCTTAGACGTTCAAAAATGATATTGATCAGAACTGGTTGACGTCATTCGAATTCTGTTCTTGTGGAATGCATACTCCTTAAGCTATAATCCACTGGTTGGTGATCTTGAAATACTTCCTAGCTGATCTTACCAGTTTGTGAAGGCAGTTAAGTTCATTTGGATATTTCTTTTTCAGCAGGTAGGGTATTCTGTTTAGCCCTATGGCATATCACAGAGTGCAACAGAGCTATTTTCCAGTTTGTCTCTCTTATTTCTGGTTGAATCTCATGACTAAAAAGAGCTTTGACACACGGCCTTTAAGACAAGACATGCCTTTTAAGTCTCTTCCCTCTACCCATTATAATGACCAATGCTGTTTCTTTCTTCCAGTGCATTATTTCCTCCCTGGAGTGATTGTGAAAGAACAGATGATTCAGCAATGTATCTTTGTCAGCTAATGGATAGTTCTTGATATGCTGAGGCTGATTTCATTCACATGGCAAGAAATCGAGAACAAATTTGAACGAGAAAGATCCATAGACCCATTTTACAAAGTTACAATTGCGCTAGAAGAGCCTGGTAAAGGTACAAGAAATGGGAAAGTACCAGTCAAACCTGACCATCGTGTTATCAATAAACTTTTACAGTCAAGGCCAACAGATGACAAGTTAGTAAAAACACGGCCATCATCGCTAGATAAGCACAGGAACAGTATACATATACATCTGTCCATACTTGGAGAAACTGGTATGTCCATTAACGACATCAGATTGGCCGTTTTTGCTGTGTCACCTTGATCAAACTGAAAGGACAAATTGAACTAAAGCATCAAGAAGACACATTCTTTGCCCCTGACTCATGCCCTTGTCAAACGTCCTCCGCAACACTCTTTGATTTATTGTTACGAACAAGAAGACAAGATACAGATTTTCCTGAACCCGCGGGGTTGTAAAGGAACGAGATGTTAAAGAG
>CM060305.1:29196365-29226365 GCA_030674185.1 Monoplex corrugatus | reverse complement strand
TGGAGCTGGGATTCGCCGGCTAATCAGGTCTCTCTCAGGGCAGCTATGAAGATCATACAGAGATTTAGTATTCTGTCGATCAAGGCTCTGTGCCATTTTGGTCTTGTTTTGCTTTGGGGGTTTGATTGTTTAATTTGTAGTTGTAGTTTTTGTTTTCTACAGAATTTTGCCTTGGAAAACTTTGTTGCCTGTTGCCGTGTGTTCTTTTACATGCACTTAGTGCATATTGCAGACGGAACCACAGCTTGCCTGATCCTAAAAGCTATCACCCAGACCACCAACAACAACAACTATAACACCAGAGTAAACAAACCAATCATAGAATCCATTCGATAGATTGAATCTCAAGACCTTGCCAACGTGTGGGTTTAAGAGTACGCTTATGACATGTACCGTATTTGATTGGGATCTTTCCTTCTCATTGCATTTGTAGTGTTGGTGTCTTATCTTGATAAAGCCAGCACTGAAACTGAAACGCGAAGTTGAAATTGGTAAGTCCTTTCTTTGCAGGTCTATGACCAGATTAAGCACGTGTATCAGAATATTATGTTGTTTATTGCAAGCCTGTGCTCTGCGCTCACCTTAGTGACTGAACTCTGCGCTTTTACTTTTTCCGACTATTGAGTCAGTGGGGTTCAGGCTGTTTTATATTTTTTACTGTGTACAGTCTCATCACTGGTTTCAGATAGTTTTTAAAGGTTAGTTACATATCACTTTCCTTCTTTATCTTCTGTAGTTAACACTGACTTTCATATCCACTTGTGTTAAATTCAGTTTTCCATAATGTGTATATATGCTGATCCCCACTCTCCAGTTTCTTGTTGTTGTTGTTGTTGTTTTCAGTCCTTTTCTTTGATTTATCCTTCATTTTCTTTTCCCCAACCTCGACCATTCTCTCTTTTCAGCCCTCTTTTTCTCTGTTATGTCTACTTTGTCCGTTATCACTTTATTCTTTATCACTTTGTTCTTTCTTACTTTTGCTTTCTATCACTTTGCTCTTTATCACTTTTTTTCTGTAGATTTCACATTATCGAAGATAGAAAATGGGAGATGAAAATGCAAATCTGGTAAAACTAGGTCAGGTGTTAAGTATGGCTTCGTGTCCTTTCTTAATCATAGAGTTGTCTTGTTTTTCCTCTTGTATGCATGAAATGGGACTACAATTGTCTCTCATATTGACATCAAATGGTGTATTTTTTCTTTATTTTCTTGTCTGTGATTAGATAGGCTTATGGTATGAAATGAAAGCAGTGAACATGGGATATTCTATTCTCATTCTTCCCCCGACCCATCCGTGAGTGGGATGAATTCCCAGCACACATTGTAGAGGCAGACTCCCCCGACAGTTTCAAAAACAGTCACCTCCCACCTCAATGCTGACACTCTTGACAGTCTCGCTACTGCGAAACTTCAGGGGTAAGCTCAAACAAACACAAACACAAACTGTCCTGTATGAATGTGAGAGTGCTTGGTCAGGTAGGTAGTGGGTAGGGGGTGTGCTGGTAGGAGAGCCGCTGCGGCGGGGGGTGCCGGGGGCCATCATTAGGATGCCTACCCGTCACTTCTCGTCCCCTCTGATCCGGTTAGTGGGCAGGGAGTGTGTGAATGTGAGGAGCAAATGTTTTTTTTGTTTTTTTTTGTGTTTTGTTTTTAAGTCAGGCAGCCGGTTCGTAGAAACCCCTGTTCTGTGGCAAAATAATCAAAGTGTTGATTGTGGCCACACAACAGAAGAAGGCACTCGAACCGTCAAAAGCTGCCGAAGATAGCAAGGGCCCGCTTCCAGGATACGAGTACTAACAGTTCTGCTATCTAGGATACTAACAGTTCTGCTATCTAGGATACTAACAGTTCTGCTATCTAGGATACTAACAGTTCTGCTATCTAGGATACTAACAGCTCTGATATCTAGGATAGTAATAGTTCTGCTATCTAGGATACTAATAGTTCTGCTATCTAGGATACTAACAGTTCTGCTATCTAGGATACTAACAGTTCTGCTATCTGGGATACTAACAGTTGTGCTATCTAGGATACTAATAGTTCTGCTATCTAGGATACTAATAGTTCTGCTCTTTAGGATACTAACAGTTCTGCTATCTAGGATACTAACAGTTCTGCTATCTAGGATAGTAACAGTTCTGCTATCTAGGATACTAACAGTTCTGCTATCTAGGATACTAATAGTTCTGCTATATAGGATACTAACAGTTCTGCTATCTAGGATACTAACAGTTCTGCTATCTAGGATACTAACAGTTCTGCTATCTGGATACTAACAGTTGTGCTATCTAGGATACTAATAGTTCTGCTATCTAGGATACTAATAGTTCTGCTCTTTAGGATACTAACAGTTCTGCTATCTAGGATACTAACAGTTCTGCTATCTAGGATAGTAACAGTTCTGCTATCTAGGATACTAACAGTTCTGCTATCTAGGATACTAATAGTTCTGCTATATAGGATACTAACAGTTCTGCTATCTAGGATACTAACAGTTCTGCTATCTAGGATACTAACAGTTCTGCTATCTAGGATACTAACAGTTCTGCTATCTAGGATACTAATAGTTCTGCTATCTAGGATACTAACAGCTCTGCTATCTAGGATACTAACAGTTCTGCTATCTAGGATACTAATAGTTCTGCTATCTAGGATACTAACAGTTCTGCTATCTAGGATACTAACAGTTCTGCTATCTAGGATACTAATAGTTCTGCTATCTAGGATACTAACAGTTCTGCTATCTAGGATACTAACAGTTCTGCTATCTAGGATACTAACAGTTCTGCTATCTAGGATACTAACAGCTCTGATATCTAGGATACTAACAGTTCTGATATCTAGGATACTAATAGTTCTGCTATCTAGGATACTAACAGTTCTGCTATCTAGGATAGTAATAGTTGTGCTATCTAGGATACTAATAGTTCTGCTATCTAGGATACTAACAGTTCTGCTATCTAGGATACTAACAGTTCTGCTATCTGGGATACTAACAGTTGTGCTATCTAGGATACTAATAGTTCTGCTATCTAGGATATAATAGTTCTGCTCTTTAGGATACTAACAGTTCTGCTATCTAGGATACTAACAGTTCTGATATCTAGGATAGTAACAGTTCTGCTATCTAGGATACTAACAGTTCTGCTATCTAGGATACTAATAGTTCTGCTATCTAGGATACTAATAGTTCTGCTATCTAGGATACTAACAGTTCTGCTATCTAGGATACTAACAGTTCTGCTATCTAGGATACTAATAGTTCTGCTATCTAGGATACTAATAGTTCTGCTCTTTAGGATACTAATCGCATCTAGGATAACAGTTCTGACTATCTAGTGATACTAACAGTTCTGCTATCTGGATACTAACAGTTCTGCTATCTAGGATACTAAAGTTCTGCTATCTAGGATACTAACAGTTCTGCTATCTAGGATACTAACAGTTCTGCTATCTGGATACTAACAGTTCTGCTATCTAGGATACTAACAGTTCTGCTATCTAGGATACTAACAGTTCTGCTATCTAGGATACTAATAGTTCTGCTATCTAGGATACTAACAGTTCTGCTATCTAGGATACTAACAGTTCTGCTATCTAGGATACTAATAGTTCTGCTATCTAGGATACTAAAGTTCTGCTATCTAGGATACTAACAGTTCTGCTATCTAGGATACTAATAGTTCTGCTATCTAGGATACTAATAGTTCTGCTATCTAGGATACTAACAGTTCTGCTATCTAGGATACTAACAGTTCTGATATCTGGATACTAACAGTTCTGCTATCTAGGATACTAACAGTTCTGCTATCTAGGATACTAATAGTTCTGATATCTAGGATACTAACAGTTCTGCTATCTAGGATACTAACAGTTCTGCTATCTAGGATACTAACAGTTCTGCTATCTAGGATACTAACAGTTCTGCTATCTAGGATACTAACAGTTCTGCTATCTAGGATACTAAAGTTCTGCTATCTAGGATGCTAATCAGTTCTGTATCTAGGATACTAACAGTTCTGCTATCTGGGATACTAACACTTTCTGCTATCTAGGATACTAATAGTTCTGTATCTAGGATACTAACAGTTCTGCTATCTAGGATACTAATAGTTCTGCTATCTAGGATACTAATAGTTCTGCTATCTAGGATACTAACAGTTCTGCTATCTAGGATACTAACAGTTCTGCTATCTAGGATACTAATAGTTCTGCTATCTAGGATACTAACAGTTCTGCTATCTAGGATACTAATAGTTCTGCTATCTAGGATACTAACAGTTCTGTATCTAGGATACTAACAGTTCTGCTATCTAGGATACTAACAGTTCTGCTATACTAGGATACTAAAATTCTGATATCTAGGATACTAACAGTTCTGATATCTAGGATACTAACGTCCTGCTAGACGTAGGTGCATCTTTTGTGTCTTCCCGTGATTATGCTTTTGAAGGGAAGTTCTCAATTCTTTCGCTGTACAGATTGAGGTCATTTATATTTTTAGCCTATTCATGCACTTTCTCCCTTTTCGTGTTTCATGATTTACGTCAAGCGTCCGCATTCAGGTCACAAAGAATGTGATAAGGTGATGTCACAAGTAGGTTTGTTTCAATTCGTCCTGTTTTCTGTCAGTTTGAACTATGCTAGTTCAGTTTTTGAATAGGTCAAGGGAGGTTACTTTCACAGCCGTCTAGAGTTGTTGTCTGTTAGGAGATTGGAGTCTACTATTATTTCACCTATCAGCATCTAGCATGATAGACAATTAAAAGCACAACCGATAGTTGATATCTATTATGGTTGCTTAGTGTGTCTCATTCAGTCGTGAGCATCACTCGATAAAACAAACCTCTGACAGGCTTTCAATCATTCTCATACGAGGGATGTCCCCGAAGTTCTCGGCTTCGATATGGAGGAGATGTGATAGGATTTTTCGCACCTTTATTTTCAACATAGTCCCCTCTCAACTTCACACAATCTCAATGCAGCTCCAGAAGAAGAACTTTTAGTGGAGCACTTGAAGGTAGACGTTGACGGTACGTCATTGTAGCAATCAAATCTCTGCACAGCTTGAGTGATTTTTAATTTTTTTTTTAAACATTTGGGAACAAGTGGTAATCTGAAGGGGCAAGGTCTGGTAAATAGATGGTGATTATTCATTTCAAAACCACATGGCAACAGATGTCTCGTGTGCATGTTGGTTGTTTTGATGAATAAACATTCCTTGTTTTACCTTTCCTTTGTGTTTTGTGATGATAGTTGATCGAGCTTGACGTAGCCAGGAAGAATAATATTCTTCGTTGATTGTTAGACCCTTTTCAAGATAGTCCAGAAGCAGAATTCCACTAGTATCCCAGAAAATAGCAGCCAACACCTTGCCTGCAGAAGCTGTGACCATTGCCTACTTTCCATGAAACAAAATATACCAAAAATGAAAAGCAGTGATAATATAAGAACTAAACCACTGTGGATTAACAAAAAAGTTTGGAGATTAATAAAAAAGAAGTATGATCTTTTTAAGAGGTTTTTAGAAACTAAAGTGGGGAAAGACTACCTTCATTATATAGCGATAAGAAACAGTTGTACCGAAGAAATTAAACGTGCAAAGAAAGAATATGAAAAAAACATAGCAAAAGACTGTAAGTTTAACCCTAAAAGATTTTGTAAATATGTACAATCAAAGTGCAAAGTAAAAGTAGGTATTAGCCCATTGACTAAAGCTGATGGTGACACTGCATTATCTGACATTGATAAAGCAAATACCTTAAATAAATCTGTTACAAAAGAGAATTTAGAAAATCTACCATCTATAAATATAGTAAATTGGTCAGATGGCAAAACAATAACAGATTTGGTAGTTACACCTGAGGCAGTTGAAAATAAGTTAAAGAAGTTAAATGTAAATAAGGCTCAAGGACCTGATAATATTCATCCGAGGATTTCAAAAGAATTGAGTAAAGAACTATCTGTTCCACTCAGCATATTGTTTAATAAATCACTGGAAAGGGAAATAGTACCTACATGTACAGAGTGGAAGAATGCATACGTCACAGCTTTATTCAAAAAGGGTACAAAAAGTGATCCTGGTAATTATAGACCAGTTAGCCTAACTTCAGAACCATGCAAAGTATTGGAATCTATAGTAAGGGATGTTATAGTTGATCACATGACTTTAAGTAAACTTTACACAGAATGTCAGCACGGTTTCCGACAACATAGATCGTGCATTACCCAGTAATGAATTATTTTACTAATCTATTGGATAAAGGAGGAAATATAGATATTATTTACTAGGATTTTAGAAAAGCGTTTGATTCTGTTCCGCATGAAAGATTGCTTATCAAACTGCAGTATTATGGAATTACGGGTAAGTTACTAGCTTGGATTAGAGACTTTTTAAAAGACAGAAAACAGTTAGTTAGAGTTGGAAATGATTACTCTAAATATATAGATGTTCTGAGTGGTATACCTCAAGGGAGTATACTTGGTCCTGTTCTTTTTACTATTTTCATAAATGATTTACCTCAGAAAATTAATAGTTTTTGTAAGATCTTTGCAGATGACACTAAAATATTATTAATATACAATACATCTTCTAATCATAGTATATTGCTGAAGGATTTAGATACATTGGTCCATTGGTCAGAAACTTGAAATCTTTTCTTTAATGCTTCAAAATGTAAAGTCTTGTATTTAGGAAAAAGTAACCCTTGTAACAAATATTCTATGATAAACGATGGTAGTACCTGTGAAATAATAGAATGTTTAGAAGAAAAATATTTAGGAGTAATATTTGATAAAAGTCTCAAATTTGATAATCACATTCAAAATGTTGTAAATAAATCAAACAAGTTGCTTGGAATCATAAAAAGAACATTTTCATACATAAACAGGGAGACATTTTTATATTTGTACAAAGGCTTAGTGAGGCCTCATTTGGAGTATGGTAATACTATTTGGTTTCCACGTCTTAAAAGACAGTCAGCATTGATAGAGAAGATACAAAGAAGAGCTGCTAAATCAATTCATGGTTTTCAAAATTATTCATATAGAGAAAGATTAGAATTACTCAATTTACCCAGTTTAAAAGCAAGAAGAATGAGGGGAGATCTGATCCAAAGTTTCAAGATTTTTAACAATATAGATGACGTAGATAGAACAGAATTTTTCAAACTGACAAATTATGACAAAACAAGAAATAATACTGATAAAATATTTATAGAATATTGCAAGACTAACATTAGAAAGTTTTATTTTTCAAATAGAGTTGCACATGTATGGAATAAATTACCAAACGAAATTAAAAGAGCACAAAACACAAACTCGTTTAAAAACCAGCTTGACCATTGGAAACATTACATTGAACTTAAATACGAATCTGATGAATGAATCATCAAAAAAAACTGGGCGTACGACAAACCTTGAATACGAGTGTAAGAAAATAAAAATAAAAATGATGGGACTTGAAATAGCCAAACGGCTAATGTGTTATGTCCCTATTGCTAAACTAAACTAAACTAAACTTTGGAAGGGGATAATTAACATGCTTTCTCTGCTTTTCTTGTTCTTTGCTCTCTGGGATAATATGGTGGACCAAATTTCATCAAAAGTAGCAAATCGGTCAATAAAGTCCGGTGGATCACCTTCAAAACATTGTAGATTGTCTCGGGACAGGGTGAATCGTGTGCGTTTCTGATCCTGTGTCTTAAGTTTTGGAACACACATTGCTGAGGCCTTTGTCAGTTGCAATTCACTGGATAGAAGTCTATAAATGCTCGCACACGGGATTCCTAGGTTGTTAGCAATACCACAGATCTGTCACAAGCCGTGGCCGTGTCCAGAACACTAATGTTTATTTTGTCACTGACTGTTTGTCACCTTCCATTGCGCTGCTCATCATGAAGACTTCTCACTTCCCAAAGACTTTCATTATACCAGTAACTGATAAATAGGAACGCGCATCCTTCCCGTACACCTTCACTAGTTCATCGTAGGTTTCTTTAGCAGTCTGACTTTTTTCCTGGCAAAATAAAATGATGACGCTCTATGCTGAGTTATCCTCTTTTTTTTTCCCCAGAAACCTTATGACATTATATCAAATACGCCATCAATGCTCACAAGTAGTATGCGTACTCCTGAAATGCATGTGCATATGTGTACCAATTTTCAATCTTGTAACTAAATGTGGTGAGGCCAAGGACTTTTAGAACACCCCTCTTAGATTCCGACCTGGGACAGATGAGAGATTTGTCCTCATGATCATCAACTCTTTCTGACCATAAGGTAGGATTTATTTGACTTTGGTAATAATAATGATAATAATGATGACATTAATACGGCGTCAAATCTTGATAGATAAATCAAATCGAACCGTGCACCCTCAGCATTCACTAAAGCATTTACTCGCAATGTTAACACCTCGAGGGTGCAAAACACACAAAACGGGACGGGGGAGGAAAGGAAGGGAGTATGACAAAAGGGTGGGCAAATACAGGGGGAACTCACTGCTTGACAAAAGGGATGAAATGCCTGTGTCAGTCGTGTGTCGTTTCATGCGCTTTGCTGTTTGCATGAATGGGTGACGACTCATAAACTAGTGGATTGGGTTTTGTAAAATTCTAACGTTAACTGCGGAAAATCAGTTCGACATAATTCATATTGAAAATGACTTCGTCGATTGCGAGTTTGTAGATTGTAACTGTTTGTAACTGTTCTATAGTTTTATCATGCGTTCATGAAAGAGTGACAGCTCTCATAAATCGAAATTTAACTCGCTTACATTGTCGACTATTTACATTTAGTCAAATGATTTAAGTTATTCATCATCATTCGTATTTGATGGGCAGACTGTTAGCTAGTCGCTGATGACTTGAGATTACCGTTTCCTTTTGTAGATTTCAGTCGGTTATGGTACGCTATGATCCGTTTTGTTGGATTTGTTTAAAGAAAACATTACCTTTCCTCAGTATTTTCAATCCAACAACCTTTAATAAATCAGTTGAAATGTAATCACTAGATTATTCATTGTACAGCTGAGGGAGTGCTGTGAATGCATTGTCTTGTACTCTCGACGTAGACAGTGCTTAGTGGTTAGATGGCGACAACTGATAGTCTAGGGCGAAGATTTCATGATAAACGACTATAACTTACCTTGTTACGCAGCTACACTGCATACAGATTCGTCACCAGCATAGAGCTGTGATCAGTAACTCCCTGGTTAGACGACAGTGTCGACCATAGACATGAATAGAAAGATTTGTCACCGGGATACAGCTGCAATCAGTACCTCTCTGATCAGGCACAGTTTAGATCATAGACATGTAAATAGTCACCGGGATAAATCTAAACTGTCATTGGACAACAGTTTAGACCATAGACATATACAGATTGACAAGGAACTTTTTGTCGAACTCTGTGATATGACTGCGTCGTTATGCTACCAAGTTTATAAGCACGCAAAACTAGTTACAATGCTGTGTTACAATCCTTTAAGTAGCTACAATTCAGTTTGTGGCAAAGTTGATATTACAAAAAACAGAAGACGGCAAGCATTATTTTGAACGGAGCGGTTAACAAAAAAAAAAAAAAAAAAAAACAAATCCAAAATTTGAAACAGAAAACGAAAGTCAAATAAAAGCTCACGTTGATATTACCTTCATATTTCAGTCAATAGTATGAGCAAATTATCACCATAAACATACATTATTTACCGAGCAACAATGCTTAAGTTGTCTCAACAGTATTTCGTGCTATAAACGCGATAATCCAATGAAACAAATAGCAATCGATGCTGAAATTATCATAGGTCAAAGGGTCGCTGAGTTGCCAGTCTATTTCTATAGGTCTGTGGTCTTGACAGACGATGTTCTCGATACTTAAACTCTCCGTTGACCCTGAAGTTGAAGGGGAATGTAACAGAGACGTCAATTTCTTTTTATGCCTGCATGATGACAAAGCTTCGCTACCTTATCGGTTGCAACAGTCCCTTATCACTAAAAAGTAGATTACAACCTGAACTCGGTGCTCTATCACCTTGCTCGTATCTCCCACCTCTCGTCCCCTTCCCGCCCATCCCCTGCTGACTTCTTTCAGGGGATAATCCTGTGTACTCGGTCTGCACATGTCATGGCCTACAACTAACTGGAAAATGTAACGCAACCGCAACTTTCGAAGTGCTTGCTTGATTACCGACAGATATCTCTTTTGCTAAACCAAACACACGCTCGTGAGACAACCAACACACGGACGTACACACACACGGACGTACACACACACACACACACACACACACACGCATGTAGAACTGTTTATTCAAATCTCGTCTTACAAGTCAGAATTGCCCATGTTGATATTCAGTAGGATAAGGCACGTGGAAATATGAAATATGATTTGCATTCCGACTTAAGAGATGTCATGAGTTAAGAGCTCTAAGGCGAGCCATGTTCTGGTTACTGACATTGACTAAACGACGTCCTCTGTAAGTGGGCTAGACCTTGTGCTGTTTCAACCGGATTGGACCGGTTTTGGTAGACTGTCAGCACTCTATAAAATGCCTTGATCCGAATGTTGTGCTCTTTGCAAGCAACAAAGAGGTTGGCTGGCAGGCCTTTTTCAGTGTGCTGGAAAATCATCAACTCTGGTAATTTTTTTCCTCTTTTTGGGTAAGCTTGATGAAGTGGTGACTTTGTGGGTAAGCTTGGTAAAGTGTATACTATATCAGTAGCACGGCGTCCAAGCGGTTTTAATGCTGAAGACAAAACGAAGTCAAGAAATAGTTAAGCCTTAAGGTTAAGGTTAGGACTTATGTTAAGATTAAACCCAAGCGTATACCTAATCCTAACCTTAATCCTATCCCATACTTTTTTACTTTTCTGTCCTCTTGTGCCGTTCGGTGTCGAGGGGAAATGCAGTTTTAGGACGTGGGCCAGATGTTAGCGTCTGCCACAGTTCGGTTGATTCTTTCAGTTGTTTCTTTCACTCTTTCTATCCATTTTTTCCCCTAGAACGGCCCATTTCTTTGTATTGTTTTTCTATGTATTCTAGACATAGCACAGTCCCAACAGTGCCTCCAGTGACTTCATTTCTGATCTCATCTCGACGTGTTATATCCAATGTCTTTCTCAGGCACTTCATCTCGCGAGCTGTTATTTTTGCTTTTTTGTTTTTAGTTGAGTGTTAATGTCTGGCACTGATAACAAAGTGTTGGTATAAAAACAGAGCTTATTAGTTGATGCTTTATATCAATAGGTATGTGTAGATGTGATAGCAGAGAGGCTAGCTGATAAGCCTCTGCATTTGCTTTCTGGATTCTTGTTTCAGTTTCCTTATCCATGCTGTCATTCTGTGTAAAGATGCTTCCTAAATATTTGAAATCTTCAACTTGTTTCAGTTCTATGTTATTGACCTGTAATTCCAGCTCGTCTGGGCTTCTGCTCATCTTCACAACCTCTGTTTTGGACACACTGATTTTCATGTTATAATCTTCACAGCTTGCATTCAATTCACTGAGGTGTTCCTATAACTCTTCTGCATCTTCCTTAATTAGATCTTAGTCATCACAAATAGCAACTCATTCAGGTCCCCCCCCCCCCCCCCCGTGGGTATGCCGGAGGCTCTTTCAGTATAAATAGTATCCACGCCTTCTAAAAATTCTGTGCTAGAAATTTCCTCTTTTCTGTCACTCTCTTTGTTTCTGCCTTGTTCCTTTGCTTTCTGTCATTTCTTCCTATCATTTTCTGCCTTGCTGATCCATTCACCTGTATGTGTTCTATAAAGTCTTTCGATTTTTTGTTAGGACTGATATTCGGGTACAGCATTAAGTGCATTTTTGGCTCTAGCAGAGGTGAGATATGTGGAAGCATATTTAGGTAATTTAGGCCAGATTTTATATGTGTTTTGGTGTCCTTAGGTATGCTTGAAATTGTATTCAGGTGTGTTTTTGAAATCCTCTGTGCGATAAATTGGAACGAGTGGTCAACGTTGGGGGCATGTCCTTAGATTATGTGCGTGAATGCATTGATATGTGTACGTACTTCATTTTCTTTTCTGTTTTATTTTTTTTTCTGTGGAAGTTTTTGTATGTTTTGAAGCGTTTATAGCCCTGATATGGCTCTACGCAGTCGGCTGGGCTTTAAGAAACAATAACAATAACAATAACAATAACAATAACAATAACAATAACATAACAATACAATAAATCATTCAGGTCTTCAAGATTTGGATTTCCGTCCTTTGTGATCGTGTTCATGTAAATGATGAACAGTAGCGGGGACAAAACATAACTTTTGGCGGACTTCTGTTTTTACATCAAACCAGTCATTGAGGCGTCTGGTGTTCTCGGTGCACTTCGACTGTGTTGGTACATCGCCATGACATTCTCTTATAACTGCCCTTGAACGCCGTAGGTCTCTAGAATTGCCCACATCATATTTCTCTCTACTCTGTCAAAGGCTTTCTCTGTCGCTAACTACTTTAAATGCGCTTTTACTAATTTCCTTTAATAATAATCACATAGCCAGTGTTTGCAATTTACCTTTTCTCTACGTTTATAAATCGAGATTCAGCAATTGATATTATTTTAGAATATTTACGTTTTATCTTTGTGTTGTTTCTTTTTCCTGTCCCCAACTTCATTCTGTCCTTTAAAGTTGAAGAAAGCTTGATCAAGGCTGAAATGTAATTTGGCCATTGTTCGACAAGTTTTAATTTTCTGTATCGTGAAACAACATAACTGTAAAGAAGAAAAAAATGGCCTCATCTTGTGTTTAGTGTAGAAAATGAAATTATTTTGGTAACATTTTGGAGATATATATTTTAGATTAAAAATACGACGTGATCATCATCATCATCATTATCATCATCATCATCATCGTCGTCGTCGACGTCGTCGTCATTATCATCATCATCATCGTCGTCGTCGTCTTCGTCGTCGTCGTTGTTGTTATTGTACTAAGGCTTTTTGATCAGATAAGACACACAAAATTGATCAACCAACTGAAAAACTCAATATTGATGTAAAATATCTAAGAATGATGAGGAATATGTATTGGGAACAAACAGCAGCAATGAGAGTAGAAAACAATATAAGCTCTTTCATACGTATCAAAAGAAGGGTTAGTCAGGGATGTGTTCTGTCACCTGATTTGTTTTCACTTTACAGTGAAACCATCATGAGAGACATAGAAGAATGCCCTGGAATAAAGATTGGAGGAAACATGATAAACAATCTTCCTTATGCAGATGACACCGTTCTAATCGCAGAAAACGATGAAGACATACAAAGTCTTGTGAATATAATAGAAATAGAAAGCAAAAATAAAGGACTAGGACTAAATAGCAAGAAGACTGAAGTCATGGTAGTCAGTAATAAAAAAATCCCCTCACGCAAAATAACAGCAAATGGCACAATATTAAAAAAAATCAGCCTATAAGGTCTGTTTGTTTGTTTGTTTGTTTGTTTGTTTGTTTTTTCCATTCTGTGTAGACTTGACAGCACGCTCATACGCACGCGCGCGCCGCGCGTGTGTGTGTGTGTGTGTGTGCGCGTGTGTGTGCATGCATGAGAGAGAGAATGAGAGAGAGAGAGACAGAGAGAGAGAGAGACCGACAGAACAGACAGACAGAGACAGAGAGAAAGAGACAGACACAGACAGAGACAGACAGAGAGAGAACAATAGCTACTGTTTGTTTACAGGGTGGTGTGTGTGTGTGTGGTGTGTGTGTGTGGTGTGTGTGTGTGTGTGTATGTGTGTGCGCCGCGCGCGCGCGCGCGTTGCGTGCGTGCGTGTGTGTGTGTGTGTGTGTGTGTGTGTGGTGTGTGTGTGTGTGTGTGTGAATGTTAGATTTAAAGATGCAGGAGGGTCTTTTTAAACCTTGACACCCCCCTCCCGCTTTTAAAAATATCAAAGCATACATATTATATAAAACAAGGAAATAATAAGATGGTTTATATGTGGTTTTCTTTTTCAATAGGTGTACTACAGTACTACACGGAACACGTAGGGCTTCTGTCACCTGAAACCAACTGTGACTTTCTCTACAACCAATTGATAATACACGAACTCCAGCCTACCGATCATGTCAACCAGTGAAGTATCCCAGTCCATTGTCTTGACCGACCCCTCTGAGTTCCGCCCTGAAGTCAAGGATGCCAGCAAGTTCCGCGACTTTCGCATCCATAACGTGCCTGATCACGTGATCCACACCTATGATCTCATGCACACCAATCAGACCCTAGACTTCGTCAAGGGCCGCATGGAGTACTGGGGAAAGCTTGATCACGATCAGCTCACCGTCATGGACGCTCTAGAAAAGCTGAATGGTCTGGTGGATGAGAGCGATCCTGACATTGATCTGCCCAACTCTTTCCATGCTTTCCAAACAGCCGAGGGCATCCGAAAAAAACATCCGGACAAGGAATGGCTGCAGGTGACGGGGTTGATACATGACATCGGCAAGCTTATGGCTTTGTGGGGGGAGCCTCAGTGGTGCGTGGTGGGGGATACCTTCCCTGTGGGATGTAGGCCCGACCCCAGCATCGTGTTCGGGGTGGAGAGCTTTTCTAAGAATCCCGACATGAAAAATCCCAAACTGAACACTCGCCTGGGTATCTACGAGGAGAACTGTGGGCTGGACAAAGTGTACATGTCATGGGGACACGACGAATACCTATACCGAGTTCTTCGAGGCAACAACCACAGCCTACCTGAAGAAGCCTTGTACATTATCCGTTTCCACTCCTTTTATCCATGGCACACTGGCGGCGCCTACAACTACCTCTGCAACAACAAGGACCTGGAGATGCTGCGCTGGGTCACAGAGTTCAACCAGTTTGACCTGTACACCAAGGCGCCAGAAATGCCCGATGTAGAGTCCCTGCACGAGTATTACGAAGGACTCGTGAAAAAATACGTGCCCGGAAAACTCCGATGGTAAACTCACTATAGATTAAAATGGGACGTGGATATGTACCTGCAAAGACCTGTATTAACCAGCATATTCTGGTTTGAATGAACAAAATTTTGTGTACTTGTATTAACGAAATTTACTCACAGCTGACTTAAAATGAAAGGTTTCGTGAACTTGGATCGATGTTGAACATACTAAAGCTTTGAGCTAATTTTTTTCCTCAATAGCAAGTTTTTAATGTGGATATTTCTTGTGTGAAATAATTTGGTAACACGTGACCTATTAACGTCAGTGTATTGCAACATCATGTCAGCCATTGACAATAAGTACAAATGTTAAATTCAAACTTCACAGATGAATTTATCTTCATTGTATTTAGTCCTAAATTCTTGACAAATTGCATCATATTCCTACTGAAAGGACAAGCAGTGATGCTGTATACTGTTTATGGTAATTTTACTTTTTTTTAAAATTTGAACTACAGATGAACACGAAAAAAAGACAGCCTAAAAATATTGAATGGCCATGACCCATATTGCCGGCCACTGCAATCCGATATTCAAACTAACCGGTTTATGATTTAAACTTTTGTCCAGTCCCCTTTAGATTTCTTTATTTTATATATGTATTGTCTTTTATGAAAGCAATGTCGAACATATCGCATTTGCTTGAAATAGGAAATGGGCGATGCATAACTCTTTTGTATGTTTTAAAAATGTTTTTAATCGAATAGATGTGAGAAGGGTAACAAAGACCATATGGATTTGTTTGCAGCAAACTTTCTGATTGTCGTAAAGTGTACCTTTACCTTTTTAGTCGGAAAGACGATTGCTGAGCTGTGATACACAGACGAAACTTTAGTGCTTAGCTGTCGACAAGCTAATCTTTTAGACTAGTTTTGTCCTTGTCTTTCATAAAACTTTTACATATATTGTCTTTCATAAAAACAATGTTGAACATAACGCTCTTGCTTGAAACTGTAAACGGACGATGCACAAACTTTTTTATAATGTTTTTTAGGAATAATGTTTTTAGCGGAATTTGAGAAGGATAACATAGATTTTCTGGACTTGTTTGAAGCAAACCCTCTGTCGTAAAGGGTATTCTATGTCGTTTTAGTTGGATTTTTTTTTTGATTCGGAAAAAGTTGATATGGATTTTATCGAGGGAATTGATGAACTAAAATACTGAGTAAAGTGACAAAATGCCCAATGTCTAATTTTAAAAAGGCATTGAAAATGAAACTTGTTTTTATATCAGAAAAGTTGCAAATGGACTTCTGATACATATCTTTAGCATCACAAAACACACAAATGCTCGCGTTGATGCGTGCACGCAGGCATGTGTTTTCATATATATCTGACAAAAGAACTGTAATTTAAACACTAAAATGAAAGTAGGTCTGCTTTTAAATTTAATCTAATGTAAGACGATGTGAAGTAGAAATGTTGTCTGAAACAAAAAAGACCGGATTGTTCACAGTGAAAAGTCACTGGTGAAGCCTTTTAGTAACTGTTTTAATTTATCATTATTTTGGTATTTTAGTATTCCACCTGATTTTCTTCCTGTTCTGACTGAGAGCTAATTTACGCATTTAGCAAAATAAATGCTGAGAGCAAACTCTGTGTGTGTGTGTGTGTGTGTGTGTGTGTGTGTGTGTGTGTGTGTGTGTGTGTGTGTGTGTGTGTGTGTGTGTGTGTGTGTGTTGCGTGCGTGCGCGCGGGCGTGTGTGTGCGTGCTTGTGCGTGCGTGTCGATATGAATGAGCGTTTTGTGGACGGATTTCTCCAAATCTGAACCATACATCTCTTTCAGTGATAGTTAGGATTACGTAAGTTTTATTGGGCACGAACAACATTATTTCAGTGTCACAATGACCCTAAAGCTGAAATGCAGGCACCAGTTTCAGAGCAGGCTATGTCCAGATCTTAAGTTTGTTCATGTGCACAATCCGACGCCACATGCCATTCAGGAATAATTGAATATGGCTTATAATTTGGGTCATGTAATGGCCTAAACGCACCAAAATGTTTCAGCAAGGACGCCTCAGTTGTTAGATAACCAGTTTCACCCAGAATTCACGCAAATCGGTCTACTGACTTGATTTGTAAACTGTCAATACATGTGATCCAGTCTAGAGGTCAATTTGACTGAAGAAATGAAAATGGGCCATTGATGATTTATCTGCTGTTTATTAGAACTTAAGAAATGCTTAAATAGACACAATATTTGAGAAAATTTATGGGTTCATTAATGATTTATCCGCTACTTATAACTACTTAAGAAATTATTAGATAAGCATAATATTTGAGAAACTTTGTGGGTCCATTAATGATTTATTGGCTGTTTATAATTACTGAAGAAAAGCTTAAGTAGGTATAATACTTGACAAAATTTATACAGAAATACACCTAAAAAACAGTTAAATCTACATACACAAACGGGCATAGTCTATCTATTTATTTTGTTAAATCAACATGCAGATGAAACTGATTTTCTTAACATTTAATCGCGTTTTATCGATAAAGTGCACCAAATCTGCGTAGCAGATTGGACTGACAATGGTGTCTGACGATCACACACACACACACACACACACACACACATACACACACACACGCACGCACGCACGCACACACACGCGCACACACACACACACACACACAATACACAACACACACACGCAGCCCACACACACATACAACAACCACAACACCCCACACACACACACACACAACACATACACAACACACACACACACACACACACACACACACACACAACACACACACACACACACACACACACACACACACACACAAACACACGCTCGCGCGCGCACCAATAGAGCTGAGCTAGGGTGCACTCATCCTGTTGTGTAACCATTGACCCGAGTTGTTATCCTCTCTCTGATTCTCGTGCAGAAAGATGCAACACACGCAGACACAAATACACAAACTAAAGCTAGGATACACTCTCTTGGTCCGGAGGCTGGACTGGACCTGGATGGTGAGCGTTGCGTGGCTGTGTCCCGGGGTTTGTCATCTCCCCACCTTGACATTCAGCTTGTGAGCAGGGTAACAGATGACTGGGTCTGAATGGGTCACGCATCGCATGGACAGCCCCACCCCCTGTTTACTTGATGGGGTGGCTGCCGAGTGGGTCCGGAGCTTGGGAGATGATTGTCCGGAGGGTGTCAGGGCATTGGTGCTCTGGATTTCATCCGCACCCTTGTGGAATTTCTTGTTAACCACCTACAGAAATACGCAACACACGCACATACAAACACACAAACTAAAGCTAGGTTACACTCAACTTGTTAAGCACGTAACCCTTGACCCAAGTTGTTATCCCCTCTGTCTGTCTGTCTGTCTGTCTGTCTGTCTGTCTGTCTGTCTCTCTCTCTCTCTCTCTCTCTCTCTCTCTCTCTCTCTCTCTCTCTCACTCTTTCCGTCTCTCTCAAGATGACGTCTCCGCGCTCGAAATGATTTCCGTATCCACTGGCGCCACTCAAGGCCGTGTGATGAAGAGGATCCAAAACGATCATGGCACTAGCCTTAAAAAAAGCCTGCACATAAACACGTAAGTTGGCCAGGTCTTGAGGTTCTACCTTGCCTATGGAGAAAAACAACAACAAAAGACTGTGGCTTTCCCGAGGGTCGAACCCGCGAACACTAGTGGTGTTATGAGCATGGCGTTTTAACAAATGAGCTAATGGACCACAAATTTATATTATAATAAAAAAAAAAAAATAAAAAAAAGAAACACCTGTAGCCCACCCGAATGGCGAATCCACGACTCCTGTGTTACCAGTATGGCATTCTAGTAAATGGGCTAACGGGGCCATGTAAGATGCTGAGCTAAAGTACACTTAGCCTCTCAGCCTGTTAGGCATGTGACCCTTGACCCAAGTTTTCATCCTCTCCCAAACCAGGTGACTTATCCTGGTCATGAACACAAGGCTCTCCATCCTGGCAGTTGATTTCTTTGAGGAAGTTCGTCCACCCAGTGATGCCATGTGAACATCGCCCCCTTACATCGTTCAGCCCGCTGGCTGAGGTGGTAAATCAGGATGTGGCACTTGGATTCAGTCTTGAAATAATTAGAAGATAGATGGGAACCAGTCTTTCCATTCATTCTACAGTGGACTGTCTGCACTTCATGAAGAGAATCATCATCATCACCACCACCACCACCACCCACCACCATCATCATCATCATCATCATCATGTATCATCTATCATCATCATCTATCGTCATCAACTATCGTCATCATCATCTATCGTCATCATCATCTATCGTCGTCTCATCATCATCATCATCATCATCTATCATCATCATTATCATCATCATCTATCAGCATCTATCAGCATCATCATCATCATCAGCATCATCATCATCATCACCATCACCATCATCATCAATCATCATCATCATCATCATCATCATCTATCATCATCTCATCGTCATCATCATCATCATCTCTCATCATCATCATCATCATCATCATCATCATCATCATCATCATCATCATCATCATCATCATCATCATCATCATCATCATCATATGCGTTGGCGATCAAGGCCTTCATATGAATCTATCCTTTGTCGCTGCAAGTACTTCTCCCACCCTCGCTACCTTCATCCACTGGGCAAGTCCGTCCAATATTTTCTCCCTGGTTCTACTTATGTTTGTTTTCCCTCTAGTTTTCTTGTTGTGACTAGGAGTTCAAACATCTCTAGCCTAAAAATAAGTCATGTAAATGTTGCGTGTCTATTCCAAATCTTCTTCATAAATGTTCTTTAAAAATTGTGTTTGCTTCTGTCTTGACTGTCTCGTTTTTCTTTGCTGTCCAAGGAAATCTAAGCATTCTTCTTAAACACCACATTTCAGCTGCCTTAATCTTGTTCCGACTTCGCGTGTGGACTGTCCATGCTTCACATCCGTACAACAATATCAGTTCTATATAACACCGAAGAACTGTCTTCCTAATATTAATTGATAGACATTTGTTAGTAAAAACGCTTATCGTTTTCTTAAATGCTGTTTTAGCTTGGCCAGTTCTGTTGGCTATTTCTAATGTGCATCTGCCGTTTAGTGAGATGACTGTTCCCAGATATTATTTTAAACTCAACAACTTGTTTCAATGTGATACCATTTGCTCTTATTTTGCATGAGGGGATTTCTTGTGTGGTGTGTGTGTGTGTGTGTGTGTGTGTGTGTGTGTGTGTGTGTGTGTGTGTTGTGTGTGTGTGTGTGTGTGTGTGTGTGTGTGTGTGTGTGTGTTGTGTGTGTTTTACTGATTACCATGACTTCAGTCTTCTTGTTATGATATTCCAGCCCTTGTTTCTGCTTTCTATTTCTATTATGTTCACAACATTTTGTAGGCCTTTTTCATTTTCTGCAATTAGAACAATGTCATCTGCATAACGAAGCTTGTTCACCATTTTCCCACCAACTTTTATCCCAGGACATTCTTCTAGTTTCTGATGATGGTTTCGCTGTAAAGTGAAGACAAATCTGGTCAGAGAAACATCCCTGCCTAACCCCTCTTTTGATGTTTTGGAAACAGCTTATATCATTTTCTGTTCTCATTGCTGCTGTTTGTTCCCAATACAGACTCCTTATTAGTCTTAGATTCTTTCCATCAACATTGAGCCTTTCTGGCTGGTTGATCAATTCTTCGTGTTTTACTCGATCAAAAGCCTTGGTGTAATCAACAAAACATAAATACAAATCCTCATTCAACTCAACTGATCTTTCTATGAGAGTTCTTAGGGTGTGTATTGCATTAATAATTCCTTTCCCTTCAGCAAATCCACATTGTTCTTCTGCTATTTGTCTTGTGATTCTGTTCCTTGTCCTAATCATGATTATTATCAATAAAATCTTTGTTACATGACTCATCAAGCTGATTGTATGATGAAGTTTGCATTCTATAGCCCCTGCTTTCGTTGGAAGTGGAATGAAAATCGTCTTTGACATATCTTTAAGGATTTTTCCGGTGTCATAAATTTCATTTAGGAAGACTGTTATTTTTTCAGTACCAAATTCACGTAGAGCTTCAATCATTTGTACAGTAATATCATCTTGTCCTGGGGCTTTTCCTGGTTTCATCTTTTTCAATGCTGCTCTAACTTCATCTTTCTTTATGGGTGGTTCTTCAAAGTTCTTTCTTATGATGGTATCTTCCTTTCTGTCATCTTAAAGAAGGTCTTTAATGTACTGTCCCCATCTATCTAATATTTTGTGTGTTTCCATGATAATCATACCATCATTAGATTTGAAGCAACCATTGATGTTCTCGTCTTTTTCCAGTGGGCAATTTCTTCAGTGTTTCTGTACATAAACTCGGAGTTGTACCCGAGGACTGGAGACCAGTTAACATCGCTCCAGTTTTCAAAAAAGGGGAACATTATGATCCATCTAACTACCAGTCTCTCTGACAAGTGTGCCTTGCAAGATCATGGAGCACACATAATTGTCAGCGCTCTCATGAACCATCTTGAAGGTAACAAGATCCTTTCCCCACTCCAACTTGGTTTCCGCAGAGGAAGATCTTGCGAGACACAACTCTTTAGAATTCATGGAAGAACTAACAGACGATGGAAAAATGCGGACAAACAGACATTGACATGTCATCATGGATTTTGCCAAGGCCTTTGATAAGGTAAACCACTCGCTCCTCCTCCACAAGTTACATCAGTATGGAGTACGGGGCTATGTCAACAGGTGGATTGGGGGATTTTTGCAAGATCGTCAACAGGCAGTTGTGGTTGATGGAACCAGATCAGACTTTGCCAGTGTCAAGTCGGGAGTACCTCAGGGCTCTGTTTTAGAACCGAGTCTATTCCTCATCTATATAAACGACCTGCCCGAAAATCTCTGTGCACAGACACGTCTTTTCGCGGATGACACAGCTGTCTACCGACTTATAACATCAAGTCAAGACCAACACGATCTGCAACAAGACCTACAAAAGCTTGAAAAGTGGGTAAAGAGTTGGGACATGGCTTTCCATCCTGGCAGATGTACCACTCTTCCAGTCATCAGCCCCAAACGAAAGAAAAAACTAATTGTCCCGGTCTATCACTTACACAACCAGGCCTTGGCAAACGTCACATCGACCAAATACCTGGGGGTCACCATCTCTCAAGATCTAAGCTGGGACATCCACATAAATAACATCAATAGAAAACCCAACAAGACCCTCGGCTTCCTGAGGCGCAACTTGAAGATCAGTGTCCGTCACATTAAAGAGACTGCATACAAAGCACTGGTGCGACCAGTCCTGGAATATTCCTGCACTGTTTGGGACCCGTACACAAGCGATCACATCACCACCATCGAGGCAGTGCAACGCAGGACAGCCCGCTTTGTAAACAACAAGAATCATCGATATGCAAGTGTCCAACAAATGATCAGGGAACTAGGTTGGACACCGTTACAGAGCCGTAGAAGATCGCACGGCTCGCCATGTTATATAAGATCCGGCATGGGTTGGCGTATACATGTGGATTTTGGAAAGGCTCTTGTGTCTGATGAAAAACCAAAACTTAGGGCTGCAACATCACGAGACAGAAGATCACATTCTCAACAGCGCAACCGCTTACAGTGTGTTCGGGACTACCGACAGAACTCATTCCTGCCACGTACCATCCAGGAGTGGAATGAAATCTTGACAGAGGCTGCTATGTCATCAGAAACTCTTGACCTATTTAGGGCAAGAGTTTGCAGCCTCTTGCAATAATTTTTGTTTGTTTTTTGTCTGCCCCCATAAGTGTCAGAATAATCAACTGGTTGATTGTGGACACTGAATGGATGAAGATCTGATTTGTGTCAGTCTTCTATTTCTGCACACTTTGTTTCTAGCTAAGCTTCCTGACCTTTTCCTGATTTCTTTATTTATCTTTTTGTATTCCTACTCTTTTCCTTTTGCTCTCTTCCGATCTTCCATCAAGCTAAAATTTCTGTTGTCATCCAGTTCTTCTCTGCTTTTCTTTCAACTCTAGGGATTTCTTCGTGGCTTCATTTATCGAGTTTCTCAAGTTTGTCCATTGTTCCTCACTGTCACCAACGTCCTCCGCAGCACTGAATTTGTTTTGAACATATACGTTAAATCGTATCCAAGAATTTTCAAAAAGTGTATTTATAATTCAATCGTCACCTTTTACTTTTCATTATATAGGCCTAAATATGTATAATCTTCCGAAGCAATATGCTGAAACGTTACGCTTTACATTATGTAGATATTGTTGTGTATGCTGTTTTCAACGAAATATACCTTTACGGCTAAATAAGTATACCGACAAAGTGTTAACAGAGGTACCACCCAAAAGACCACTTTTCTTGGTGTGACTCGCGCAGACATCTTACACTAGTACATGTATGTATTAGGATGTCTGTGGCAACTGGGCGAAGTGGCAGAGGGGAGACTACTCATAAATAGAACCGGAAGTGTCGGTCGGAGGAGGTGAGAGAGAGCATCAACAATCTGACATTGGAATATCCCCTTCATTATGTTGCACTAAATGTGCGGCTTGTGATCATGGTAATTTTCATTTTTTTGCCCGTCATTTGTGGATTCATCCACGAGCACTAACAGGTGCAGTTATAGGTGTCATGCTCAGCATATGATAATTAGATTCCAACTCGATTTGTGAAAGCAGACGACAGGTTTTTAATTCTTAGATTAGGCTAGTTCCTCACTAATTCGACCAGCTCAGCATCAAGCTACTGCCTTACTACTGGATAAATTTTACATATTTACTCTAGATACATATAGGAAGCAAAACATTACGTTTGTCATTATGGGAATCTGTTTCTCAAGTTCCAAACTCAGAAAGCCTGAGGGGAGAAGGTCACATGGAAAATTTCATCTTCTCATCATCGTTTTAACCACTTCGGTTTCTTGAATCTGGCTAATGAAATTTGCACAAGAAACAGCGTTTAGTCAGACGGCTGTGATCTGTCGGCTACCATTGGGAGTTGCATTTATCAAGTTTAGGGTCAAAACCTCAGATCAACCATGTGCCGTGCCTTTGAAAGTGTTTTAGTTGCAAAATATTCCCACAGATGTATATGATTATATGTCGGTATAAACAGCTTGTTTTGTCTGAAAGAAGACGACAGCAGGGCCTTTGACCATATTTTTAAATGCTAATCAGTAATCAGTAGGGCCTATTATGGTTAAAAAAAAAAAGCCAGATATAGATATGTTAGTCAAAACTGAACAAATAAATTAACCCGTCAATGCCAGCTTATTTTGTTTTCTTGCATTTACTGGTGAGCAGACAATCCATTTATGATAGATTCTTTTGGTTCATGAAGAATGACCATTATTTGGTTCATTAAGAATGACCCTTGAAATTGTCATGAAGAAATTGTGCTCAATTCCAGATTAAATGTTATGGATTGGTACCATAAGAAGCCAAAATATACCAAGAAAACATGGGAAAACCCTATGTGCATATGAAGCACTGGATATTAATCCACACTTCTGGTACAGAATGCCCCAGAAGGGAAAAATAGAAAATGTCAAGATAGAAATGAAGAGGTTGATTATCAGTATTTTAGGAATAGGAGAGATGAGATGGAAAGGAGCAGGCATATAAAATTCTTGAGGAGACACATGAAAGAAGGGTAGGAATCATAATGGACAATGACAAGTCAAATTCTATCAAAGGATACTGGGCCATATCAGACTGTGTTTTAGACTGGAGGGCAAGCTGCTTGATATCAACAATGCCCAAGTATTCATGCACCAACATCTGCAAGTACTGAGGAAGAAATTGACAACTTTTATGTAGAATTAGAGACAGCCAAAGCTCAGTGTAAATCACAGGATGTTACATTTGTAATGGGAGATTTTAGTGCTAAAGTGGGACAGCAAAAAGTAGATGATGATGTTGGACCTCGTGGCATGGGCATGGGAATTGAAAAAGGAGAGAAACTTGTTAAGTGGGCACAAGTAAATGAATTCATAATAGGAAACACTTGGTTTGAGCAACCAAACACAAAAATCCAGAAGACAGCACAAGAAATCAAAATGAGTACATCCTGATAAATAAGAGATTTAGAAATTTTTTACTGATACTCAGTGATAGCAAAAATATTGCCAAATGCACACTGCAGCAGTGACCATAATCCTGTAATGGGAAAATTTAGGTTGAATCAAAAGAGTAGAAAACAAACCAGAAATAACATCAAACTACCAGAAATAACATCAAATAGAAACTTGCACTCTCTAAGACAGATGACTCAACTCATGCAAAATTTAGCCTGTCTGTGCAAAGCAAATTCAGTGCTCTGGAAAATGTTGGGGACAGTGGCTGAGTGAGGAACAATGGACAAATTTGAAAAACTGAGTAAGTTAAAACCAAATAAGAATTGGATGACAAAAGAAACTTTAAGCTTGATGGATGAATGTAGGAAGGCAAAGGGGAAAGAATACAAAAAGATAGATAAAGAAATTAGGATTAAGTGCAAAGAAGCTGAAGAAGCTTGGCTAGGAACAAAATGCAAGGAACTAGAACACTGACACAAAACAGACCCTAAGATTATGTATATGAGAAGTATTGAAGAAATTGCTCGCAGGAAAAAGACGTGCACATTAACTGGTTGCTTAAGAAAACCTGGAAAAAGACAAAATATTAGATGGATAGCGAGAGTACATTGAAGACATTTTTGATGATGATAGAAATGAGGAACATGTCATTAAAAAGAATTTTGAAGGACCACGAAGAATGAAAGATGAAGGTAGAGCAGAAATGGAAAAGATGAAGCATGGAAAAGCTCCTGGACCAGAAATATTACTATAGAAATGAACGAAGCTCTAGATGAATTTTGTATCTTGAAAAAGTGACAGTCCTCCTACTTGAAATTTATTACACTGGGATATCCCCACAGATTTTTCTCAAAGTCAGTTTTTATTGCACTTCCAAAGAAAGCAGGGGTATAGAATGTGAACTCCATCATACAATCAGCCTGATGAGCGCATATGACAAAGATTCTATTAAGAATAATCATGATGAGGACAAGGAATAGAATCAAACCAGAAATAGCAGAAGAACAGTGTGGATTTGTTGAAGGGAAAAGAACTGTTAGTGCCATATAATGATATATATCCTAACAACTTGCGTTGAAAGATCAGTTGAGTTGAATAAGGATCTGTATTTATGTTTTGATGATTATTCCAAGGCTTCTCATTGGGTAAGACATGAAGAATTGATCAACCAACTGGAAAAATTCAATATTGATGGAAAAGATCTAAGAATAATAAGGAATATTTATTGGGAATAAACAGCAGCAGCGAGGGTAGAAAGTGGTATAAGTTCTTTGAAAAATAAACGAAGAGTTAGATAGGTGTGTTGTCACCAGATTTGTTTTCGCTTTACAGTACAACCATCAAGAGAAACATAGAAGAATGTCCTGGGATAAAAGTTAGAGGAAAAATGATAAACAATATTTGTTATGCAGATGAGACCATTCTAATCATAGGAAATGAAAAAGACATACAAAATCTTGTGAAGATAATAGAAATGGAAAGCAAGAACAAGGGGTTCTAAAAAAAAAAAGCTAAATAGTAAAAGACTGAAGTCATGGTAATAATTAAAAAACAAGAAGTCTTCTCATGTGAAATAACAGCCAGTGGAATAATGTTGAGACAAATTGGTAAGTTCAGATATCTGGGAACAGTCATCTCTTCAGTCGGCAGATGCACATTAGAAATATCCAGCAGAATTGGCCAAGCTAAAACAGTATTCCAGAAAATGATAAAGGCGTTCTTACCAAGAAATGCCAATCAGTTTATATCAGGAAGAGAGTATTTCAGATGTAGAAACAATACTGTTATACAGATCTATATGAAGCTTGGACAATCAACAGGCAAAGTCAGAACAAGATTGAGGCAGCTGAAATGTGGTTTCTAAAGAGAATGTTAAGAGTTCCATGGACAGCAAAGAAAACAAATGAGACAGTCACCAAAGAAGCAAACACAAAAAGAACATTACTGAAGAGGATTTGGAAAAGGCAAGCAAAATTTATAGGACAATTTGCGAGGCAAGAAGTATTTGAGCACCTAGTCACTACAAGAAAGCTGGAGGAAAAACAGGCACCAGGTAGATGATGAGATGGTAAAGGAAAGGAAGGAGCTTTTTTTCTTTTTTTTAGCTAATATTTACTTGCAATAGTTGCATACTTAGTTACTTCATATATATTACTATTATTAGTCATAGCACATATGTTGCATTGTCTGTGCAAATGGATACCATTCTTACAGTCTGTGTGTGCAAATGGATATTATTCTTACAGTCTGTAGGCCTCTAATCTTTGAATTATGTACAATACTTTGACACGACAAAAAGCAGAACTTTTCACTTTTATAAACAGTGAGTTGAAACTTGAATAACAACTTTCTTCAGAAATGGTCAGTCACCAGGTTGGTGCAGCTGGAAGGTTGGGAGTTCGAATTTTATCAGTCTTGTCAAACTCATTGTGAGAAATTTTTGGCCCCAATCCAGAGCTGTGTAAGCTATGGACTCATTGGGAAGTCTGGGATGACAAAGTCAGGTTTCATTTACTTCATAGATATGTCATGAGAATGTTACTCAATCAGATGTCCTTATCAGCACTTCAGGTGTCATCTCTTGGGTATGGTTGTTTGGTTAACACCAGGATATGAAAGGAGACCCTGAAACTCCTTAACCCTTTGACTCCTGCACCCTATCAACCAGTCTAAACGTAACCCTTTCATTTCCTCACCCTTTCCACCAGCTTTCTGCAGGGAATCAAAGGGTTACATTTTTGCTTTGCTAGCATGATTGGCAATGCAGGATGCTGATGGACAGGGTGCTTGAGTCAAAGGGTTAACATAATGATTATCATCCCCATTATCATGCATCATCAGAGCATCACATATCATGAAAATTGTCGCAGACTCTTTGAACATTGAAAATGATGTAGAAACAGGACAAACTCCAAATAGTGAAAAAGAAAAGATCTTTTCTTCTGACATTGCTTCATTATAGATTATGAGACTATACTAGTTCATGGTAATACACTAACTGTTAAAATTTGCTGATTTTTATTGTTCAGCTTTACCCTCTTCAGTCATTTGTTTTACAGTTGATTACTTTCAAGAAAGTATTGTATGAAACAGGAGACTTAATACAAAACCAGTGTAGAATGTGATTTGGTTGACTGACTGGCTGACTGCTCAGTTGATAAAACCATGGATTCAAGGTTGGATATCTGAAGTTGTAGACTCAGTACCACTACCAGTATCTTAAATTCTTTGTGAGAAAAATCAAAGAGGAAAGATACTAATGTTCAGTATATCCAGATGAATTTGTGGACATTGATTAAATAGGCACTTATTGAACTGATACTGCGAGTTTTGCTATTATTTTCCCGTCAATATTTAGTTATTGGTTTTATTTGATTGGTTTAATTTCTTTTATGATTTTATTAATGTGTTGGCTGTATTTGTTGTTATTCTAAACATTGTGTACATATAATGATGTATTAGTACCTGTGTTTTTGTGTTACAGACAGTTCACACAACATTGGCCAGAAGCTGTGCTTGAGAGTTGTTTTAGAGAGGTGGGAAAGTGGACATGATGGCAAGCAATAGCCAGGCTGCAGAAGAGTTGGAACGATACCTTGAACTAGGTGTTGATAATGGACAGGGACATGCTTTGCGAGTCCCTGAGGGTGCTTTTAAAGGTTGGCTGCCACGCATTCTGTACACTTACACCCTAGAAACTCTTCACCTCCCTTTCCTTCGTCTGCTTAGCTTCCCTGTTGGAGGCACTGCCCTTGGCAATCTCACTTCCATGAAGAATTTTCATGCT
The DNA here is from genome assembly GCA_030674185.1 of Monoplex corrugatus. Lineage (NCBI taxonomy): Eukaryota > Metazoa > Mollusca > Gastropoda > Littorinimorpha > Ranellidae > Monoplex > Monoplex corrugatus. The sequence continues at coordinate 29,197,608 of CM060305.1, read as the reverse complement.
GTCGGAAACTATCTGTACAAACTCCCATCTTGCTTTGTCCAGTGTGGACTTATTGTCAGCTTGGATCTGTCCTTCAATCACTTCACTGAGATTCCACAGCCTGTGTTCAGCCTTTCAAAACTTGAAGAACTTAGTTTTGCCCACAATGACATTGAGGAGGTAGCTCATCAGATTGGGCAACTGGTCAGTTTGCGTCAACTTAATCTGGCTGGAAACACTCTGGACAGTGTGCCACTAGAAATTGCAAAATGTCGCAGAATTCAAAAGTTAGATCTTTCAGGTAAATTTTATCCACGAGGACAAATGAAAAATTTTCCTGAAGGTGTGTGCTTTCTCTTTGAGCTAGCTGATTTGAACCTTAGTTGGCAGCAGATTGAAAGTATACCAGATGAGTTTGGAAACCTGAAGCGATTACAGAGACTAAACCTGAAAGGAAACCATTTACTACATGTTTCTCCAGAAATCTCAAAATGTGTCAGGCTTCAGAGTATCAATCTGGCTGGAGCTCTGAGATTATGTTCCCAAATCCCAGCTGCTTTATTCAGCTTAGAAGATTTACAATCACTTAATCTTAGTGACAACTTCTTCACAGAAATCCCAGAGGAAGTTTGTGGGCTTTGTCAGCTGACCACTTTGGTCATGCAGCGCAATGCTTTACTGAGATTGCCCGACAGTCTGTTCCATCTTCGCCACCTGTATCACTTGGAGTTCAGTGAAAATTACTTGGAGACACTGCCTGCAGCTGTGGGTAATCTCAAGCGACTCACATACTTGGGATTAGAGAGAAATCGTCTCAAAGAGATCCCCAAAGAATTGTGCCGAGTTACATCATTGGTTTCTCTCCTTCTGGGTTCAAATCAGCTTAGCAGCATCCCTGAGAAAATCTACCACCTGTCCAGACTGCAAGAGCTAATGCTTGAAAACAACAAACTCACTGAACTGCCCTTTCTACTGGATCGATTGGAGGGATTGTTAGAAACCAAAGGTCTGTTCCTTCATGGCAACTATCTACGCACACCTCCACAACAGATCTGTGACCAGGGAGTTGAACCTCTTTATCATTTTCTGAAAGAACTTAGGGTGAGTGAAGCTTACCATCGCAGAAAAATGATCTTGATTGGAGCTGTAAAAGCAGGGAAAACCAGTTTGCGACATGCCCTAATGCTGGGTCGTTCCAAACTCACAGCAGAGCATGAACGCACTTGGGTTTTGGAGCGTCATTTGTGGGAACCAGAATCTAGAC
>CM060305.1:29136365-29191365 GCA_030674185.1 Monoplex corrugatus | reverse complement strand
ACAATAGAATGTGTATGTGTCCTTTAGCATGTCTGTGCATGTGTTTATACATGTATCTATCTGTGTATGTATGTGCTTGAGAGAGAGAAAGCTTTTTTTTGAAGAGGCAACCCATTGCTATCAGCTGGATCTGTTTTATGTGACCTTTCACCTTCTTTGCTGTGGTGAAATAGAAGTTGTGTGTGTAAAAAAGGTAGGAGGAACTATTATGTGGTAGTACTTTTGGCAGGACCAATACTGGTTGATTCGGGGCTGGTACCTACAAATTTTTGTATTGTTGGTACTGTGTTCTGGTTGTTTCAAGAGTCAAAGGGAACCACTGGTACATATGCACTTTACTGACAGTATTCAGTGACCCAGCAGACAGTGGATGTGTGCTTGTTGCAGATTATCAGGATGACATCCAGAAGCACATGCAGGCAGCCACTAACTTCCTTCAGTCTGCGTATGACGGTGTTGATGGTCCACCAGGTCAGTATAGATGTCTTTGCCTTTTCTTTCTTACTTGTTTGTTGATTTTAAACAGATTCTGTGAATTTATAAACAGATGTGGTCTGTTTAAGAAAGCAGATTGATACCCATCTAGGTCATGTTCTTTATTCAATAAAAGGAGTCCTTACTGGATTCCACTGATTGCTAAGCAAGCATCCTTGAAGTCTGTCCCAAGATCTCTGCCAGGCTGTGTAACTGATTGTCCAACTAAGGCAAACCCAACCACACATCTACCAATTTGACGAGACAAAGTTTTTTTTGTTGAGAAACTGAAACTCTGCCGCTTGAAGGTTGATGAATTCTGGTAATGGACCCTTTTATCTTAATATGCAGCATGGATTGGTTAATCTTTTCACTCCTCATTCTATCCACCAGCTTCTGACATTTTAGTCTCTTCACACCCTCACTTTGTGTGGGAAGTTAATGGGTATGGTGAGGATGTGAAAAGGTTAAAATATTATGCTGTTTGTGTTAAAATATTATGCTGTTTGTGTTAAAATATTATGCTGTTTGTGTTAAAATATTATGCTGTTTGTGTTAAAATATTATGCTGTTTGTGTTATGATATTTTCCTCTGTAGTAGAATGGACTGCATTTGTGATACATGTTTGAAATCTTGTTGGATTTTGTTACAGGACTGCTTTCAGAGGCAGGTTTAGCTTTCATTGCTACACGCCTGGGCTTTGAGTGGACTCTGCTGGCTCTGCAGCTGGGCTTGCGCCAGGAGAAGGTGGAGCAGATCCAGATGTCCATGCGCAATGCTTATCAGCAGATCCTGGAGGCATTGAGGATCTGGCGCGACCTTCCGATCACTACCAACAACAATGCCATGGACGCAGGCGAGAGTGAGGGAGGAAATGGAGGCAGGGAGATGGGCAAGATTCGTCAGCTTTTGCAAGTCCTTCGACAAGATGGGATTGAGAAGTATCAGCTGGTAGAAGAACTTCAGGATAAGTTCCACATACAGTTGAATGACTAACGTTTAGCTCCAAGGGAAGTCAGAGTATGGTAGCTAGTAAGTGTGTGTGTGATGATAATTGGTCTGGTTTAATCCTTAAATTGTTGTTCTTCCTCTTACACCATGGAATCCTTGCGAAGTAGGATAAATGTTGACTTTTTGAGTTGTAGTTAGAAAGTTTGTATGTTAGATCAAGTAGATCTGTTTACTGTACATATATTAGTGAGCTTTGTTGACTGTATTTGATTGTTGTAACATCACCCACCTACCATTTCTTCCCCCCACGGGGGCTCTTTCAGTATGTATAGTATTTCCACCTTGAGGAATGTCTGTGCTGGAAACATCGTCTTTTCTCTCACTATTTTGTTTCTGCCTTGCTCCTTTGCTTTCTGTCATTTCTTCCTGTTATTTTCTGCCTTGAAGGTCCGTTTACCTTGTCTATTCTGTAAAGCCTTACATTCTTTTATCTTACTATTGATAATTGGGTACATGTATTAAATGCATCTTTGGCTCTAAGGGAATGTGATATACAGAAGCATTTTTGGGTACTCTCAGCCCATTTTTATATGTTTTAGTGTCCTTAGTTGTGTTTGTGTTCAGGTTTGATTTTTTTAAATCCCCTGGTGATAAATTGGATGAAATGGCCAGTGCCAGGGGTATACCCTTAGAGTATGTGTGCGAATGCATTGATATGTGTACTTAATTTTCTTTCCCACATCTTTTTTCTCCAGTGAGTATGGTGTACATTTTGAGATGGATATAGCCGTGATATGGCTCTGCACAGTTGGTTGGACTTTAAATAACAATAACAGTAACCTACCGTTTCCTGTGATACTCGTTTGTCTTGATATAGCAGCCGGTGATATACGGCACCCCAGTGAACTGGTTGAGATAAGTGTGTTAATAAAGTGGTAATACACTTGAGGAAGTTTTCTTGATTAAAGAATGGCCTCTTTCTTGAGAAAGCTGTATAGTAGGCTACTAATGAAATTTGGAGGATACATGTTCACTGAGGAATGCATTACAAGAATTTCTTGAGTTTTTACCTTTTTTGATTTCATCAATGATTAAGATACATATGCATATTTGAGATGGATAATGTACATATTATAAGAGGAAAGTGTGTGAAGTGCTGCGTGGAGATCAGTGCATGTAACTTACAGTAAAATAAGCGTTGACCATATGGTAGAAGTCATCAGCTGTTTTAAGTTCTTTGGCCAGTAGTTAAATGACCATGCTGTATATAGATAAGTATGATATGTACATGAATTATGTAGGGCAATGCTGGTGTTGTGTTTGTTTTGTGAGGTTTCAATACTTTCATTTTCATTACCAATGTAAGGAGTACTATTACATAATGATTTATGTATGAAAAATAGGCATATTTTTGTGCTGAAATATGATCATATCAGTCTTGATTATTCTATACACCCTCTGCATAATAATTGAAAGACAAACAAAGAAATGAATATGATTTATGGCAGGTATGCAAAGTGTATTAAATCATTGAAAAATAAACCTACAAATAAATACTATTTACAGCAGGTTTAGAAAGAACGCCTGTATGCAGACAGTTAAACTGAGTTTCCTTTTAGTACATTCAAGATGATGAACAAAGTAGACAACCAAATTCTGGTTGCAAGAAAAAAAAGATAGATGTGTGCTACAGAATCCTGGTGATAAAAAAAAAAAAAGAAAGAAAGCCCATATGCTCAATATAAATCATTATTTGGAATTATCCATGTTCCCATTCAGTAACAGGAGGGCGGTCAGTAGGAGGAAAAAAATAGAGCAGAGAGATAAGGGAGAAGAAGGAGAGGGGTGGAGGATCGATTGGGAATATATCTTGAACAAATATGTATCTTTATACAAATTACAATGTATTTTTGATTTTTAAATTTAAACAGTTATCATACATCATTATGTATTATATCAATCACCTTAGATGTATGATATAGCATAATATCATACTATGCATGAAAACACTACACATCATATAATATGATGTGTAGTGTTTTCATGCATAGTGGGTGTTTTGTTTTTCAGTCTGATTGTGTGTTTGTTTAAACTGACACATACCTGTCCAGTTACAGTCATGGAAAGTCATGATGTGGTGTACATTTGGCGAGACTTTTCAGTATCTGTTTCATTTCCAGTTTTGTCTTTGAATATATCATTGGAATATAAGGCATGCTAGCTCCAGTGCAATTCTTTTTTTTTATCTGTTCAGAATACCGTCTGCTTGGAATATCTGAAGTTTGAACATGTTGTTGAGGTTTTATTTTCCAGGATTATTGGATTTTGTTATAATTGCTTTCATGGTCATAATACAGGTTTTGCAACTTTGTTATCAGAGGTCTCATGGTTGTGCAACAGCTTTTACCATTAACCTCTTCGTTACTCTGTTGACATAAGATTTCCGTCTCAATTTAAGGATCGCCAGTGCAGAAATATATTGACTGCTAAGTTACAAGATTTAATTCCCCAGACAGATTTTTCTCTCCAGAAAGAGAGGCAAGATAAGGCAAGCTCAGTGGTGTGGTGTATCACTGTGTTAGGCGGTTGGTGGGGTTCGAATGGGAGGGAGGGAATGAAAAGGCCAGGGCACATTTTGGCCCAGTTTTCTTTTTCTGCATCTTTTCCCTCTGTATGTGTGTGTGTGTGTGTGCGTTGTGTGTGTGTGTGTGTGTGTGTGTGTGTGTGTGGTGTGTGTGTGAGAGGGGGGGGGGGGGGAGAGAGAGAGGGGGGCACATGTGAATAAAAAGACCACTTTTTAGGAATGTGTGACAATCAGGCTCTATCATTGTAAATTACCTTGTTACAAAAAGAATCTCTGTCCATTTCTGATTTATTTTATTTGTGCTTTTATATTTTGGAGGTATGAGTAAACAAAAAAATGTAGGTGTCATGTTTCAATTTTTTCCTTGAATTTTTTCAGTATGCTTTGTAGTCAGAAGCAGAAGCAACGAAGGGGTTAATGGTCAGAACTCAGGTCTGATTGTGGAAGTGTGATGTGAATATTGCTTGTCTGAACTTTTTGTTTTTCTGTTTTTTAAAATGTGTTAATGTATTTATTGTTGTGAAGTGAAATGTGTTGTTTTTGTCCTGTTTTTGAACTTTGAATATTTGGCAGTAAATATTTGGCAGTACTGTGATGGTTGTGTTACTTCTTTCTCAATTACTGTAGATAACTTCTATTATTTAGAGAGAATGCATACATGATAGTGAATGACAGTGTTTTGATACTCGAAGGAAGAAAGAAGTTCAGCAAAATTGAAACAGCATGTCATAATGATGGTAAGTATTATGATACTGTGTAAATTTGAGTGCGTAGCTCAGGAATTAGTAGAAACATTGCAAGTCTGTCAGCTACATGAACAGTATCTTATATGTCTTACACTGTTAAAAAAATTAGTTGAATGTTGTATAATTATGTACCATACTTTTACAAGTTAATAACATGTGCATTGTCAGTTTTGAAAACTTAAATTTTTTTCTGTTAAGAAAGGAGAGTGTTGTGCAATTGTTATCATTTTGCCATCATTTCATAACAAATTTGGAAAACTGTTTTAATTTTTTTTGGTTTAAAATAGGAGCAGTTTGAAAAGGAGATCAATTACAAGGGACATAAGACAAGACTGTCCCTGTGTATGTGTATATGTGTGTGAATGTGTGTATATACCAGAAAAGCACCAGTAATGAAGAATCATTTGTTCACGAGAGGCTGCGTACCAGATTTGCCATAGATCCAGCTGAACAGAAAGTTATGAAAGTGTAAGTTTGAATGGTATCAAAGCTGAAAATCTGATAGTATTTCAGAAGTATTTATTGTTGGTTTATTGGTGGGTGGGTTTAAGCAGACTGGGGGCAAGTTTGGCTTACAAGAACTCAATTGGTCTGTCTTCAGTATGTATGTGAAGGTTGTCCCATATCATAACCCTTAATTTGGTTGTACAGGGAGTGAAGTGATAGAGACCTCACTGTTCTCAGGTCAGCTGTTTTAAAAGCAAGTCCCATTCTTTCTAACTGCTCTGTAGAAGGACGGGAAGCTGCATGACATGATTTTCTCAGCATGATTTTTACCTGTGCAAATTGGTGCAGTCAGATTGGAAAGTGGGGAACTCTGTCACTGTACCAACCAGGTCTGTATAACAGATATTCAAAAAAGTCTCAGAGATTTCTAATGTGCTTTGATTTTTTTAATTCACTAATATGATCTGATATACTATTTGCCTCAGTTGACTGTATATACTGAGCATAGAAGGGTGCTCTTAGAAGTGTGTCAGAAATACTCATCTTCCCTTCACCCATTTTTTTTTTATAAGTATCATTTTAAATACTCATCTTCCCTTCACCCATTTTTTTTGTAAGTATCATTATCCCATGACTTTGTGAGGAGTGTCCTGGTGGATGTTTAAACTCATCAAACCTGTCTTCAGTCACATGCAGTAGGGCAGGGAGACTGAAGGATCCCAATCCTTTGTTGTCAAAACCAGGACTTACATTACCTGCTTGTGCACTTCTTGTTGTTTTGTGTGTAAATATCCATTGATAATTTTTTTAGATGTCCATACAGACACATCTTTAGATATGGGTCACTGTGTTTTTGAAATTGGGACTATTCAGACTTCCACACAGTGTTTTATATGAACATTGATAGGTGTTTGAAGCCATGAGGCCTGTTTACATCTTACCATTAGTATCTCATTCATTTTTTGTTGTCCCACCGTCTTCGCCACCTCAGTGACAGTTATTCCACATGACTATTCTGACTCCACAACACACTACCAATCCAGTTGAAGACCAAGTGTCAGGAAATCCGTGGGAACCAGAGACATCAAGCCGCCATGCAGTCACCCACCAGACGAGACACTATACTGTTGCTGGGTCACTTTAGTGTGCCTGTTCTTTATTCAGCTTACTATGGGCACTGCCTACAAAGTCCCATACTAAAACAGTAATCGCTCAGTTGCAGAATGAAATGGAATGAGAGGCAGAGGAAAGAGGACCACCTCCAGTGACAGCTCCTTTGAACTACTGAGGCAAAGACCCTATTCTAACTTGAATTCACCTCAGACATGGAAGTGGGATAGAGAAGACAAAACTGAGGTCACCTTGAGGTGAGGGAATGAAGGGATGCAGAATCTGGGACAACTTTTACAATGCTCTAATGATTTATGATTTCATTATAACGGGGATTACATTCATGATATGATGCTATAGAGTTCCATCTAGGATTAAGACTGCTTGACAGAGCTGTACTCTACAGTCACTATTGTAATATATCCTGGCATTACCAGGCTCAAGAAGTACAGACATCTGGAGTACTTGTCAGAAGAATTAGAGCAACACTATAATAAATAACACATCCATAAAGTGGATAGAATCAACTGTGTGGCCCCAGTCTTCTTATGAGTCCATAGCATGCCCAATTCTGGTCAGGGTTTAAACCCACAGCATCTCAGTTAGTAGTCCATTGCATTACCACTTCACCATGGTGATTGGTAAAATTATTGATACTGACATATATATATATACACATATATATATACATACATACATACATATATATATTAACATAGGAAAGGCTTCGGGAGTCAACCCTGAGGAAAAATCCGGAGTCGGAGTCCTTAAGGCAGTTCGCCGTTGTCTACAACCTCGTTCTGGCAACTCCTGCGTTGCCCCTGGTACCAGGCGTACAGGCCTCCGTCTTTCCCTGGATTCTACTAGTGGCGAGGAGAGGGGGGATCTGCTGCATGGGCAACAGCTCGTCCTCCATATTCACTTGCCCAGGCCTGCACCTGGAGAGGTCACTCCAGCTTCGCTGGTAACACAGCATCGACACAACACGGAGAGTAGCAGATACCGGTTTTAAGCCTAGGCTTTTTTGGCGTAGAGCCGGGCGCCAGGGGTTACTCTCGACGGTGGGAGGAATCTTTGCATTCCATTGGGTAGCTACCGCCCGCCTCAAGCTGGGCAGCCCCCAGTCAGTAAGGTGTTACCCCGCCACAACCTGTTTGCTCCAATGGGTGCTTGGAGCTTAGAGGAAACTCGACAAGCAGGTTGTAAATACCAGGCACCAGGCAACATAGAGATTGCCACTCAAGAATCGGCCTGCACAGCCACAGCAGAAAGTGCACGTCATGACCACAACGCCTCCTGGTGCAGACTATCATCTCCTGAGATGTAAAGAGGCCGACGACGACGATATATATTATATATATATATATATATATATATATATATATATATATATATATAAATGTGTATATACATATATATATATATATATATATATATATATATATATATATATATATATATATATATATATGTGTGTATATACATACATACATACATACATATATATGTAATGTGTGTGTGTTTCTGCGTACAAATTGTTGCATTTGCATAAAAACTGTCATAACACTTAACGCATTATTTTGTGATTTTTGTAAATGTTTAAACGTATGCCTACAGAATTATGCACAAGTTTGTCAGAACACATCCAAACACATTCTCACGTATGCACACAGACATGGGCACACACAGAGCATTAAAATAACACAAGGCATATATCTTTTTGAGAGAAATGGGTACCTGGTAGTTTATGTTGTTCTGGAAACCAGTGTAACCATGTGCAGTACGTATTGGTGACATTTGCTGGCAAGGAAGATCTGTATGTAGTTGTACTGTAAAAGCAATGATACTTTTAGTTTACTTTGAATTGTAATATGAAAAATAGTTTGGGATTGTCTCCTTTCGGCCTTTTTTTTTCTGATGATGTTGTGGATTTGGTTACGGTTTCAGCCAGAGTATTTGGCTAGTTGTCAGTGGTATCTGAAAAGAGCAAGCATGTTTTTTTTTGCTTTTAAAGAAGTGGCACACAGGAGCATGCTTATCACAAAGGTGATAAGTTGGGACACAATGTTCTCATATGGTGCCATAGTTGATATTATAATCACCATTGACTTCAGCTACTCAGTACCAATTCTGGTCATCAAGATATTGAAGATCACTTTTCATGTTTTTAAATCAGATGAAAGAGCATGTTTTTTTCATTGAAAATACCTCGGCAGAACATTTCATTGTTGAAGTTCAGAGAAAGCTGTGCATGTGACTCTACTTCTTCGCTAGAATATGTCATTGTGTACCAGTATATTCAGAGCAATTTTTATGTTAGTTGTTCAGCCACTCTTCAACCTGGCTTTTCTTTTTAATTCATAATCACATTGTATCACAGTCAGGGTATTATGTATGTCAGAATGTTGTAAAGCTACCAGTACACCATAACTGTCTATTGTTGTGATCTTATGCATATCTAATTTAAAGTTGTTACCAGCATTTCCTGCATTTGTTTGTTTGATACTGTTGTTTGGATTATCATCTCTATGTAGTAATTTCTGATATTTAGTAGGTACTAGTAGAGACTATTCAGTGCATACTGACAATTGTCACTGCATTTGCTTGGGAAGTAGATTTTTGTAAAAAGATTGCTTGTACTTTTATGCTAAATCAGGTTTTATTTTCACTGTATTGTGAGCATTGTTGTTTACAGATTTGATTGTTTTTTCCACACAATACTTTTTCTGGCCATACATTGTTGAATCAATCATTGTATGTTCTGAGTGCTTGCCTGGTTGCCCTTGAGGAAGTGTGTAGCCATTTGAATGAAACTGTTTGATTTAGTAGTTTCAGTATCAGTTTCTCAAGATGACATCTCCGCGCTTGGAATGAATTTTTCATATGCACTAATGTCACAGGTGCAATTTGATGGGGAAGATCCAGACTGATCATGACACAAGCCTTAAGCCTGCACATAAACCCATGAGCTGGCCAGGTCTAGAGGTCCTACATAGCCTTTTTTTTTTTTCGTTTTTTTTATTTTTAGTTGAAACAGATATATCATTATCACATATAAGAATAGCTGTGATCTTTTCTTAATATGTTCAGAAGTTTAAACAGCTTTTCAACCTTAAGAAAAGGGGATGGGTGGAGCAGACTGATTCAGATTCATCCATGAGAATGTCTTTTTTTGCTGTCAACGGTTGATCTTTCAACTAAAGTTAGATGACAAGTATGGCTCCGTGAGAAATATATAAATATATTATATAAATATAAATGTATAAAATAGCAATGTTACAGCAAGAGTATACCTGCTGTTCTTGGACATTTTCGATAGTAAATTTTGATCAGATAATTAGCCTGACATGATTTATTTTAGATAGCTTATTTTGAAAGGTAGGCCCTATATAAAAGCAATGGGGGAAAGATGCTTTTTGCAAAGCATGTCACATCTCCCATCAAAATGCATTCAAAACAAAATATAAAATTTCAGTCAATAATTCAATCGATATATGCATTTTATAATCATATCATTTGACATCGGACTGGTCATGTTTGAAGCAACAACAAAAACGGGGGTTGGGGAGGGGAGTGGAAGAGGGAGGAATCAGGTCTGCCATGTATATGAGAAAAAATGCAGGCAAAGATAAAATGTTTTGGAAGGAAAATGAAAAAGATTGGCTGATGGATCACAAGACATAAATTAATAAACAATCAAATAAATAAATGATTTTATAAATAAACTGTGGAATAATAATATAAAGAAAAATGTCAGAAGGTGTGAAAAAAGAAATGACATATGGCTTGACTATTTTTCTGTTGTGTAAAACAAAGTCTCTCCTTTTCATGATTTCTTTTTCACATAAAAATTGTGTGCACATATTCTTTCACTACTCTAGCTTGCACATGATATTAAAATGTGATTGCAAGAACACTGGTTTCAGGTAATTGTTTTGCTTGTGTACAATAGACTTTCACGCAGTATATTAAGTGTATACAAAAATGGTGGGAATTGCCAGAACGATAGAAGTGGCTGGAGGTAGTTGTTGGTTTGAAGGAAAATTTAGCGACCTTCAAGAAAATTTTCTAGAAATAGTTAAAAAAAGTTCATATTTACGAAACAGATGTTGTATAGGATCTGGTGATGGATCATTCTGTGCAAGAATTTTGTTGCAGAAATAGAGAGTTTCTACTAACTTCCTGTTGGCTGGTGTACTTACCATGTCAAACTGGTGCAAACCCTAGCTAGCAGGCTTCCTTTACTGGCTTATAATTTCTGCTGCTAACAGCAGTCTTAAGATGGACTTAGTTGCACATCGTCTACTAGCCAGTCAGCACTCTTCCCTCCCATTACTTCTTTGTCTTTGTGCATTTCCTCACTTCCATAGTTCTAAAATGACCCCCCCCCCTCCCCCCAGGAGAACCAGAGCAGTCAGAAGCGGGAATGGGTGGGTGGGCATGAGAGTTTGACATGGTCAAGTATACTAGCGAAACAGAGAGTTAGTGTCCTTGTGGTCACTTGGGGGTTCCTGTCACCGAAATGGTCTTGTTGGCTGTGACAAAGGAAATTCCTCTGGAACCATTAGCCCTATTAATTCTGGAATCTCTAAGAGAGTTGGAGATGAGGGATTTGCAGAATACCTAAAGGATCAGATTAAGGGGTTCTGATTGTTTGAACGCCACTGAAGTGGCAGTAGCCCTCATGTGCCCTAGGATTCAAGGAACTAGCATCTTTTTGAACCTGGACATGAGTTTTGAGAATGGTCTCCATGATCCAGTGAGAGACTGTACCTTCCTAAGCAGTAAGACTCATTTTAAGGAGATAAGGAAGCGCTCTGGAAGGAACATCTGGAGTGAGTTCTGTCAAGGTATACCCTGAGACATCTGACCAGGTATAATCGGCAATCCTTCTCACCTCTGCTCACCATGTCAGACGGGGGTCCGAGCATGACTGTTTAAAACTGGTCTCCTTGGACTTGAATTTTGGCCAGAAATTTGAGGGTCACTGAATTATCCCTCTGGAAGGCAGTGTTGCGCTCGGCCTGAGGAAACCTGGGTCTGCTGCTGTGCAGGGAGGTGGGGAAGAGGGGTAGCTCTCTTCCGTATGGGCAAGGGGTGCCTCATCCGCTGGGAGTGAGCTGCATAGAAGGCCACCTCCTGGTTGGCCGTAGCCCAGTGGCTCACAAAGTGCTGCGTGTAAGACCTGAACAAGGAAAGATACTGTGCCAGGATGCACCGCAACAAGGCCACCTCACCCGCTGGCAAGCTGGACTGGCCAAGAATGCGTCCCTCCTTGTTAACAAAATGTTGAAATGGAAGTTGGTGGCTGATTCAAGTACATGTGCTGTTGTGAGACTCGCCACAATTTTGTTACCATACAGATTAAGGCTGGGGTCATCAAAGGGGTTCTCCAGGCCCTCCATTTCCTCACTGCCCTGCCAGTTTTTGTCCTAGATCTCCTGTGTGCATCAAAGTGTGTCATGAAATAAGGTGATGGTGCTGGCCGCCTCTAACACCACCCTCTGTGCCATGCAATCCCACTCCTCCAGAGTTCTGAAGGAAAGGGTTATTGTCGAGGGAAAGGATACAAACTTAGGTACAAGCATCCACCAGGTCCCTGTGCACCGCAGTAGAAGTGCCTTTGGGAATAGGAAGGAAGCTTGCATCTTTCTTGCTGTGCACCCTCCTCCCAGCCCTGCCATCCTCTCTGAGGGACAGATCTAGCGGGTCATTCATTGGGCTCTAACTAGATGCATATGTGCAAGTTGTTGGTTCAAGACTGCTGCAGGCCTGATGATTGTTCAAATTGCGAGGCATACGCTTCCCACCAAAACAGTGCCAAGAGAAAGAAAGTAAAGATTAAGGGAGAGAAGTAGGTCAACAGACTGAAAGGCAGAAAGAAGATAGAAAAAAGGAGTGAGAGCACAAAATAAAAGAGAGCACAAAATAAAAGGGGATTAAGAGATCAGCCGCTGTATTGGTGGTTAGATCACACAAAAGTGCAAAGAGTCACACCATACAAGCACTATAAGAAGTGAAAGGCTGAGAAACTAGGCAGAACGAAGCCCCCTGCATGTTTCCAAGACTGCTGGCCAAAGAAGTCAGGAAATATGCCAAAACAAAGTGATAATGGGAGGGAAGATTGCTGATGGGCTAGCAGACGATGTGTGTCCATGTCTGCCTTAGGACTGCTGTTAGCCACAGAAATTCTAGGCCAGCCAAAGAAATCTGCTGGCCTGGGTGTGTATCAGTTTGATATTGTACAGTATATGACACCAAATATGATGATAACATAGTATGCAGTGCCTCGTTTCACGAGAGCCCGAACTGTTTTACAAAAGCATGAGAGACAAAAGTAGACATGGAATATAGTGAATAAAGATTTGCAAGAAGTGAGTATTTCCATGGATGGAAATAAGTCTGTCTGCAGGATAGACATAGTGTTGATAGAATGAATTTTGCTTTTGTATGTTTATTTCAGAATCCTTATGATCATTATCTTCGATTTTGTTAAAGTTAGATTTACACCTGAATGCAGTCTTTGTCATGACATAATTGTAGCTACAGAAAAGGCAAAGCTGGCCAGTGACCATGGCAGAGCAGACTGTCTGGGAAGTTGGGAGATATTGAACCCTCATCATTTGTCTTATTGAAGGTTTTTTTTTCAGCTCCTGCCCAGAGTTCAACTTAGTTGAGATGCAGCGGACTTATTGGGATGACTGAGACCTTACAGTCAAGTCTCATCCTTTTTGTGGATGCGTTCTTGAGGGTGTTGTTCCAATTTCTTGACTAACATCACAGTGGGTGTATCTCTCAGGCTTGGTTGATGCCAGCATGTATTATCAAAGGAAACAAACAGACCTGTCATGCAGTTTTAGTCCAAAGTGAACTCTCATTCTCATGAAACGTCCTAGGATATTATGGTAAAGTATCCTACATTCTTTGGCTCTTCATGCCTTACTCTCATGGTTTACAGGTGTGTAGGGGGCTGGAAATGAGCAATGTGGGGGCTGTGAAACAGGCAGTACAGAAGATGGGGTAGAAAGAAAAACAAAGAGCAAAATTGAGTGAATGATGTCAGACGTACTTCTAGTTAAGTGTAACTTTACTACATTCGTAGATATTTGAACTGTTATAGATAGATATTTGAACTGCTCACACTTATGTTAGTTTCAGGTCTTAGGGGATGGGGGTGTTGTGTTGAAAACATGCATTTATTTTGATATGCAGGTTAATAATGTGACTTGAGTATTTGTATTTTTTGGTAAGGGCTAAAGTTGTTACTTTTAAAAACTTGATGAAGAGCGTTTCAAAGTGTGTGTGATTTTTTGCCATGTTTGTTTTAATCAACGTTGTAGGTGTAATCTTTTGAATTGTAAAAATAAAACGGTTAATGAGATACCACCATCTGTGGAAGAGAAGTGTGTGATGTATTCAAGTATTGTTTTCTAGTACATTTCTTGTGTTTCTGATATATTGTGACTGACAGTGGAAGAGTACTCGAGAGTAGACAATGTTGAGTGCAATCCCATTGCATGTAATTCGGTATTCAGCACAAGTCCACAGCCTCTGCAAACTAAAACCTTGTTTTTTTCCTCTGTACTACATTCTTAAGCTGGATTATCCCCAGCCATTAGAAGTGTCTCTATATCACTTAAATACCTAAATATCAGTATTATTAGAATTCAGACTAGGATACACACAAGAATAAAAATTTGCCGTTCACTTCCATACTTTCAGTTGGCTCGCTGGATTTGCAGGACTGGAGTGCTATGTTTTTCTGTTTGAGTACAATTATCTCTCCATGCACCCATGTAATCCTTTTGTATTCTGCAATATTTTGTCAGTTTTAGTGATTCTATCTGATCTTATTAACCCGTCACCTTCTTTTCTTAATCATGAGAGTATAGTTTCTATAAGTAACTGTCTTGAAATATAAAAATAGGTAGTTTCTTAATTATGTTAAATGCAGTTTATCCATACTTTTCTTTGGCAAAAAGAGACTGTTCAGAATATAAAGCTAAAATAAATATAGCCAGGTTTATGTGATCAAAGAGTTTGGATCAGTTCCTCCTAATGATCGTTCATTTGGGCCTCGCAAATGAGTCACACATTCTATGCTCGCTCATAGCTTTTTAAAAAATGAAGAAGCACCAACACCATGTAATAAGCTGTTCGGCATCAAATACCTTCTTATTGAATGCTCGGACTTGTAAGACAGTAAGCACTCCAAAGCAGACTCTTTATAGAACCTCTTCAGAGATATTCCTCCAGATGTAATTTTCAAGATTTTCAAAAAGATCAGTTGATTTCATCTAATATGATCATATGTGTAGGAAAGATTTTTAAAAAGTATTGTAGACTTGAAAGGCTTGTCATGTGTTAATTTTTGACTGTTGTCTTTTAAATAAGATGTGGAGTTGTTTTTAGTATGGTTGTAGCCATGATATAGTTCAAATGATTGGCTGGGCTGTAAGCAACACAAACTTGAAATTTGGCTTAACTCCTTTGTTGCTCTGTTGACATGAGATGTACCCATAATTTCACTATTGTCAGTGTGTTTCCAGCATATGCCCTACAACAGATAAGTAGTGATATGGTTTTGTTCATCTGCAGAAATGTCGACAGTTCAGGTACAAGATTTAACTCCCCTGACGACTTTTTCTCTCTTGGAAACAAGCTCAGTGATGTAGTGTTTCACTGTGTATGTATGTTGGGATGGAATAGGGGTTGTGAATAAAAGGGGAGGAGCATTTTTTTGCTCCGTTTTATCTTTCTGCATCCTCTCCCTCTGCGTGTGTGGGTGTGTGAGAGAGAGTATATGAATGAATGTGGTATTTCAAGATTTTTTGATGATCTAGTTCAATATTTGAAAGGTATAATTTTACCGAAAAAAATGTTCCTTTCTAATTTATTTGATAAAAATACTTTTATATTTTTGGAGATCTGAGTTAACAAAAATTGCAAGTTAATATGTAGGTTTTTCTGGAAATGTTTTCAGTATAACACTGTAACCAAAAGCAAAGGAATTCATCACCACCACCACCCCCAGACACATTTTTTATGAAAAGATAAACTGACAGTCAATTACTAATGTCAAAAGAATATTCTGAGACTTGTGCATTTGTCAGCATTTGTCAGTTTTAAACTACTTCAGAAATTCTCTAAATATATTTTCATTATTCTATTATATATCTCATGTCATTTTACAATAAAACATACTGATGAAACTATGGTCGCCATTAAAGGAGTTAAGGGACAAAACAATTAGTCCACTGAGGACTTTTGCTGCCCAGCTGTCCCAGTGTTCTTGCTACGGACACATGGCTAGACCACTGACTTCCAGGAACAATGCGGAGAAAGACTGGATGACACTAGGAAAGACTGGATTTACAGGCTGTCTGTGCTGGTTCCCCACCTTGCCTTTCTCATGTTCCAATGATTCACCGAAAGGGGGAGACAGTGAATCCACAAGCCCAGCCCGATAGCAAAAATCCACAACGGACTATGAATGCCATGTAAATGGAATTTGTGTGTGTCTGTGGAAGGAGATTCTCTAATGCAGCATGAAGATCCACGGGACAAAAAAGGGCCATATGAAGGCTCTACTGATTGAAAAGCATGGCATTACACTAACAGACATCAGAAAATCAAGACCAGGAATCGAATTACAGTGCCAGGAACATCCAAGTTGATGATTCAGACAATGTATTTGTAAAGACTCCTGATACCAAGTGGCAGAAACTCAAGTGCAAGAGGAATGGGAAAGGCTGGATGAAGAAATAGTCTACAAACAAAGTGTGCTGATAGGAAAGATCACCTGGAACACAAACTAGCTACATTCAGAGATATTGTACATGCAACCTATGTAGACGATTGTGGAGAAAATAGCCAAAGACAAAAACCCTTCAAAAATCCAGAGGTCAATGCAAGATGAAAATCATCTGGAAGAAAGAAAGGAAGCTTGAAAAACAAATGAAGGCTGTCTCGCAACTTGAGAAGAGCTAGAGAAACTTTGGAAAAGACCTGAAAGCGAAACAGTGTGCCCTCAGCAAAGTAAAAAAGAAAAGTGACGAAAAGAAGGAATAAAAAGACCGAAGATTACTTCTTCAGAGACATCTTCCAATTCGCCAGGAAACTGTTTGAGAAGCTCAAATCCAGAACATTTACAGTGGACAAAGAAGCTCTGAAATAGATTCTCAAAGCAAGACACCACTTGAAATCGAGGATGTGGCATGACCTGAAGGACTGGGAAAATGATTAAAGACAAGCCACAAACACTGAATGATGTAATGAAAGCGGAGAAGAAAGCAAAATTATTACCTGGGTCCAATTGAATACCCTATCTGTTGTTAAGAATCTTAATATCTGTCCTTGAGTGACTTCACTAACTGATGAGCTCAGCATGGAGAAACTTGAAGGTCAGCAACCAGTGGAGAAAAGCTGTTGGAGTGTACATTCCAAATCAGTAGAATTCACATGGCATCAACCAGTTAAGATCAATATCAATTCTGAACATTAACAGGCTACTTCCAGTTCATCTGGTATTAACCACTAAATTAAGCCAAGACAGGGCAAGTTACGGGCACCATAATGCTTACAGTCTGACATGGCACAGTATGTGAAGAAAAAATTCATCTTCTCTGCCATGGCAACAAACATGACTAAATATGTAGCTATTAGAAAAAGAGTACATGAATGTGTCAGCCCAGAATGGAGGCATTTCAGGTGTACCTGGCTGTGTAGAACATGCCATAATGATTTGGTTCAGGTTCATATTGGTTACAGCCCAGCTGACTGCGATTTGTACATGTATAATGGCAATGATGCTGAGATAAAAGGCCATCTCAGAGAGAGAAAGAGAGAGAGAGAGAGAGAGAGAGAGAGAGAGAGAGAGAGCCATTCTCACACCAGCAAACCACTCCAAGACAATTGCTAGATTTTTTTTAACCAATCAATCTTAACAGTGTACTCTGTTAATTGATGGTGGGGAGTGGGAGGGGTGTAGATGATGATCAGGACTATGAAGAAGAGAGTAAATGAGAAACAAACTTTATATCATCACAGGGTATACATCACATAAATAGTACCATTCATACAGCAATATAACGATACTGTGCATGTGCAGATGGGCATACAGCAGCTTTATCACACAGGCCAACAATAACACACAAAAAAAGGGTCCGTGTTCACTTCATCAATCTATATATTCATAACTAGTTATCCAGCTATTTCAGTATATATGCAATTCTTTTTAATGGCCATTGATGAGTTTAATGTCTGTTTACCCTAACATTCATTGTTAATAAATGAACAGCTCAGTAGTGGATGACAGAAACCTAGTATCTTACTATACTTCATGAAATACCAGATTTCCATAGGCCATTGATGAAATTTATTATATACTAATTATACTATTAACAAATGTACCTACAGCAAACTCTTGCATTACCCTTTTAACCTGCAAACATTTTAGACACTGCTAGATTTAGGACCTAAGCATACCATGATACCACAGAATCGTGTGCGTGTGTGTGTGATATGTAAATGTATTGCAATCAACATTATAGTAAATTCAAAGGATTCCATTTTCCCCCTAATTTATTCAGCTTTGGCTCCGATACATACTTCTAGAAATTCAGATTCTTCGGTTATTATTGCTGTTATGCCTTCACCACTGAATAGCCATAAGTTAATAGTTCAAAACTCTTAAAATGTAAGCCACTTAAGATATCTGTGACATAGGCGATTACCACTAGCTTCAAAGTAATCCTATATATGAAAAACTGTCAACTATCAACTATGCTTGTACAAATGTGAAAACCAATAATCAGTTATGGATAATCTTTTAACATAACTATTAATGAGCGATCTTCAAACTCTTCCAGCAAGTGCTGAGAAAGGTCTGTGATGATCACCTTACCCTATCCAACACACACACACACACACACACACACACTTTTTTACATGTCTGTCAAATGAATTTGCAACTTTTTCACCATATCTGAGATGGGAAGTTCCCTGATATTGTCAAAATGTCCATTACTTAAAGAATCTTAAAATAGTTTATACCATCTTCAAGTGACATTCAAAGTCCAAATCTTTTCACCTGATGGTGGTGATGATGAAAGCATCTCCACTTACTGAAGTCTAAATCAACTATTGAAGAATAGATTTCAAGCACGGAAAAGCTATAAAAAAAAATCAAGCTATAATCAAGACAAAACTTGTTTTCAAAACAACCTACTGCCTCACATTTTTAGCCATTTCAAATTTTTCTTTACATGCAAATATCAAATCACAAATTATAATCATTGTACTTATTCTACTGTGAGAAAAAGAAGCTTGATATGGATTTTGCAGGGAAAGGGCCCATGTAATTCAAGGAAATCTATTCTTTCTGCTGTGGAAATTTGAGGATCCAAGAAGAATTCCCATCCCTGATACACAGATAATCAGTGATACATGGAAGATTTGATGATCTCCTGTCATTTTACATTTCACGTATCCATTAATACCATCACAGCATTTTTTTCTACAAATATCAGCGGATATTTAGCAAAAATGTATTCAAAGTGTTCTATAATATCTACATTCCCAACAATGTCTGGTCCAATATTCCAAACAGTAAAATCTGCATGAACTTGGAATTCCCTTTATAACCAACCAGTGCTTCAGTCAAGATATCACAATCTTGGGTTTATATGTGACATTTCGAAATATCATTTACAGTTTCCAAATTTACTTTAAAAAAAACTGGCATTTTCTCATCTTATCATATATACACACTTATTTACAGCAGACTATATCAACTTGTGACACAACAATTAAAACTTTTAGATCAGTATACACCGTGCAATGGCCAAAAAAAATTCCAGGCAATTTTGAATGTAACAGCAGTAAATTCGTGATACACATTTTTATACATAATAATATGTAAATCACTGAGATTACTTTCTGCCATAATGTTTGATTATGGTAAAACTGCAAGGCCACATGTCTGCATAAATTTCATAAAAGAATAAAAATATCACTGGGTTGTCACTTTCGGTGGATTCTTCAAGGAACTTTGTGTTATCACCACTTACAGTAATAGTAGCTCTGTCCACTTGCAACTTATTCCTAGGATTCTGTGATCTTATCAAGGGGGATGGGGGACAACAATTTAAATAAAACCACCCATCTAAGTTTTGATTACTTCTGTTGTAGCTTAAACTGTACAAAAGTAGATATAATCTATCCATTTGTTAAATAAACAGTAAGATATTGGCAAATGTTTATTTTACAGCTGCCATATCAAGTAATAAAAGATAATAGTAAAAACAAAATTATAACCTACAGAAATATTTTGCAAGATAATGTGATATTTTTTATTAAGAACTGATAAATATCAGACATGAATTGCTGTGCAGTTGATTTAAATAATAAATATCCCCTCTGTGCAGTTGATTTAAAGATAATCACCTATTTTATCCAAATATCTAGAACACATTAACCCTTTGGCTCTCGCACCCTATCCACCACCTGCAAAAAGTTAACCCTTTAATTCCTCCCCCTACCCACCAGCTTCCTGCAAGAAGCTGGTAAGTAGGATGAGGAAATCAAAGGGTTAAGTTTTAGCTTTGCTAGCAAAGTTGACAATACATGATGCTAGTTGACAGTCATGGGAGTCAAAGGGTTAAGACAAATTACGACAACAACAAAAAACAACAAAAACACACACACACAAAAACAGACAAGAACATCATAATAATTACTACACACAATGCCTCATCTTGCAAGAGCCCAAAACAGTTAACATGCCAAAATGGGGACAAAAAAAGAATGTTTTGACATGAAAGGACCACAAATCTATTTCCAATTGTTTTCAAAATAAACATCACAGTTTCCAAGCATGCAATTTAAGTGAAAGTATTACACACACACACACACACACACACACACACGCACGCGCATGCACATACACACACACACACACACAATCAGGTTGACTGGAACTTATTCATTCCTTTTCATAGTCATAATGACAATATTGAATATTGTTCTCTGCAAACATGGTTGCTTACACTTTTGATTTTTCATGGGTTTAATCAGTGAAGGTGAAAATGCACATTTGTTTTACTAGCCCATTTGTTACCTTCAATGAAGTTCCAGTCAGCAAAGATTTAATTAGGTCATGTAATATTTATGATGGGTGTGATACTCAAGTTGTTAGGACAATGATTTTTCAACTGGAAAGTCTGAGTTCAAATCTGCTTGATTCCCACTTGGTATGTAAAGAATGGAGATTTTCCCCACCGCCTGGGTCAGCTTATACACCAGTGCCTGAACTCCTCCCATATGCACGCAGAGCATCAAATATGCCTGTTAAAGATCCTGTAGGCCATACGAGTGTTCAGTGGTTTCCAGAAACAGTAAAACACCCAGCATGCACATCCCTGAAAACAAGAGTATGCCTGCCTTAATAAAAAAGAAACTGCCCTGCATGCAGACAGCAAACACTTCAAGTGCACACAGCTACTGAAACCCACAAATGAAAAACATTATAACTGTTAATGAACACTCTGAGGTTCAAATGTCAGATTTTCTCTCCTCACCCTTTTTTTCATAAGATTATTAAGTTGTTTTTTTTAATGAATGTTCAGTGTTCAGATTTTTATTTTCTGTTGACCCATATACAATGCCTTGTTACAAGGAGATGCAATGACCGAAGGAGAATACTGCTAAAATGCAGTACCTTAGTAGAATACTGCTAAAATGCAGACTATTAAGTATAATCAAGTGGCATAGCCAACAACAAATCAAAAATTTATAACAACACATTTTCCAATGAACACCTGTAAAGTATACTCATGCACTCTGAATAGTCAAAATGTCAAGCTGATTAATCAAACTTTTTGTTTTTAACAATACACAGTGTCCTGCACAACATAACAACAACAGCAACGAAACATATGAGTCTCTTGTATTCATGAACATTAATCCATAATATTAAAATACCTATAGATACAAAAAACAAAAATTCGATGTGATAAAATCAATCGTAAAAAGTTGACAGCATTCACAGTCACTGGCATGCTTATAAAACGTCAGTAGTGTTTTGAATATATTTACTTTTAATTAAAAGCAAAATAACAAAGGTAAAAATTAGCAAAGGAATATTTAGATAGTATGCAGATAAAATGGCTACAGAACTGAGCCAGACTGACAAATTGTTGAGTCATGCACATCAATCACAACAAACAAATAAAACCACATAGATTATATAGTTTTCTTTATATATGTTTCTCCAACCTGGAGAATTCTTGTGAACACAAGGTATACAAATGCATGCATGCATACGTAAGCAAATACACACACATGTATACCAGACACATATTTTCCAGTCTGAAACAATCATCTGGTCATTTTCCTTTGTGAAGAATGGGCTGCCATGTACTTTTGAAGGGAACCAATTAATCAAAGTCTGTATGAAAATACACTTTTCTCTTTACATGCATATCAGCCGGCACTTCATTGTGATTCACGCACAGGAACAAGTTGCAATCGCAAGACGGAAGAAATGTACTTTATCAACATTTGTACACAAACAATGCTAAAACAAATGTCAACAATGATAAAACTATCATAGTATCAACAACTAGAAATCCCATACACAGAGGCTTTTTGTCAGTTTTGGAAGTCTTTGCCCCCATACTGTTGAAGCCAGCTGCTGAACTTGACAGCTAAATAGTAAACTAGTCATCAAAGAAGTCAATGTGGTGCACTAGACTGAAAGATTGCCGATTCAAACCTTCTCAGTCCAATAAATCAACTAGGATTTCATTTTCAAAACTTGCTGATCAGCTCCCATCCAGAACTGAGTGTACAATGACGATGCGAGTTTAGTTGGGAAGATAGGAACTGCAAAACTGATGTTACAGTTTACCAATGCATCTCTGAGAATGCAGCTCAAAATTCCTGACCAGCTTCAAAGGTGTATCTTTCTGGCTTGGTTGTGGTAGGAATGCATTATGCTCAAAAGCCAAAAATAGAATGGTACAGCATTATCAATTTCAACCTCATGAATCTCTCTGCAAAAAATGTTCCTGATTCTGAATCTTTTCATGCACTATTCTCATGGTGACTTCTGTTTTGAATTCTTTTGCTGTTAATTTCATGTGAAAATTTATAAAGCTGATAGATTATGGGGGGCCATTGTCAAGTGTTGAACAAGTGGTCTTCAAACCAGGGTCACTTTGATTCTAAAAGTCTTTATAAATTATCATTATAGTAGTCAACCGGGAACTGAAAAAGTTTTTCATCATCAAAAAGACTTAAGAAGATGAAATCCTAAGCACGATAAATAAAACAAACGCAATAAAACTCAATCAGAATGACTTGGCAGTGGTGCAATCACCTCTAGAAGTGGCAGCATACCAAGTCGTACTGATGTCATAGCTTTTGTAAATGTTTTGGTACTGGGACTAACAGACCAATGAAGTGAACTTGCATTCTGTAGTGTGTTGTGTGAACTTGCATCTGATAGTGAGTTGGGGAGCTGAAATCACAAATGAGTGATGTGAAAGTAATGCCACTGAAGTAGTGTGAAAAAACAAGGAAAGACACACATGTACACACACAGACACAAAGCTAGTCATCAAAGCATTAACTTCAGCTGCTGAGGTGCTCATTTCTTACATAACTATAAACATGTGGCAACTCTAAAACCCACATCATCATCATCGCAGCAGAAAACATTTAACATAGAATTGGGAACTCTGGTATTATTTCAACAATCTATCAAATCACTCTAACTCAGTGGCATGTTAAATCAGATCAGAAATATCTTGCACTAATGTTACTCTAATCATTATTGCACGAGACAAAAAAATTCTAAGAAAAAATTCTGATTGACCTAACAAAGTCTGTTCCAAATTAGAATGATACATGGAAAGTGATTTTAACATGTTTTTTTTTATTCAAATAGATGCAAGCATGTGGTGCCTTCATTTTCCTTTTTCTGTTAATCTGTAATATCAGACTCATAAAGAAACAAGTAAGAGAGAGAGAGAGAGAGAGTGTGTGTGTGTGTGTGTGTGCGCGCGCATGTGTGCTTGTGACAATGTGTGTGGGTACAAGTGACTTTTTTTTTTTACAAGAGAACTGGAAATAAAACACATTCAAGCGTGATTCTTCTTCCTTTCATATAAAATCTAATAAGTGAAAATTGCAATAATGCTGCAAAACACAATGTTACTTTTATTAATAACCGATACTCAGCAATGACAAAACTATGTCCACTCACTAAATTTTGAGACTGGAGAATTCTACAGACAAGAAAAATTCTTGATACTATGATGGAACCAGGTCAAGATCCAGCTTCACTTCTTAAACATCGGGGGGGGGGGGGGGGGGGGGGGAAAGAAATCAGAAAAAAAAAAAGAAAAAGAGAGAAAGCAAGCAGCTAGCTTTACTTTCAAAGATAACTGATGACCTCAACTAATAGCTCATTTCTACAGTCCAAACACATTTTCAAATCTATTGTTTCAACTCTTTCTCACCCTCCTCCTTCTTGGAATTGTTTCCAGACACTGATCTGTCACTTGGATTACACCCTGAGATCTACATAAATTTTTGTGTCTTGCTCTTCATTTACATGTTTTCTTTTTTAAATTTTTTTTTTATAGGATTTAAAACCAACCATACTCACATGCAGGAACAAATCTCTCCACACTGTGCATCACAAACATAACCCTGTTTGTATAATTACTTCCCTTCACTCTTTTATGACACTACAGACCAGAACCATATTCATTATATACCATAAATCATTCTTGTATAGACCATATTCAAATACAGTAAATCGTTCTTGTATAGCACTGTTCTCCACTCATTTATCTCACTGCATATTACACATGATCAGACTTATAAATACAAAATGGAGAACTAAAGTTGTTAGGCGAACTGACTACATCCCATTATGCTGATGCACCAGTCTGCATCTTTTGTGGGCATGTGCAATAAACTGCATCTTTCATGGGTGTGCACACTGGTTGTTTTTGTATTCATTTTCCATAAGCCAGCTACTGACATGACTTAAAGGATCTTTCATATGCATATGCTATATTCTATATACATATTATACCCATGGACGGGGATAAGGCAATGGCAAGTCCGTACATACTGACTTGGGAGATCGGGAAAATCTCCAAAATTTGTCAATCAGGAAAAGGCGTCCAGGCAGATCAAACACAGGACCTGACATTTACCCACTTCCAGCTAATACCATTTTCACAATTCCAGACCACATTACGAAACTTTTCATACTTTTCTATTCTCTTTATGGATCATCACTGTACCTAATTTTGTAACCAGTGAGATTGTGGGGACTGATGAGGTTAGGTAGTTTTAAAAATATGCCATACACACTGTAAAACTTAAGCTGGTTATTTATTATAATACAGACAAAACTATGGAGCACAAGATGTCAAAAAACAGAACAGCTGCCACTCTACATCGATAATAATCAGAATATTTCACCAACCAGAGAGAAAGCATTTAACTGCATTATAAGTACACTGCTGACTACAGCTGTTATTATCATCAGTACCACAATTTGTTAACAGTAATAACGCATATTTTGTCTATCTAAAAACACTATATAAAGCTGAAAAAGAACAAAACACTATAAAACTGAAAAAGAACAAAGACAATTAAATCTACTAACATTCAATAAACATTACCTCATAAAATTACCTGTATCATCCCACACATGAAAAGAATTATGCAGCTCCTTACTGGTGTATTCAAATTAAGACAGCATATTATGTTATCATGATTCAAATTTCCTCGATCAGCAATGGAGATCTCTGTAGATTTTGATGATTCATCCTTTTGGCAAATGCGTCATGCTGTGTGCGTCAAGTAAGACTGTCATCCAAACCCTCGTTTCACATGTAGCGCAACAGCTTGGAGAACATGTTACAGTTATGCACAAGATACACATGACAGCTTCCTCATAACTTCACACAATTGATGTCAATAAGGTTTAATCTTCTTACCACCAGGAGACAAGAGATCAACCATAGCCTCCAAAACTACAACACTAGATTAGGGAAACCAGATGGACCGTCACTGTGAAACCCCGTCACTGTGAAACCCCGTCACTGTGAAATCCATGAAAATGTGTGTATGGTATATGAACTCATACAAAACACAGTCTTCTGACAATGAAGATGATATGGTGAGAATTATACCAAAAACAAATGACTCCACAAACTCACAACAGCATCCACTGTCACACCACCCTTCAAGCTTTTTGTACACACACAGTTGCATAGTTATGATGCTTCAAAGTTATAAAAAAACTTGACTGGCTTCCACATTCCTTGCTGTTTTTTTCTAAGGCAGTTTTAATTAGTACTCCCAAGACCAATATGCACATCAAAGTGTCACAGGTTCTTCAAAAAATCCTGCTCCACCAACCTCATGAAATCCTCTACAGAAGTTGTCTCTGCATGTCTTCCACAAAGGCTATGAGAAATCTTGCACAAATTTGTCTTTCAGCAAGTCTTCTGCAGAAGGTCTGTCTGCAACAGTAGTTTTAAAGGTGAGCAGTAGAAAGTTCTCTACATGCATTGAGCACTGGGGAGGGAGCTTGTACTTTGGATGTTTGTTGGATACAATTTGGTACATGGCTGCCAGCGGTTCATAGTCACAGTAGGGAGGTTTTCCTGTCAGCATCTCCACCAAGGTACAGCCCACACTCCTGCACACAGACAAGTGTAAGTATACAATGAACGTTCCTGCGTAATTCAAAAGCATGCTGAAGAAATGGCGATTTTTTCTCAAATCCCTGTTCAGCTACACGCACTTATCATTTGAAACATGAACTCTCCAAGTTAGCTCGGTTCTCTGTCTTGGCCAAACTTTCAGTAAGTCTCTGGATCTCATTTTGGTACAGCAAATTAATTCCCATCCTACCTAACTAGCCTCTAGTCAACTTCATTCATTTCACTCAATGGCCTCTTAATTAAAAATGTCCCTCATGATAATCAAAAACGATACAAGCAGGGATGGTTGGAGGGGGATTGCTGTCAGAAATGGTAAGTGCATAAAATTAAATTACACAGGGATTTAAAAGAGGGAAAATGCAAGGATAACACAGAAAGATCGCAAAATCCAAAGCCAAAGAGAAATAAAACATCACAGGTGGGCAAGTATGAGTAAACAAGAAATATTTATTATACAATGGGTTAGCACTAGTGTCTCAATTGCTCCAACATTCAACAAAATGAGTTTTCTGTTTATTCTCTTTCCTCATATTCTGGAACATCTGCACTTAATGTTTACTTGTATTTACCCATGAATAAGGTATCAGGGACACAACTTGGTGGTTGCCTGGATATCAGACTATTTACCAAATATTGTTTTCATTCCTTTTTCATGAAGTTTAAACTATACTATTACATAGAAGGTTGCCCAAATAAAGTAGTGTACCAGGGCCTACTATTGGGGTGGGAGACAGACTAGCTTAGTGGAAGCATAGTTAATTCGAGGGTTAAAAGCATTGTACGAAACACTTTCTTATTTTTTGAGCGTTCTGTGTTTGTTCTATCTGTGCTTATTCCTTAATACTTACAGAACTTGATTTGTTGAGTTGTGTCTGTGCAGTAGTAGTACAGGGTTCGATCATGGGTTTTCTTTTATTGTTTTTTGTTTCAGATCTCAGCATGGGTTAAAAAACACAAACCCATCAGCTACAGAAATATTCAATTACTCAACTCATAAAATTATAAACAAACCATGCTGGAGGTACCACATCATTTGTTAACCAACAACCACAACAGCAAAAGTTCTTGGTTTATCAAAATCAATAACAATTATGTCTTCGAGAGATCTCTTGAATTCATACAGTTTTCTACTGCAGATTCATAGATACATATATCAAATCTGAATTTTCAATTACTTGAGTGTTCTGCATTTGAGTTTAAACATGACCAAGTTAGCATTGCACTGGTTGTAAAATTCAGATTTAAGATACTATTGGTTTTTGTGTGTATTTGTGTTCTGAGCAAATTTGCAAATCTGCGTTTTGTGTTTTGAATCGAGAATTTTAATTTCTGCACAGCTGTTTTCAACTGTACTAGTCCTGAAATAGTCTCTGCAATTATTCCTGGGATATAAGCAACATGAACACTAAAAATATAAAAACAAACAAACAAAAAACATCAGTTGCAGGTTTGTTCAAACCTACCAAACATCTGCCTTGCGACCATAGCCATCCCCATTGATGACTTCAGGTGCCATCCAGTGGGGTGTCCCCACCACAGACTTGAGACCTGTAGCACTGGCTATCACCTGCAGGCGTCTGGATGCTCCAAAGTCACCCAGTTTCACATTGCCTTGCGTGTCACGCAACACGTTGGCAGCTGAAATGAATAACATGCACTGTTATTCTACTAAAATTTGCTCATGCTTTTCTCTTTTCATGCTAAATCGATTTCATGTTTGGTGTCAGATTACTGACAATATCTCTATGAACGACAACACCACATTCTACCAAATGATGAATGAGTGGCAGGACAAGTGACTGTGAGACATTTCAAATGTGTGCACAAAGAATTTCTAAGTTGTTCAAAATTATCTGATCATGCAAAAAAGTTTTATCTGTATCATTAAAAAATAATGTAATGAGTAAACAGAAAAGTGGAAGCCAACAGTAATTAACCAATTTATCAGGTGCAATGGAAAGAAAAACACAATACAGGAAATATGGGTACATACAACAGTTGACATCTTACCTTTGATATCACGATGCACAATGACATTTTTGTGTAGGAAAGCCAGACCTTCTAGCACCTGCCGGATGTATTTACGTCCAACCTGCTCAGTTAGAGGACCATACTGCTTCAGCTGGTCTAGTACTGAGCCCTAAAATATTGAGAAAAAGATGACAATCAAGATGCAGAATTATGAAAGCGATATGGTCTCATCTATTCATTCATAAATCTCCTTTCATATATCAAGAAATTTCATGCTATCTACTATCTCTAAATAATCAAGTAATCTGAGCACAGTGCACTTGGGAGATAAATGTTACCATATTCATGTCAATTTAACATGTTACAGACAGACCTACAGTATACACCCATCAAAAGAAACACACATCAAAGCCAAGAAACAGGCTAATATACAAACGATAGTTATTTTCACATCTGACATACCTGAACAGGAATAAGGGGAGGGGCAAGGCATGGCAACTCTTAAAACAAAATGAAATGCACAGCCCAGTCCCACAAAGACTATTTTGGGTTTGTAAAAACTCTACAAATTGAACACACACAAGCTCACCCTCCAACTGCAAAAACTTAACCCTTTGACTCCCTCACCCTATCCACCAGCTTCATGCAGGAAGAATCAAGGGTAAATTTTTGCTTTAATAACACACTTGACAATGCCAGATGTGGCTGACAGGGTGCGGGAGTCAAAGGGTTAACAGTCACCATTTCAAAATGAAATAATAGCATGACAGAACACAGTCCTCAATTTAACAATCTACTCCAGGACACAAACACAAATGCTGAACAACTAGAAACAGAAACCACACAGTAAGAGCTACAACAACTGACATTTCTTGTTGCTGTTATTTTTAACTCTTCATAGACGTGACAGCGGATATTCCGCTGCAGCCAGCAAGGCTGTTAGAGACGTGACAGCGGACATTCCGCTGCAGCTGGCCAAACCATTATAGACGTGACAGCGGATATTCCGCTGCGGTTTTTAAAAATAAATGCAAGCCGGTCGCTGGTCTAAGGGAACTAACTACACATATAGGAACACTCTTTGGTATCTTCTGAAGTGTTTGTTACTTCCCTTGCATCGATTTTATCCCGATTAGTCAGTTTCTTGCCTTTATCCAAACCAACCAGAGTGACTGTCCTTGCACCAAAATGGCGACTTTTAGGCCTTCTTCTTCTTCAAAGGATCGTCATAATTACTTTGCTGCTTCACCTGTGTGAAAACAAAGCTGTGTTTGTTCTTTTATATCTTCTGGTCATATCAAGGACTTGTGATTACCTGGATTTCTGGATTACCTGGTCAAGAATGGGTGTTTCACTGACTTTGTGTTGGATTACTGTCGTCGGCTGCAATCAAAGACTTTTTTCCCAGAGCCAAAACCCTACCCCATTTCACCTTCTAGGAAGGTAAGTAGAATAGATGTCCTTGTATGTAGCTTCAGCTCAAAGAGCGTAAACTGAACTTTATTTTGATAAAAAATATGTTCTTGTGCTGTAAAATCTGTATTTTTGAGAATTTTTTTGAAAACCCCCCAAAATCGTGCGTCACCAAGGGTTGTAGCAGGTCCCGTTGATCGCGCCCACAGTGGTTGTGCAAGGCCACTATATTACGTCTTAAAAGAGTTAAAGCC
Organism: Monoplex corrugatus; assembly: GCA_030674185.1. Taxonomy (NCBI): domain Eukaryota; kingdom Metazoa; phylum Mollusca; class Gastropoda; order Littorinimorpha; family Ranellidae; genus Monoplex; species Monoplex corrugatus. The sequence goes on along the minus strand of CM060305.1, from coordinate 29,161,657 downwards.
TAGCTGACAGCACAGAACCACATCAGGGCTATAACCATTTCAAAACATACATAAAAAAGGAAAATAAAATGAAGTACATACATCAATGCATTCACACACATAATCTGAGGAGATGCTCCTGGCACTGATCATTCTATCCAATTTATCACACATGGGATTTAAAACAAAAACCAACATTTAAAACAAACAAGACTACATATACACACATTTCACAAAAATCTCTCCCATGAGAGAGAGAGTGCGTGCGTGCGTGTGTGTGTGTGTGTGTGTGTGTGTGTGTGTGTGTGTGTGTGTGTGTGTGTGTGTGTGTGTGTGTGTGTGTGTGTGTGTGTGTGTGTGTGTGTGTGTGTGTGTGTGTGTGTGTGTGTGTGTATGTGTGCGTGTGTATGTGTGTGTGTCTCTGTGTGTGTGTGTGTATGTGTGCATGTGTATGTGTTGTGTGTGTGTGGGATGCTCTGCAACATACGACAATATGATACCCAATACTAACCCCTGGCATGAACTCGATGAATATAGAAAGAACACTGTTGTCTTGTTGACAGCCGTAATACTGGACAATGCGCTCATGCTGAAAGTTCCTCAACAACTGAACTTCATTCTCTAAAGCACGAACCTCCTGAACACACAAACACAATAATCAAATAGTAAGTTTGAAAAAAAAAAAGTCTGATTATGTGTAATGTGCATCAAGTCCAAAAGAATATGAAGAACAGCACAATACAAGAACAATTTGTAATCATAATTATCATGATAACAAATAGCACAGGCAACTCACCTGTCTCACCTGTCGGCGTCACCGGGAACAGTGTTGGCCGCTGCACATGATGTCCTCACAAGTTGCCTCCAGCACTCTCGATCTTGGCTAAGTCTGACCACCTCCTGGAGTTTCTTGCCACTGATGTTTGTGATGTTTCTAGCAAGTGATGCAGGTGGCCGTCCTCTGTTTCTCTTTCCTTCCACTTTACCTTGGAGGACAGTGGACATCAAGTCTGTTCTCTCATTACGGATTGCGTGTCCAACATATTTCAGTTTCCTCCGTTGTATGAGTACTAGAAGCTTGCGTGTAGTACCCAACTCATTCAGTATGCTTTCATTTGAGCGCCTATCCGTCCATTTGACCCTCAGCAGGCAACAGATCATCAATATATCTACAATAAAGTGTGTCCAGCTAAATAATGAGACATTCAAAAAATATTACCTCACAAAGTAATACAGCAACCATTACATATACTCCTTAACCCTTCGACTGTCATCATCACAAAAACTACCAATCTCACAAAGCCTTCTATGATGCCTACAAACACAGAATTAATTCAGAGAGTTTGTCACACATTTCAGCATGATGTAAATGGGAGAAAACCACTGATGTTGCCAGTCTCAGAAAGGGTTCATAAAAGTGATGTGCTCTCAATAAATTGATTTTATTTTACCGAGAATCGAAACTGTTTTTCACCAAAATGACAATGCCCAGACTGTCTCACAATAGTGCGCATTTTCAACTTTTGACAGCACTTCAAGTGCTGGAAGAAATCATGACTGATCATACAATGATTCAGAAGACAATTCTGATGAAGAAGAGGCTGACAAGAGTGGTAATTATCTGCTGCTGGTGAGAAATGTGTTTCATACAGAACTGATACCTAGAGTCCATCTGTACATAGCCCATTCATGTGTTTGTGGCCATAGTAGATTCTGGCAACTAGCCAACATAATCAGATTGTGTACTATACAGTCTTGTAAGTCATAATGCGAGTAGTTGAGAACCACTCAATGACAGATGGGTAGTACTGAATTTCAAGTAGGGAGGCGAGGAACAGGGTGATGGTTGGGACGTGGCAGTGTAATCTAATCAAGCTTTTCTGTACACTGGTAACAGGCCTTATTTTTAGCACAACAGTCAATAGTCGACCAGTACACGCTCATTCAGTCTATGAACACGTTCAGAATTTGTCAGCTGGGTCATATCTCCTTTTATTTTGTTTGTACTGTGAACAAGTCTTTTTGTGAAAAGAGTCACAAAACATCATAGATATGTAGTAATTTCAAGAAATTACAAACAAATCATCTGAAAGTAGAACTTGTTATGCGTAACACATCATTCTATGTAAGTTCATGCACAGATTTCCACAACTATGGAAGCTACAGTAGTTTTAGTGTACATGGTGGTGACACCACTTTTTCTCTTTGCATATGGGAAACACCAGAGCTCAAAAACTATCGGCAGTCAAGGGGTTAAACAGATCCCACAGGGGAAAAAGTATGCATAAAGTATATCTATGGCCAGCTTTTAAGCATAATTACAACAACAACAAAAAACCAGTTCCAAAACAAAACAACCTACATAATAATGATGCACAGCAGTATAAAATCAATGACATCATATGATGACAGTAAATAACTTTTGATAAAAAGATAAACATTTTGTTCACTACAGTCCTAAGTATTCAGTTTCTACATTTGCGTTGCTCTTTCAAAGGTAAACTCATTACATCAACAGTCTGTTCACAAAGAAAGAGAAAAGAAAGAAGAGAGTCACCTTAGAGACTTCAGCATTCATGGCCCCAAGCTGCACCTGTTTGACAGCCAATTCCACACCTGGCCTGATCAGCATTGAACCTGCAAATGCTCTGCCACACACGGCTCTTCAGTGTAGTGCTAGGTCTGAAAAACACACCAACGCATGACAAATAAGTGAAAACAGGATCAAAAAAAAAAGTTGACAGTGGCCTACTTCAAGCTACAGTTTTCTCTTCTTCAAAAGCCACAAAGTTATTCATATTATTTATTCAATCACATATGTATTCTTCAAATCTCAAACCAAAATTATTCTGCATTGTATTACGTCTTCCTATTCTGCAATAATTCCCAACTTCCATTTCTTCACCTTACTTCTGTCTGTCCCATTCTGAATTCTTTTACTCCTGTTTTTCCATCTGCATTTGTCTTTTCACTCTGACTTTTGTTCAATTCTACTCTCTCTCTCTCTCTCTTCTCTGTTTGTTTTTTTTGTGTTGTGTTGTGTGTGTGTGTGTGTGTGTGTGTGTGTGTGTGTGTGTGTGTGGTGTGTGTTGTGTGTGTGTGTGTTGGTGTGTGTGTGTGTGTGTGTGTGTGTGTGTGGTGTGTGTGTGTGTGTGTGTGTGTGTGTGTGTGTGTGTGTCTGTGTGTGTGTGTGTGTTGTCTGTGTTGTCTGTGTGTGTCTGTGTGTGTTGTGTGCATATGTCTGACTCTCTCGTGCGTGTGCGTCTGTGTGCTCCTTTGTGGTGTGGGTGTTGTGGGTGGTTGTTGGTGTGGTTGTGTATGTGTGTGTGGGTGTGTGGGTGTGTGTTTGTTGGGTGGTTGTGGTGTGGGTGTGTGTGGGGGTGTGTGTGTGTGTGTGTGTGTGTGTGTGTGTGTGTGTGTGTGTGTGTGTGTGTGTGTGTGTGGTGTGTGTGTGTGGTGTTGGTGTGTGTGTGTGTGTGGTGTGGTTGTGTGTGTGTGTGTGTGTGTGTGTGTGTGTGTGTGTGTGTGTGTGTGTGTGTGTGTGTGTGTGTGTGTGTGTGTTGTGGTGTGTGTGTGTGTGTGTGTGTGTGGTGTGTGTGTTGTGTGTGTGTGTGTGTGTGTGTGTCGTGTGTGTTGCAATAAACATGCACGCAATCCATACACACAAACAAGAAACAAACACACACAAAGAAACAAAAAAAGATACATACACGTGCGCACACATGCAATGATGAGAACTCACATTTGGAAAAGAGTGCAGAAGGTCTGGGAAGACCACCAGGTGAGTCCATGTCTGGATCAGTAGGCAAACCACTACTACTGCTACATGAACTCAGTGACCCCTCACTGCCCCGCGACAACAGTGTGCGCACAGGTATGTACTCTGCTTCTGGCCGTCGACAAGTTGATCGAGGAAAGGTCTGATGTCCTGCAAATATTTCAAGCATTTGATACAATATACCTTTATCATTGTTGGAACACGAGCAGGTCTACTATTTGTCAGAATACAATTTTTTTTCCTTTCTAAAAAACATGCTTGCAACTTTTGACATATAATTTGTTTGAAGTGATTGGTGAGACTAAGTTATCATAAGAAGCAACAGTCCAACCAACACAGACTACCAAATTAACTGTTGTTTCAATCTGTGTTAACTGCAAAAGGCAATCTCACAGCAACCTTTTGTAGCAAGACTAATCAAATCATGACCACACATTTTCTGTCTCTCATGTAAGCATGCACACAAATACATGCACATGTGATGTTTGTCTTCACTATTGTTTTACTGTACTTACCATTTCCATCAACTGTTGGTGGCTGGTTTGTGGGTTCAAACCCTCTTGGGAATGTAAAATGCTTTTTGGCTGAAAAAAAAACCAACCACCAGTTTTTATTTACATCAAATTCCATGCATTAGAAATATCTCTGCATTAATCACCCACCTATGAAAAAAAGCTTAAAAACTGCTATTCATCATTTACACACTGGCCTGAAAACTTCATACTTTTAGCCTTTCTGTGCCAATATGAAATTAAAGACCTTAATCCCCTGTGCTGATAAGTTTTGATCATTTTAATTAACTAGAAGATTTTTTAAAAGTTTTCTCTCTTCGTCCAGCCAACAAAACCCCATAAAACTAAAAAAAAAAATTTAAAAAAAACTTTTTTCGGTTCAGTATATTATACTCAAAGTTAAATCAAAATCAATTAGAAATCATTCTATTTTGAAAATATCTGTGGCCACAAACTCTGAAGTCATTAAAAATAAACCCACACAAATTGTTTTTGTTTTGGACACCAGGTTCTTACAAAGTGTAATGGTCAGTTATCAACTACGCACGTTTCCATGCATGTTTACACCCTGTGAACACTACCATCACATCACTATATACATGTTAACACTTTTAAAAATTCATTATCATCATTACTACATTTTGTTGTTGTTGTTGCGTGTTTTGAACAGTCAGTCTGGTAGTCAGGATGAAGGTCGTGTTTTTTGAGAAGAAACAAACTAAATGTAATAAAAGCTTACAATCAGCAGATTCACTGGTTCGGAATTATACATTTGTTAAATCCTGATGCAGGACACAATACACAGTCCAGATTTGCTTGGGAAGTCACCACATTGGTATACCGACACAGAGACTGCCACATAATTTCTTGCACATTTGGGTGAAGCGCATATGGAACCATCCAAGTACGATGAATCTCTCTTGAACAAACTCCAAATTCTCTAAACAAACGCTAGCAGGAAGTCCCACTGCAATGTCAAAATGCAATAAGACTACATACACCTCCAGTTCTCCTATCACATCCCGTTGACATGCCCCACCTTCCCCTCTTGCTGCAAGAGCTACTGACCATATGTGCATGCTTTCTTTTCAAAAACTGATAATTTGAGCTTCAGCTTCTTCTTTGCTTGTTTCGCTCGAATATAGTATACTAGCGCAGCGCTTTCAGTATAACTCACCAAAGCGAGCACTGATTGAGGGTATAACTCTCATCTGGGCTTTTAGATACTTTTTTTTTTTTCAGTCCATGTGACTGATTTTTGTGCCATGAGATTTTTTTTTAGTCCATGTGACTTGATTTTTGTGCCATGACGTCCAAATTTATGCATCCTTAACTCCTCAAAATCAACACTTTTCGCCCAAATTTGAAAAACCATCTAAAAACACCTGAGGAAATCTTGTTAACATATTTTTGTTTCTCTCTCTCTCCTCAAACACACACACACACATATGCACACGCACACACACACATATGCACACACACGCACGCACACACACGCACGCACGCACGCACACACACACACACATACACACACCAACACACACACACACACACACACACACACACACACCACACACACACACACCACAAAATCTTCCTTTTTGTTTGTTTGGGTTTTTCTTATTGGCGGGAGGGGTGTTAAGGAAGACTGAAAAGAAAAAAGGAATGGGGAGAAAATCCAAACATAAACAACAAAAAGAACACAATGGTGACAAAAACATGTGTAGAAGCTGACAGAGGAGAAAGGATCCGGTTTAATGTCAACAAAAGACAACTCAAAAGTTCTGTTTGTTTTGTTTTGCTGTTTTCAGCGTTTTCTCAAATGCATGTATTTACACTGACTGACTCTCACTGAGCAGGTATTATGTTGCTGAACAGCCTGCATGCTCCTGTCTAAGTGGGCTTGCATGCTGATAATATATGTTTCCATTAGTCATCGATACATTCTAACTCTAATATTCGTATTGCTTAAAATGCAGCCAACTACGTAGAGCCATATCAGGGCTATAATCATTTCAAAATGGACAGAACATCTCACTGGGGGAAAAAAAACTGGAAAAAGAAAATATAACTTATAAGTATACATATCAATGCATTCAAATCGCATCAGAATCTAAACCAAGAATGCACAGATATATGCACTTAATTTTCGTTGATCATTCTGCCCAATTTATCATGAGGGGGTTAAAAAAAATTAAATACATATGTAATCATCACTAAGGGCATTAAAACATTTATAAAAACTAGCCTGTAATACCTGAAACTGATTCTGCATATATCATTTTCTTCAAGCCAAAAATGTAGTCAATACATGTACCCAATTATCAATCCTAACAGAAAGAATTTAAGGCTTTACTGAACACATACAGGTTAACAGAGCTTTATTGAACACATACAGGTTAACAGACCAGCAAAGCTGAAGATAACACGAAGAGATGACAGAAAGCAAAAGAGCAAGGCAGCAACAAAGAGAGTGACATAAAGGTGGAAATTTCTAACGTAGAATTTTCATCAGGAGAGTATACTTACTATTTATACTGAAAGAGCCCTTGGCATCCTCACAGGGGAATTTGAACAGGATATAGCTTATAGTTATAGAATCCTCAAAATGCTTACTTGATATTCTACATGCATATGCACATGAAGGTGGTTCAGGCACTAGTAGATCTGCACATATGTTGACTTGTCAGATCAGAAAACTATCCACCCTTTATCAGGTCCTACCTCAAATCTTAACATATCTATTTGATGTTCTACACGCATATGCACATGAAGCGGGTTCAGACACCAGCAGACCTGTGCACATGTTCAGCTGGCAGATCAGAAAAATATCTACCTTTTATCTGTCAGGAACTACCTCACAGGTTCAAATTCACACCTTTCAAGTGTATGTATCAGACAGCTTAATCACCTGAATATCAACCCCATCAATTCAGGGTTAATTCAAGAAATAAATTATAAAGGCTATTTCATTTCCACCAAAAAAGATTGCTACTTACAATTACTTTCTCTGTTGTAGTCGTCCTTGGCACTGTCAGAGAGAACGCTCCTCCTAGAATCTCGTCTTCTGAAGGGATACGCATCACCACTGCTGCAAACAGAAATGCAAATACTTACTTTCTATGTCTGTTATTAGAAGACTGCATGGTAAGTAGACAATCTTTCACTCTAGCCCTGTAGTCAAACTTTATAAACAGCCTTTACACATTTTATTATGCCTAGTAAATAAAATGGGGTTCACCTTTGAAATACAAAACAATTCTTTAGCATGTTACTGCCAGAAACATCTAAAACTTATCAAATTATTTGACAGCCCATCCCACACCATCTTTCATTAAAATACAAGAAAAAATTTTCCAAATTATAACTCTGGCATGACAGTTTACATACACAGGAGCTACAAACTCTTATACTGAAAAAGACTTTTTTTCTTCTTCTATAAATCACCTTTAATAAACTTACTGCGATTCACGAGTGCTAATCATCTATGGCAATGAGCTATTCCTGCCTTGTACAAAATAAAAAGCTGGGTACAACCAGGGAATCAGGAATGCTGACCACCATCAGCCCAATGCTCTCTATAATTTTCCATTGTTTTTATTCTTTCTCCCCATTTATAGCCAGCGCTTAGATTTGATTTTATCAAGATTTTGCGCTATATAAATATTGTAATTATTATTATTATTATAATGGTAGCAGTTGTACACACACATGCAAATTATCTCCCTCTTTCAAGGCCATTCGAACCGAAGAACTTGAAAAACAAGACCAGTAGGTAGGCTACATGAGAATTAAACAGAAGTCACATTAAGTATGTTTATTCAACATAATGAAAGGAGAGAAAAAATCAATTACACACACTATACTACTACTCATGAATACAGACTGACACAAGGATGGAACACTCATCTGTTTTGGAATAGCTCATTGCCACAAATGATTAGCACTCGTGAATCACAGTAAGTCTGTGTATTAATGCAATCCACCGCCCTACCCTCAAAACAAAACAAAATTAGCTGAGTGATAAATGAATGCAGGAAAAAAAAATGGCTGCCACGAAAAGAAAAAAAGAAGATAGTAAGCAAGCATGTACAACTGCCATCTATGGGGTTGAGGGAGGTAGTGTCCTTGATCTGCTGGCTGCGCGCAGCTTTTATACCTTTTCATAAGGCAGGAATAGCTAACTGTCTAAAAAATTAGCACTCATGAGTCACAGTATAATATGAGCAAATAAACAGTTTGTAAACATGCATTATTTTCTCACTTTCATGAACAGTAGCACAAACTATCTTACAGACTTACTTGCCACTAGTACTGTTGTAGCTGCTATCTTCTGACTGGCGGTCAAGGGATGAGATGCTGTCTGATTTTGAACCATTATGGTGATGGGTGTAAAAGTCCTGAAGAGAATATATATATAATAAATTACAACAGATGGTCAAACCATGAATCACTGTTTTGTTTTTTTGTTTGTTTGATGCTTTTTTGGTTGTGGTCATTTTCATTTTCTTTTTACATGCCTCTCAATTGTGACCAGAAGCAAATATGGCAAATCTGTTCAAATACAGTTTTACTGGAGTTCATAAATATGTTTGTGTTTTTTATTTTTTTTGTTATAATACAATTTGTTTTTGTTTTGTTTTTGGAATGAAGTTCATTCATATTCATGTCATATTTTGTGACAGATACGCCAACATGCAATACTGAAAACACGTTTGAGTTCTAACATAAATATGTTGCTCTGTGCTTACTTTATTTGATTGGATCCTCTGTTGTTGGGAACCTTTGGCAGATGTACTATAATAGGAATCATAATCATCAACTTGCCCAGAGAATTTAGTGAGCAATGAAAAATGACTTTGCAGGTTGTGTTTGCTCAAATGAAGTAAGCCAACAACAAAATTATTTAGTTAGCTTTTCATACAGTCTTTACCCAGGCCATGTACAAAAAGAAGGGGGGGGGGGGGGAGGGAGGTAACTGTTCTCCAGTATGTTCTATACATTTTGTGTCCACAGATTGGCAATCAGAAATGGAGCTTTTTATTTTTATTTATTTTTTCAAAGTTTATAGTCAAGCAGCTACTGTTCATATATCTTTCATCGCTTCCAAAAATAGCTCCTTGTGAAAATCTCTCCAGACCAACATATCAGATTTCTCTTTAAAACAAGATAATCTCTTTTAAACAAGATAAAAATAATAACAACTACTACTACTACTACTAATAAAAAATAATTATAACACTACACCACTACCACCACCAACAACGATGACAGTGATAATAACAAAAAAGCAACATCAGCCAATACAGCTAAATAATACTAACAACAACAACGGCAACAGTAATGATAGTGATAATAATGATGACAACAATAATAATGAAAAACAACAGCCAATAATACAGTTTAAAAAAAAAATGTAATGGCCAATTTTCCAGAGGTCTTCTGAGAGTCTGATTTATTGTTTCTGTGTGCTCTCTTTCTTTACATATAGATGTAATGATGCATGCATTCGTAATTACAGTCTTGTACTATGATTTCATTCAGGCATTTTAGTAAAAAGAAAAAAACAGAAATACAGTTTCAATCTCAGTACATAGAATGCAAACAAGGTACTAAACTGACTAAAGAAAATCTTCATAAAATAAGAAACACTGCCCCCAGGCTAAATCCACTCCCATCGGTTGACACTGTATCACGGCTAGAGTATGTTTACACTGCGTCTTCAAGGTATGTTTACACTCACTATCCAGCAATCTCTCAGCAATCTCTCAGAAATAAATGGGTTCAGCCCACACAAACGGCTTTTGACAACCAGAAGCTCTCTTCACTATTTACATTCATGGTGATGGCTCACCTTCAAGGAGGATTATATGATCAGGGAAACAATATCAAGATGCTTACTGGTATTATATGATCAGGGAAACAATATCAAGCTGCTTACTGGTGACAGACTTCACATGAGTGCCTCATGATGGTCGATCAGGTGTGAAAACACTTTTCTAAGTCACCAACTGTTTCAGCTGAAAGGGCTTCCATTTCAATGCTGCTTTAATCTCTAGTTCCATTTCTTCAACCAGATCAGTGGTGTGATACACCTTGTCAATGTCAAAATGACCTTGTGGAGAACTGTTCTATTAAGTGTATGGTTTTGGCATCATATTCTAATGAATGTCAAGTTCTGGGATTATGTGTTTCAAATCAGTAAAATAAATCTTCTCAACTGCATAACAGATTAAACTTTCCAATATATAACCTTACAACACCTAAAGTGATTAACAAGTGACAGGCTGTAGCACATCAAAATTCTATGCAGGTACTTTGAACTTTTATTTATCCTTTTTCTCTTCATTCATTATTCATATTATTGACATTGTAATTGCTTTAACATAATTTTGCACACAGGGCTCATCAATCTACTTAGAACAACAACAACAACAACAAATTTATTTCATTTTGATCTTTTCTTTCTCCCTTTGTACTTACTTTATTCCATACAACTGTAAATCAACCAAATGTGTAATGCAGAAGTACTGTAATATAAAACTATGTGGTATCATTATGTTATTTTCAAACTTGATTTCATGACTAAATATGAGCATTTCATTAATGGGCTTTAAATATTTATGGATCAATAATAAGTATGTACCGCATACAATTCTTTGTCACATATGTAACAACTAGTGTGTACATAAGCTGTTCTCATTTTTATTAATGGCTATTTAAATATTAATGGAATCAATAATACAAGTGACGTGTAGCCCCTGGCATACACATTCTTTTGCTCACATATGTACACACATCTAAGTGTGTACATAAGCACATGTTCTCAAGAACTGAGACGGCAGGAACTGAGACAGCAATGATTAGGTATTAACAGAGAGGTGTGGAGACTGCCCCAGTGACAATATTTGTCTATCTGCTGTTGCCAATATGAGCATGGTAAACAGGAAACCAGTCTATCCAGTTAACAACAGCAGTTGGAGGACAAGGCTGCAGCAGACCACCTTACTGGCTCTCAAACACTAAATTCCACCCCTCATGTATGAATGAAATGTCGGTCAATCCTGTGACATAACTAGCTACTCCAGGTGTTGTGTGTTTAACAGACTGTGCATGTCACCGGGAAGACAGCAGGACAATCCTCTGCCATAAGGATAAAAAGCAGCATTATAAAGTGTGGTATAGCAAGGAGCATGTGAGATTTTAATGGGACATGAGATTCCAAAATATGTAATTTATTCATAAACACTGTTTTAATGTTATCTACAGACAATATGGTATCTGACTTCAGGTTTTATGACCAAAAAAGCCTAACAACAGTACACTAGCAGTCAGATCCTTGATTTTTTTTTTTCAACCATCTCCTCTTGGATACACACACACACACACTAACACACTAACACACACACAAACCACACACACACACACACCACACACACACACACACAATACACACAACACAGATGCTGAAGTTTACTCACCAGATCATTCTCAGGAATGAAGGCCCCTTCTCCCATTATACCTCTACTGGAGGTGGTCTGAATGTAATCCTTGGCTGGTAGACAACCTGGAGGAGGACTGGGTGAATTACGCTGCCCCTGTACAGTCGTCAATAAATATACAAATAACCAACAAACAGTCAAATAACAACAAAACAACAATTACATACTATCAGTACTCCCCCTCCTTTTCCTCCCTGAAAACCATAGCATGTTAAAAGTCTTTTCCTTGTGCAGACTTATGACTATTTTCACAATGATTCTATTTCTGCAATAATTCAAACAAATCCAGGGCAACTTATCTTCATATTTTGGACCACTGTGACCACAATACTGGCTGAGGCCTATTCAAACTGTAGTATTCATGATTTGATCTTCACTCACCTGACAACATCCCAGCTTTGTAAGTATCACATTCAACCCCTATCATTCACTTCATCAGTGAATTTGAAACTGGGCAGTAACACTATCACTAAAACAAATAGAAAAAAAACAAACAATCAGAACACTTTACTGAGAGTGTTAATTAAGTGAACACCAAACCGTTTTCTGAATAAACTCTCAACTGTATCATGAGACTTTACTTCCAAATAATAATGAATCAAACTGTGGTCTGCTGAGGATATGGTTATTTGATCACTTGTCTGGTCACAACTGGTTAAACACAGGAAAACTGAATGCCTCGTATCCACTTAACAGTTCTTCTAATACTGAACTATAGACTGGGAACATACAACCAAACCGTTAAAATTTGTATGAAAAAGTACAAACTCGCCATGCACAGGGTAAGTGCAGAAGATGGAACAGTGGAAAAACAATACCTCACTTTCAGCACCTTTCTTGATTTTCCTTTTTGGAGTCGAAATTTGTTTCACACTTTTCATTATACATAAAAATGTTCAATTTTAATCTGAAGACTAAAATTAAACATAAGCTATTCCATTTTAATCCAAAGACTAAATGAGGCGTGTGACACTTTAGTCTGTCAGCATGTCTGGAAATTTCTGTTCCATCCATAAAGATGACTAACTACCCAAAGGACCACTAACCTGTGGGGGGTAGTATGTGCTGCTGGTGGCGGCAGGGTGAGCTGGGTGGGAGGGGTGTGTGGGGTGAGGGGTCTCAGTGGCTGAGGTGAGGTAGAGGCGCAAGCTGGATGTGTGTTCATTTTGGTCCACCAGCTGAATAGCACTGTCCAGGTCAGCCTGGCTTTTCAGTGCAATAAAGATCTGAAAAGCATATAATAGATCGTAATGGAGAGGGAGGCTGACTAAACAAAATAAACATTCGTACTATCAACATCTATATTTATGCAAATAAAGCAACGCATGTTTACACAAGCACTATAGCAAATTGTTGTTTATAAAAAAAAAAAGTTTACTGACAGCTAGAAAAACCAACAAATTGCTGTGGACACGTTCAAGAATTTCTAGTTTGGCAGATAGCAGCAAATGACAACCTGCATATTATGACATGAATCTTATCTCTGAATAACATTCTCGTAGGCATACTGACTACTTTACATTGGCCTGGGATATTTCTGACACACACCTCTCCACTTGATTGCGTGTAAAAGATGTTGAGTGGGATCTGGTACATCTCCTTTAATCTGCATGTCAACTGTTCCAGGGTAACTGGCCGTGGTACACTTGCCACTCTGTAACATACAAACATATTGAACTAGAGTGACAATCAATATCTAATGAAGTCTGTGAAAGCTTGCATGCTTGCAATTTGTCTTGGAACACCTGTAGTTTATCAAGTTACTGATAAAGCTGTCATTAGTGATATTTTGTTTGTCTTGTGGTATGCACTCTCACCCTAGTTTGTGTCATGTGGTCATTCTGTGAAGATCTGTTGACAACTCCCTCACTCTCTCTGTGTGGCTGTATTACATATACAACACCATCTGATCATTTCATTTGTGTTTCGTCCATGCCTATAGGCATGCATATATGCCTCTGTGTGTGTGTGTGTGTGTGTGTGTGTGTGTGTGTGTGTGTGTGTGGTGTGTGTGGTGTGCGTGCTGTGTGTGTGTGGTGGTGTGTGTGTGTGTGTGTGTGGTGTGTGTGTGTGTGTGTGTGTGTGTGTGTGTGTGTGTGGTGTGTGTGTGGTGTGTGTGATGGTGTGTGTGTGTGTGTGTGTGTGTGTGTGTGTGTGATGTGTGTGTGTGTGTGTGTGTGTGTGTGTGTGTGTGTGTGTGTGTGTGTGTGTGTGTGTGTGTGTGTGTGTGTGTGTGTGTGTGTGTGGTGCGCGTGCGTGCGTGCGCATGAGTGAGATGCGCTGGCTGAGGAGATGGAAATGGATGTGTGTGTGTGTGTGTGTGTGTGTGTGTGTGTGTGTGTGTGTGTGTGTGTTTGTGTGCGTGTGATGGTGTGCGTGTGATGGTGTGTGTGTGTGTGTGTGTGTGTGTGTGTGTGTGTGTGTGTGTGTGTGTGTGTGTGTGTGTGTGTGTGTGTGTGTGTGTGTGTGTGTGTGTTGGGTGTGAGTGAGAGATATGGTGAAGCTGGTATGGTGTGGGATGGTGTGTGTGCGTGTGTGTTCAGTAACTGTTACTGCTTTGATTGTCAAACTTGAAGAGAGGTTACAAACATCTCTAGATTCTTGACATGATTACTCAGAGACTTGAAGTTAATGACAGTAAAACCAAGGTGATAGCTTTTGATGGACGAAATATGGAATGAAGAACACTGAAATTGTAAGTACTTTCAAATATTTAGTTATAACATTTTATGGGTTAAAAAAAAAACAACAACAAAACTAACTGCACAAGATCAAGTTCAGAAAGCTATGGGGGTTTTTTTCAGGTTTGTTTGTTGCAGACAGAAATCAAGATCCTATTGATATTGTTAATAGTGTTTAAAGCCCAGCCGACTACACAGTCATATCAGGGCTATAACCATTTCAAAACATATACAATACTTCAACTCGGGGGGGGAATGGAAAAGAAAATTAAGTACACATATCAATGCATTCACGCACACAATCTAAGAAGATTCCCCTGGCCCTGACCACTCTGTCCAATTTATCGTACAAGGGATTTACACACAAAAAAAACCTGAATACAAATTTAAACATAACTAAGGACACTGGAACATACATAAAAATTGGCCCAAATTACCTAATACTGCTTCTGCATATCTCATTTCCCCAAAGCCAAAACTACACTTAATCCATGTACCCAATTATCATTTCTGCGAGAAAAGTATGTAAGACTTTATCGAACACACAGAGGTGACTGGACCAGCGAGGCAGAAAATGATAGAAAGAAATGACAGAAAGCAAAGGAAAAAGGTAAAAAGAAAAACAATGACAGAAGAGGAAATTTCTGGCACAGAATTTCCAGAAGGTGGGGATACTATTCATACTGAAAGAGCCCCCGGTAACCCCATGGGGAGAAACCAAGCTCTGCCTGAGAATGGTGTTTTAAGTTATACAATATGAACTGTACCTACATTATATTACTGTATGGTTGTGAATTATGGGGGTTTGAGAACTTGAACATACTTGAGACTCTGCAGTGTGACAATTTTATGCATTTGCTGAAATTACCAAGGACCACTATGACTCAGATGGTTAATGGTGAAACAGGCTTACATCTAATTCAAGTGTTGGTTCATCATCATCAGGTGCCCTGCCGCATGGCGTTGGAGATCATGGACTTCTATCTGTCTCTATCTCTTGTTGCCCCAAGCATCTCCTCCACCCTCCTCGTCTTCAGCTACTCTGCAAGTCCGTCTAGCATTTTCTCCCTGGGTCTACCTGGTGTTCTCTCTCCCTCCAGCTTTCCCATTGTGACCAGGTGCTCCAAATCCCCCTTCCTCATAAAATGGCCTATAAATGTTGCCTGTCTTTTCCTAATCTTCCTTATGAATGATCCATTGTGTCTGCCTCCATCAAGACTGTCTTGTTTGTTTTCTTTGCTGTCCATGGAACTCTCAACATTCTTCTTAGAAACCACATCTCGGCTGCCTCAATCTTGTTCTGGTTTTGCTTGTTGACTGTCCATGCCTCACAACCGTACAACAGTATTGGTTCTATATAACATTCAAGAACTCTATTCCTGATGTTAATTGATAGGCATTTGTTGGTAAGAATGCTTGTCATCTTCTTGAATGCTGTTTTGGCTTGGCTGATTCTGCCGGCTATTTCTGATGCGCACCTGCCATCTGATGAAATGATTGTTCCCAGGTATTTAAAATTCTTAACCTGTGTCAAGGTTGTGCCATTTGCTGTTATTTTGCATGAGGGAATTTCATGTTTTTTACTGATCACCATGACTTCAGTCTTCCTGCTGTTTAGTTCCAACCCCTTCCCTTTGCTTTCTATTTCTAGTATATTCACAAGGTTTTGTAGGTCCCTTTCATTTTCTGCAATTAGCACGGTGAAATCTGCGTATCAAATGTTGTTTATCATTTTCCCTCCAACCTTTAATCCAGAGTCTTCTTCTAGGTTTCTCATGATGTTTTCGCTGTAAAGTGAAAACAGATCTGGTGACAAAACACAACCCTGTCTGACTCCTCTTTTGATGTTTTGGAAAGAGCTTATATTGTTTTCTATTCTCATTGCAATTGTTTGTTCCCAGTAAATGTTTTTGATTATTCGTAGATCTTTTCTATCAGCATTGAGTCTCTCCAGTTGGTTGATCAATTCTTCATGTCTTACCCGATCAAAAGCCTTGGTATAGTCAATGAAGCATAAATACAAATCCTTATTCATCTCAATTGACCTCTCTATGATAGTTCTTAGGATCTATATGGCATTAATAGTTCCTTTCCCCTCCACAAATCCACACTGTTCTTCTATTTCTCTTTTGATTCTATTCCTTGTCCTCATCATGATTATTCTTAACAGGATTTTTGTTACATGACTCATCAAACTGACTGTGCTATGGAGTTCGCTTTCTATAGCCCCTGTCTTCTTTGGAAGTGCAATGAAAATTGATTTTGACATATCTTTGGGGATTTTTCCAGTGTCGTAAATTTCATTTAGGAGGACTGTTATTTTTTCTATGCCAAATTCCTCCAGGGCTTCAATCATCTCTGTAGTAATGTTGTCTGGTCCTGGGGCTTTTCCTGGTTTCATCTTTTTCAGTGCTGCTCTAACTTCATCTTTCATTATGGGTGGTCCTTCAAAGTTCTTTTTTATAATGTGTTCTTCGTTTCTGTCATCCTCAAAAATGTCTTTAATGTACTCTCCTCTTCTGTCTAATATTTTGTCTTTTTCCATGATAAGCGTGCCATCTTTCGATTTTAAGTAACCAGTTGTGTGCATGTATTTTTCCTGAGGACAATTTCTTCAATTCATCTGTACATACCCTGAGGATCCGTTTTGTGTTGGTCTTTTATTTCTTCGCATTTTGTTTTCAGCCAAGCTTCCTTAGCTTTAATGCACCTATTCCTGATTTCTTTATCTTCCTGTACATCTCCTCATTTCTCTTTGCCTTCCTCCTCTCCTCCATCAAGCCCAAGATTTCATCAGTCATCCAGCTCTTTTTTGCTTTTCTATCTGCCTTAGAGATTTCTTCACAAGCTTCATTTATCGAATTTCTCAACTTTGTCCATTGTTCCTCACTGTCACTGTCTTCCAGAGCACTGAATTTGTTTTGAACATGTACATTAAATTTTTGACGTATCACTTCATCTGTCTTTAAGAGTCCAAGGTTTAGTCTGATGTTGCTTTTGGTCTGTTTCCTTTTCCTTAATTTCAGCCTAAACCTTCCCACTACAGCAGGATTGTGGTCACTGTTGCAGTCTGCGCCTGGTAGTGTTTTTACTGACAGTAAAGAATTTCTAAATCTTTTGTTGATCAGGATGTAGCCAATCTGATTTTTGGGGTATTATCTCCTGGACTCATCCAAGTCCATTTTCTTCTATTAGGCTGCTCAAACCAGTTGTTTCATTCATCTGTGCCCATTCTACAAGTTTCCCTCCCCTTTCATTTTGTGTACCAAGGCCATGAGGTCCAACTATATCCTCTACCCTATCCTGTCCCATTTAAGCATTAAAATCTCCCATTATGATTTACATTGGACCTTGGCCATCTCTAATACTTCGTAGAAGTTGTCGATGTCTTCCTGAGTACTTGCGGATGTTGGTGCATACACCTGAATGATGTTATCAAATGGTTTGCCTCCCAATTTGACCAGCAAAACTCTGTCGGACACAGCCCAGTATCCCTCAACTGCTTTTGATTTGTCTTTGTCCATTATGATGCCTACTCCTCTTTCATGTGAATTACCACCAGAGTATATCACACTGTGTATTCTCCTGATGTTACCATGCCTGCCCCCTTCCATCTCACATCCCCTAGTCCTAAAATACTAATGTTAAGTCTTTCCATCTCCATTTTGATGTTGTCTAATTTTCCCTTCTGCAACAGTGTTCTGATGTTCCATGTTGCTATCTTAATATTTTGGTCGCAGTAGCTGGCTGACAGTCTGGTGTCACCTGCGCTGCATGATGGTTCGTTCCTACCGGATGAAGTGTTAGTTAATTCGCTGAAATGACTCATTTTTGGTGTAGACATCTGTCAACTGACAAAACAGAGAAATACTCTGAACTTCTCTAAGGTCTATGTAAGATTTTTTTTTAAAAAGTTCAAAGTGGATAGGTTACATCAAGAAAATACTGACATTGGTTTTGATTTTGCTTGGGAATCTTAAAGTTTAAGGAATAAATCCAGATTTTGTAAAAAAAAAATTACTTATTCACTCCATGTTAATTATCATCAAGACTGGACAAGAATTTTGGAAAACAGTACTAAGTGCATATTACATTGAATTTCAAAAACGATTTTGGAATAGAGAAATATATTATACAGTTGCCATATAGTTATGTTTTTTCTTCCATTGCATTTTGATGATGCTGTCTAAAGCTTGAGACTGAATTAGGTAGATGCAAAGGAACAGAGAAAGCAGAATATCTGTTTTGTGAAGACAATGCCTTAAGGAAAGATTTTGACTTTATTTTCTAAAACTGCATACTTACATTCTGAATATTTGAGTATCCTTAGATGATTTCATTTGTTACAATTTTTTTCTGCTGGGCTGTTATAATTCTTTCTGCTTTTTGTTGGATTTTCATATATTCGCTGTTATCCTCCACACCCCAATAAAGGTTAAAGGATTTATCAAACACTGAAAAACATCTAGACAAAAGCAGACCCTGTGTGTGTGTATGTGTGTGTGTGTGTGTGTACGTGTGTGTGTGTGTGTGTGTGTGTGTGTGTGTGTGTGTGTGTGTGTGTGTGTGTGTGTGTGTTATGTGTGTGTGTGTTGTGTGTGTGTGTGTGTGTGTGTGTGTGTGTGTGTGTTGTGTGTGTGTGTGTGTGTGTGTGTGTGTGTGTGTGTGTGTGTGTGCGCATTTGTGTGTGTGCATTTGTGTTTACAGGTGCATGCTGGTGTACACTAAGAGGATGAGGGACTACTGCCCAATAACTTCAGCTCAACATCAATAACATCACAACCCATCAACAGCCTAACAACCAAGGCAGTAAATGAAAGTTTGATCTGTTGCTGAGGTCTGTTATTGATGGAGGTCAGTGTTCAAACCCTTTCACTCCTCAACCAGAATGCTGGTGGACAGATATTGGAGTGAAATGGTTGAACCCGCCTGCCATTCAAGTGCTCAGTTCCTACTTGCATACATAGCCCCCAACTCCTGGCGTTCCAGCAACCTGGCGATTCTAATTGCACCCTTGACAACCAAATCACTGCATCAAAGCAAACGTGAGCGGTGCTGAAGGGAAGGTGAAGGGGGTATGTGGGTGGACTGGATGAGGGCGAAGAGAGGTATATAAGAGATCAACGCGCGAGAGATCAAACACGCAGCGCGTGTGTATTGTGCGTGTGTAGGAGGGGGAGGAGGTCGGTGCATGCGTTTGTGCGTGTGCGCGTGTGGTACAGCAAGGAATAAAGTGTTCAAGAACATTACATGCCTGAATGTACATGCGTCTGCAAGAATAGATGTGTGTACGCGCGTGTGGTGCATGCACATGAAAGGGGGCAGCGAGGCGCTGATAAGTCTGATGTTAATTAGCTAATAATCAAAATTTTCAACCTGAGAGGAGGCTTGGGATGAAGTTGCCAACAACGTTCCTAACGTTATTAACTGTAGCCTTTTCCGGCGCCCTGTCATCTTCTCTATTCCTCTTTCCACTTCCCTGGCAGCGACCCCCCCCCCCCCACCGACACTCCCCCCCCCTCCCTCTGTCTAGAAAAAGATGTGGTATGCCTACTTCTGACTGCTAGATGCCATACTGAGGCAAAAAAGATAATACTAACTTTTATCTGTGACTGAAACTAATTTAGAAGGAATTGGGGGAGGGAAGAGAACCGGCTAAGGTTGACAGGCTACTCAACACCTCCATTCGAAGTAGAAATCCATGTTTAGAGGAGGAAAACGAAGAAATCCTACAGTATGAACAACAGAATATAGATCTACAAAACAATGGCGAAAAAACTGACAATACAAAAAAAAATCCTATCGTCATAAAAACTTCACACACACACACACACACACACACACACACACACACACACACACACCACATATATATATATATATACAAACATATATATATATACAAACACACCAAGTATTTATTTCTTCAGGAACGTCAACTATTTTGTCCTAGGATCCTACAACTATTACTCCGAGGTTAAACAATACTAATAAAATAAATGACTACTAGTATCTCGTCTCAACTCACAAGTGGCCTGAATGCTTCACAAGACAAACTCGTGAATAAAAAGGCAGACACATGTAAAACATGTACGTGTCAACCCTTACCATTATGATGGAAACAGAAGAATTGTACTGTATAATACTGTAGTACATACATATAATATTAAAATATGTTCCACACACACACACACACACACACACACACTTGCATCTCTCTCTCTTCCCCTCTAGATATATATAAAATATATATATACATATATATATATATACATACATATATATATATATATATATATATATATATATATATATATATATATATATAGAGAGAGAGAGAGAGAGAGAGAGAGAGAGAGAGAGAGAGAGAGAGTGAGAGAGAGAGATGCAAGTTGTATGCTTACAATGCAATTAAGCGACAAAGGCTGAGTGTTGGTATAAACCCCTTTTCATTATCATGCAATTTGCAGTGCACTGACAGTGAGCAGCGAAACTATCTTGATGCTCCAGATGTATCACAATACATGCAAACTATTCTGTACAGTCTAGACAGGACAAGCTGTGCACAATTCTGTCCACAGGCTGTGAAAGTTCATTTCACAAGACCGTGTCTCTAGACTCAGATTAAGTTCCATTGTGACTATGATAGTATGAAGCCACAGACACCATGAGATGTATAAGATCCAGAATGATCATGGCATATACCCTAACCCTGCACAGAAACCCTACATGCTGGCAAGGATTTTATGTCCTACTTAGCCAATTGGTTCTATATTAATCCTTGAATCAATCGTGTCATTGAAACAACTTAGATTATATTTTACTTCTAGTAAACTGTATCTTTACGCCTATGATGTCCTATGAATAAAGAAGTAAAAAAAATTTTTTTAAATAAAGACAAATGTTGGCCTGCATTTTGTCAGTTTGAAGAGAGTGATAACCCAAAGAAAAGAAAGAACATAAGTATCAAAATGAATAAAAAATAAGCAGAAACAGAACCGTCCCCCAAAACACACATACAAAGCATTCAGAAGGCTCTGGCAACAACTTTGTTATCTGTAGCACTGTATACAATAATCATTAGAGCTTAGTGAACAGACTTACTTGCTGCTCGCCTTTGGATAGCATAAATATCTCAAACACATACACACATGCCAAAGCACAGATGTACACCAATGCAAGGACATACATGCACACGCGTGTGCATGTATGCGCTCACACACATATCTGTACATCTTTATACAAACAGTCCCTCTCTGTCTGTCTTTCTATTCACGAGGAATGCTCCATAAAATAAGCAAAACAAGAATGTCTTCTTGCTGACGCTTTCCAGGACCAAGTAACCAGGTCCGTCCATTGACCACAGGTCAGTCGACCACAGCCTGTCAACATGAGAAACACATGACCCAATTCCTCTCTCTCTACCACCAGCCCACATCAGTGCATCTCACACACACACACACACACTCTCCCTCTCAAACTCACACACACAGAGACAGAGAGAGAGAGACAGAGAGAGAAATATGCAGAGAAAAAGATATGTGGATGGATCGATGGGTTGTCACAGTAATGAGTAAATGGGTTAAACATGAACACTTCTTTACTTTCTACAAATAAACTATATTCACTTCATTCAGATGTTTACTTTTCACTGTGCAATCCCACTCTTTCTTCACACATACAACTTACAAGTCACGCATGACCAACTCTGTAATGTCCTTATGTGTCTTTTCACATTTTTATCCTGAGTACCAAATCCAATATTACTAAAGGTACATCAATCACACGAGCACGTTTATCAACATTTTTTTTTTAAAAAAGGGGGGCAAGATGAAAAGCTACTGAATCCCCTCATGGGGCATATCAAAACTATAGTGTGTGTGTGTGTGTGTGGTGGTGTGTGTGTGGTGTGTGTGTGTGTGTGTGTGTGTGTGTGTGTGTGTGTATGTGTGTGTGTGTGTTCGTTATTTCTTTTAACGTCTATTCATATACATGCTTTTAGACAACAACAACAAAAAAGAAAAAAAAATGAATCTATGAAATCATGAAGACATTGTATCAAGTAAGTTAATATCAAACAATTTAACGAACAAGAGAAAAACAGTCAGAACATTAGAACGATCAGGCTTCATTGGCTAGCTCAGTGTGTGTGTGTGTGTGTGTGTGTGTGTGTGTGTGTGTGTGTGTGTGTGTGTGTGTGTGTGTGTTGTGTGTTGTGTGTGTGTGTGTGTTGTGTGTGTGTGTGTGTGTGTGGTGTGGGTGGTGTGTGGTGTGTGTGTGTGTGTGTGTGTTGTGTGTGTGTGTGTGTGTGTGTGTGTGCTACGATGTAAGGTTCTGTGCTGGCGTATGACAAGTCATCTGTTAGTGTTATGATCTGGTGAGGTACAAGGGGGAGCAGAGGAGTGTCTTATCAAATGAAAAGAATTGTAAAAAAAAAAGTTACAGGTATAAAACAATCCGGCTGAATCAAAGGAAACGACCTACGGGACTATGCAGTAAACACCTAGCAATATGTGAATACAGAGTGAAATCAATATGTTTCTGTTTTAAGTTTGTTAATGATGCAGGGAAATAAGGTCTCATTCGCTGACAACACAAAAATTGATTAACTCAATAACTGTTATACAATCACCACAAACACATTTGATGGTTTTACTAAATTTAGTTTAAAGTGAGTTGAGAGGTAATCTATAAGCTAAAGCTATCTCTAGTCTTGTAAAACCCTGGTAATTTACCAAGAAGGGGCGAAGGTCACATTTCCCTTTTACTTTGTTTTCTAATATAGCATTCATTTTATGTTCAGATAGTGGTAAATCAAGTTTAGTAATGCCAACCCTATTTATTGCTGTATTTTTTGCTATTCTGTCGACCCGATCGTTATATGTATAAGATATCACAGTGTGATGGGATCCAACAAAAAGTAACTTGTGTACTAATTGTTATTAAACAATGAATTAGAAAATTTATCTCAAATATTAACGTACTATTTACTTTATTATATTCGCAACTTTTTAGGGATTGTAATGCAGATTTCGAATCTACACATTAAAGGATACTAAACAAAGTTATGGATAGATCCACTATGTATTTCAGTGCCATTAGGATGGCAACTAATTCAGAAATGAAGATTGAATGTCCCTGTCCTAAAGAGAAAGCCTTTTCTACTTTAAATTTAGGAATTAGAAAGCCAGCGCCTTCTTTACCATCATCTAGAACAGAGCCATCTGTAAATATTTTTAAGTAATGTGAAAATTTATTTGTATATGTGACAGAACATCAATTGCTACCAAGTGTGGATTAATATCTTTTGTCAAGTCAATATCAGTGTAGTTGATATCAAAAGTAGCAGTGGACCATTTCCAGGGGTGTAGAGGACAACATAACAGTTTATGTGAAACTTTGTTAGGTACTACATGGGAAATTTTGAAGAGCTCATTTGTGTAAGTGGATATTGTTTCTAGTGCCTTTATTGTTTTTGCTCTCTTGGGGAAATGGATGCCATACTGAATTTGAAGTTCCGTATTGGCATAATTAGCTACTGCATTTGCTCTAACTATATATTTAGCAGTTGATAACTTCCTCCAATCTTCCAAGGGAAGGATGCCAGCTGTTTTATATACTTTTTGTGTTTTTGTATACACCGGTACCCCAAGAGCACATTTAACAGCTTTACTATCTAAGCTTTGAAGTTTATTCAAATAGCATTTTGGAGCTGAAAAATAGACCTCTTGGCCATAAGCCAACTGCAATATGACTAAAGCTGTGACAAGATGTAATGTTTTAGTGTCCTGTCCCCAGTACTGTTTACTAATAATTTTTATTAAGTTATAGCTTTTCATAGCTTTATATAACAAGGCATCAATATGTTCTTTCCACTGTAAACTAGAAGTCCCAGAAATTTCATGCGAGTAGTATATTTCAGTTCCTCATTATCAATTTTAAACAACGGTACCTCTTTTGGACAGAGACCATTATTAAAAAGCATCATGTGTGTTTTTTCATTGGATATTTCCAGACCGTTAACAGTCAAGTAAGTGGAAATATGATTAATTTCACATTGATAAACCTTGTTAATGTGTTTTATTTCTCTTATGGAAGTCTTCCGTTTTAACGAAACATTCATCCAGATCGCTATATCATCAGCGTACTGAGCTATGTTGACATTGTTTGAGACTTGTGTTGGCAGGTCATAGATCAAAATATTGAATAATAGGAGATATTACGGAACCCTGTGAAATTCCCATGTTTACAGATCGTTTTTCAGAGTAAGTATTACCTATTTTAGCGACTATACTTCGGTCACTTATAAATGTTTTGATAAAATAATAAAGATTACCGTCGAGACCAATATGTTTTAATTTCAACAAAAGTCTCGCATGCCAGACTTGATCGCATGCCTTTTTAAGATGAAAGAAGGTAGCTGACATTTTTTCTTTTAGCAAACTGATTTTTTATTTGAGTTTTAGTTCAACTAAATGGTCTGATGTTGATCTACCTTTTTGAAACCCAGATTGGTTAATAGGTATGATGCTATTTTTCTCACAAAAGTCAGTCAGTCTATTCAATATAATTTTTTCCATCAGTTTTGAAACATGGGATGTAAGCGAGATAGGTCTTAACTACCTGGATCAGAAAGAGGCTTATTAGCTTTTGATAAAGGTAACACAATCGAAGTCTTCCAAATGTCAGGTATGTGATCACTTCCCCAGCATTTTAGTATGATATTGTGTACGTATTCAATCCATTTCTCTGGTAAATGATTTAAAAAAGGTATATGAAACGCTATCCAGTCCTACAGCCGATTTTTTGTTGTGCAACGAGGGGCATCTTTAAGTTCTTT
>CM060305.1:29091365-29133865 GCA_030674185.1 Monoplex corrugatus | reverse complement strand
TGGTGGATGACAAACACTGAAATATGACAGCCACCACCACAAAAATCCAAAAGATCCAACACAAAAGAAGTGTGTATGTGTTTGGGAGGGGGAGGAAGGAGGAGGAGTGTACAGGAGTGAAGAAGGGAAATAACTGGCTGCAGGTATGTGTACAATTGTTTTGTGCTGAAAAAAAAAGAAAAAAAAAAGGGCTGATTATGCAAATCCCTTGTCTTATTTTTCAGTTGTTTCATTAGCGATGCGTAAATTAAAACAAATGTAAAATCTGTATGATGATAAATAATGTCTTGTTCATTTTTTTTCCACAAATCACCGGAGATGTGAAATGAGCACTGAGAATATGTCTTTAAAATATTAAAAACAAAACAAAAGAAAAAAACAAAAAAGGACTCTGATCAGAACTTTTCTACACCCCTTTAACGTTACATCTAAATAACCGATTCCCATCCTTTCGAAAGGTCCAAAAAGCTGTTGCTAGGCAACAAGACTTGGCCAATTCACTGGCAAATTCACATAAGTCATAGAAATGTACACAACGGAGAGGCGTTTTCAACTTGGAAAATAGATCAAAGTCAGGGGGACTAATATCTGGAGAATATGCGGAGTGTGGCAGAGCATCCCAGCCTTGTTACATAGTCTCAATCTCAGAAGGAACGCCATAGCATATTTATCATCCTCATCTGCATTGCAAAATTTTCTGTACCAGCTTCTTTGACCATTAAGATGGCATAGAAAATGGGACCAAAAAAAATGTTAAAAGTGCACACAAAGGAATTCTCCTTAGTGTGATGATCCTGAACAAAAACTGAAAACAAAACAAAAGTTCTTTTCTGAGACTTCATGCAAACAAACAAACAAACCGTAGAACAACCAGTTATAATCACACTGAACAATGAACTCTGTGCACTCCACATCTCTCAGAAGCAACAAAGAATCAAAATATTTTATTCTACCTTTGCACATCTTCACCCCAACTGATTACAAGGCCAATTAGCAAATGTCAGTGCTTGCTGTAAGCTGAAGGACAGTAGCTGGGTCATCTCGACCTGTCTCCAAGTCTTGACATTTATTGCACCTCCTGTTGACTCAAATTCTCCCAGTTCTGTACTCTATGCGGGCCACGGGACTGACTTGTCCACTTATATCACTGGATGTTTAGATTAGCAATTATGAGCTATCATGGTTTTCAAATCTCTTTTAAAACAAACACTGACAGTTTTCAAATCTCTTTGAAAATAACTAGAAGGGAAAACGAAAAGCATCATTTCACATCAACATCCATTTCAACAAGTGTGATGATAACATCGACCAGAGACAGAGGTGTGTGGAGTGTGTTGCGCGTACATGTATGCGCGCGCGCGCGGTGTGTGTGTGTTTGTGTTTATGCATGTGTGTATGTGTGTGCACATGTGTGTATGCACCCACATGTGTGTGTGTGTGTGTGTGTGTGTGTGTGTGTGTGTGTGTGTGTGTGTGTGTGTGTGTGTGTGTGTGTGTGTGTGTGTGTGTGTGTGTGTGTGTGTGAACAAAATGTGTTGCGACCATCACTATTTTCTCAGCTGTTTCTTGGTGGATTTTCTCCAAACTTGGACAGAGGTAGCCTGTTCAGAAATAATTATGTAAACTGAAATGAGTTTGGCCCAATTTTGGAGTTACCATCATTCAAAAACTGAAAAACCGGGCCAGCTAACTACTGATCTGGTCTGAGAAGAATTTCCACAATTGATCACATCAACTGAGGATTAAAAAACAATACACTTGATCTCATCAAAATAGCAACTGAAGTTGAAATGAATGCCAATCTGTGATCTGTTGCTAACAGCCAGCTCTTTGCACAAAGTAAGCTACTGGCTGAAGAGAAAGGAGTGCCATAGAATTATGCTGATGCAGTGCAGGCATGGCATTGAGTAAACGCACTTGAGCTTTTCCCCCGAAAAAAAATATTAGGGGTCCAGGGGGTAACGCCCGCTGACAAGGTCAAGGGGCAGAGCCTCTTGTGGAGGACCTGGGGCAATGCCCCCTGAAGCTGAGGATATTGAACAATTTTGGCCAGAAAAAAGGCCTTTCCTCATACGTTGTTACACCCATGTCCTCAAACATCAAATGAATATGGACTGAGGTGACATAAAAGAAATGAATTTATGTATTCCATACTTTATTTACCAAACAAGTACAGTCACACTGTCTTTGATAATATCAACAACAACAAAAAGCCCCTCATTCTCGATAACTTTGGTCATAATGTCTAGCACCATCAGTACAGCACAAAATACTTGTACACATGATAGCGGTCCCCAGTTTTGTTCAGTATGTCTGATTTTTGGTTGCCTGTTTATTTGTTTGTTTGTTGTTGCTGTTTTATAAGTCTATCATATACCGTCTTCCTTATTTACCATTTTTTGGGTGTGCAGCCAAGTGAGAGAGAAGGGGGCAGACCAACACAGATAAAAATTGTTGCATGGTTGGACCAACAAACAGAACTCAGTGGGGTTGGGTGAAAAAGTGAAGTTCCTAAGCAGAAAGAAAATGGTGAACATCATGAAGGGCTTGCTTGGATGTAGTCGGACTTGCGCTTAGCTGTTCTTGATGGGTGAGAGGCCTGGAGCAAACTGCCTGAAGCAAATGAAGGGAATAGTTTTTGTTGCCCCCCCCCCCCCCCCCCCCCCCCCACAATTCTGCGAATTTGCAGAGATGTACCAGGCCTGTGACTGAATCAAAATTTGATTTAATGCAAATGCCGTTAAACCTATTCTATAACAGCAGATCTGACGCAACATGCTTTTTTTTGTCACAAAAAGGACATTCCTCTCCTCATCTAGTGGACCTTTTTGTTTTGGTATATATCCAGTGCTGTGACAAACACAGATGCAGTCCCCACAATAACACACACACACATAGAATTAAATGCATATTAAAGATCATATGGCAACAAAGGAGGTGATGCTCACAAAATTCACTAGCAAAGTCCACTTTCATTTTTGTGAAAACAAATGGGACAACAGCCTCTATTTTACATGGTAAACATGCGACAAAAAGACCAACATTTCATCAAAACCCTAAGCTATAACTGGGCTCGAACTACTTTTATACTAAAATGGGGGACGCCAGTCTGGCCTTCCTATCTTATTTCATCATTAGGCCTGCAATTTTTGTGCCAACTGCTTTGCCCAATGCAAACCCTTGACAAGTGAATCCCGGAGCCCGGAGCAGGGCGATAAGCCCTCAGCACTCCTCGCGATGTTGACCTTATTTCACTCTTCATCCCCATCCTTCTATCACCTCGTGTGTGGCACATGTGTGTACATTTGTAAAAGTGTTCCCTCACCTGTCAATCAGTACACTATAAAACATGCGTGGTGGCGGTATACTATAAAACATAGTGATGGCGGTACATTCTAGACACACAAAAATGTTAGTATTACCTCTATTTTTGCCCACACCATTAGAATACTGGGGGGGGGGGGGGGGGGGGTTTTAGACGTTTTCAGTTCTTCAGAGAAAAGCAGTTCTTAAACTACACAGATGCAGGACTTGTCCACTCCCATGTCCAATTTTGTGAATCATGAAAAATTCTTGAATGAAACGAAAAAAATGAGTTTAACTTAACTTAGAATGTTTTTATTTTGTTTTTGTTTTTTCAATATGCACTGCCACAAAATAAACAACCAACCAAAGCAATGACAAAACAACTACATTTACAATTAATTTTGTGCAATAAATGAGAAAGCAGATTAAGACAAATGAACAGACAAAGAGAAGACTGGACAAACTGCATAAAAACTCGCTACCAAGACAGGAAACAGAAAAAGAAAAACCATGCACAGTGAAGCAGTGAGGAACAAAAAGAGATGGAGGGAGGGAGAGGGAGACAAACAGGCAGAAAAAGACTCAGAGTGACAGAAAAACAAAATGAAAAGGAAAAAAGGCAGTGAAGCAGAAAGGATAGTGACAAAGACACTAGAGTGAGTAAAGAGACATGAAAACCAAATGCAATAAGTTGAAATGGATGGTATTATAAATGACTGACAAAGATTGAGAGAGAGAGAGAACGAAAGAGAGAGGAGGAGGAGGGCGGAGATAGGAAGAGAAAGAGAGATAGAGAGAGAGACAGAAGAGATAGGAAAGTGAGGGAGAGGGAGGGACAGAGGAGAGAGAGAGAAGGAGAGTGAGAGAAGGAAGGAGGAGGCAAAAATAAGTTTACAAATAGATCTTTATTTTCTAATGGCATCTACAAAACAATGCTGCAAGGCTGATTCTCAAGTCACCCAAACATGAACATATCACACCTCTTCTGAAATCCTTGCACTGGCTACCTGTACAATCTAGAATCTCATATAAACTTTCTTCAATCTGTTTCTCATCTGTCTCTGGCACAGGCCCTGATTATCTGTCTGACATTCTTCGCCTTTACGTCCCTTCTCGAAATCTCCGTTCCTCATCTGATGATCGCATTCTCTGTCTCCCTACTGTTAGAACAAAATCCTTTGGTCAGCGTTGTTTCTCCTATCAGGGTCCAACCATCTGGAATACCCTCCCCCTCACCAATAGACATTCTACTTCTACAGCCTCTTTCAAGTCCTCTCTGAAGACCTATCTGTTTAAGCAATACTGACCCGGCCCTATCTTACGCCGCCTCCCTCCTCCCCCCCCTAGAATCCCCTCAGTGCCCCGCCCCCCTCCCGCTGCCCCCAATCCACTGCATCTCTCCTGTTTATTTAAGCAACACTGATCCCGGTTCTATCTTACGCCGCCTCCCACCCTCCTCTGGAATCCCCTCAGTGCCCCCCCCCCCCCTTCCGCTGCCCCCAATCCACTTTACCTCTAGTGTTTATATTTTCTATGTGTCTTTGGAGCGTGTGTGTGTGTGTGTGTGTGTGTGTGTGTGTGTGTGTGTGTGTGTGTGTGTGTGTGTGTGTGTGTGTGTGTGTGTGTGTGTGTGCGGTGTGTGTGCGCGTGCGCGCGTGCGGCACGCCAGTATGTGCAGGTGGGGTGGGGTGTGTGTGTGTGCGGGGGAGGGGGGGAGGGGGTATTGTGAGCATGTCTTTTTGAGTTTTATTCATTTGTTGATTCATTTGCTTGTTTGATTTAGTGATTGTTTGATTTGCTCTAGTCATTATCATAATTTGTATCATGTAAAGCGCTTAGAGCTCAGTCGAGAAAAGGCGCTCAACAAATCTTCGTTATTATTATTATTACAGATGCTAACAGTAAGCACATTGGCAAACTTATCTGGAGCTATTCATCTACTTATTGTTTGGGAGTCTCTTCAAGTGGGGTTCATCCACACTGGAATAATTCCATTAGCACTCAACCAAATCTACCAGCAATTACCTAGCAGACTCCCTAAGCTTATGCAAAACTCAATGCAATGCAAGATCTAGACATGAAGGTGGGCAGGGAGAAAGGATTTTAAAACATTAAACTGACACACCAGAATGACTGACAAAACCAACTGCTAGGCTACCTTTATGTTAAACTAAAAGAAAGAAAAAAAGGCACAGCAAAAACAAATAAAATTAATAATAATGATGATAATAAATAAATAAATAAATAAAAAGCTAAAGAAAACAAACTCAGTAAAACAAGAGTAAAAAGATTTCATCATTAGTATGTAAAAGTGAATATATATATATATATATATATATATATATATATATATATATATATATATATATATATATATATATATATATATATATATATCAATGTGTGTGTGCATGTGCATAATAAGTGTGTGTGCATAAGTGTGTGTGTGTGTGTGTGTGTGTGTGTGTGTGTGTGTGTGTGTGTGTGTGTGTGTGTGTGTGTGTGTGTGTGTGTGTGTGTGTGTGCATGCTCATATGTGAATGTAAAGAAAAAAAATTACAAATACAATTAATGTTTAACTCGTTTTTATTTTACATATGAAATTACAAGCATAACTTACACATGCATGCTTTGATCAATTGAGAGAGAGGGGTGTGTGTGAACAAGTGAGAGAGAAGGGGGCAGACCAACACAGATAAAAATGGATGAATGATTGGACCAACAGACAGAACTCAGAAGGGTTGGGTGAAAAGTGAAATGACGCATAACACACAGCTGAACTCCTCGTTATAATGTGTTAAATTACATGTTTCTGTGCATACCAGCAATAAGATTACTCTGAAGAGCACATTAACATCAAGGGATTTACATTTTTCGTACAGAGTACCTTTTTTTTTTAAAGAAACTCTTGCTGTTACAGAGAGAAAAAAAACGTTTTACCTTTTCTCGCCATGAAATTCACACTTGATCTTGAGTTCATTCCGTCGCTGAAATCACAACAGAACAAGTTTTTTTTTCATTTGTTTTGTTTCTTTCTAACATCTGTTGCATGAAAGGGAAACATTGAATAATCTCCACATGAATTTAAGGACCACCAGCATCACACACATGACAGTTTTAACATACAGTAGACAAAACAATCAACTGAAATCTTCCTGAATAATCCCATCATCACAACAATGAACTATATAACAAACTGTTTTGTAAATCAGTCAAGTTAGCAGTTTACTATAAAGGCAAAGACTGACCAATTAGTGGGACAAAAGTTTTACAACTGAATTATATATATGTAGGTCTATGGGGATGAAAGTTTTATAATAGCTGAATTATACAGGTAATTCAGGTAGACCTATATCATGCAACATTTTACAGATCTTTTCAAATTAATCTTTCCTTCAACCTGAATTCAAACACCCCCATGATTGGTACTATTTGTACCTTACAACTGATAAACATGTATATCTAGACATGCGTAAGTTGTCTAACATCTTGACTTTCACTTTACAGTAAAACACTTTGTTGCCATTCTATCAGAAACATGTGCTTACAGACTTTTATTTCCACAAAGAAAAATGCATAACAGCATTAACAGATTTATAACCAGCAAACCATGTCCCTTAAAAAGATTGAGTGCCAACACCACAAAAATGAGATGTCCACAAAAGAAACCACATAAATTTAATCTCTAATCTAAATTTCACAGACAGATGTTTTTATACCAAAATCAAATCACTATTGACCAAATCGCAACACTGTCGAAATGTTTAAACATACCAAACAAAATGAACATAAAAACAAACTAGTGTATTATAGTAAACATTGTTGTAGTTTGTATTTTCTTCAAAAGTTTACTAAGATACTTTATGGTCAATGAAACTCTCACTGCCATGTAAATCACATCATTTTCACCATGGCCACATTCTTTTCGTTAAATTAGGTGTTTGTTTATTTCACTATCTTCAGACCATAATTAAGGAAGTCCCCATATTGAAAATTCCACTTTTTGCAATCACTACCACAGGAAGGCAAACAGGATAGACACCCTGTGTGCCCATAGAAAATCACAAATGACGTGCACCTGAAAAAGTGCTACATATCATAAACTAATTTAAAAAAAAAAAAAAAATCAAAACCTGTGCAGTACTGTGATTCAAACTCCTAAATGACCTTCAGTTTCTTCATTTCACTGTCTGGGCTGCAATTAATTGAAAAGTCATTTCAATAAAATCTTTTTCTCCAAGTATCAGAACAGAAGAGACAAACCTGCAGATTGTGATAAGCTGCCTTTCGAACATGCCTGTCGCCCATTTTAAGCCCTTTGGCCAGGCCTGTCTGGATGGACGCCATAACATCCTGCAGTCCATCCTGTTGACCTGTGTGCAAGAAAAAAAATCATGTCCATGATATGATATGGAAAGTTCTATTAGTGCTAGTGAAAGAACAACTAGTCTTAATCCCTCAATTTAATTAACATGTTCTTACACCTGTAACCTGTATCACTATTAGAATCAGACACATTGTCACACTGATTGTGAAGAGAAACGTCAAGTAAGTGCTTACAACTTCTGTTCTTACAACTTTAACCTGTTATCACTATCACTGTATCAGTATCAGAATATGCTTACGCAGATTTTCAGGACTTTAATCTTTTCTCAAAGCCATGTTCAGACTGCTACAAAGGAATTTATAATTAAATGAAAGGCACAGCCTTTTTAAAGGAAGGAAAGAGGCTTTTATTTATTGCTTGTTTTCTCTCTCTCTCTTTCTCTCTCTCTCTCTCCACACACACATACACACACACATGCACGTGCGTGTGTGCGCACACACACACCATAACAAAACAAGCAAAAAAGAGGGTAAGAGCAGAGGATTTGAGAACAGCTGGCAGTGTAAGAAAGATAAACTTTTTGTTTAAATGGGGAGAAAAGTCCATTTGCAGTTGAAGGTTAAAAAATCTAATGTCCTATTTCTGTAAGCCTTATTTTGTTATAAGAAACTTAAGATAGAAATGAACATTCAAAACACAGGTAGTAGTCAGATAAGCTTATAAATTTATCAAAGACAAATTCATCATTAGGATTGTCTTGAGCATGATTGTAATCAGTCAGACTAATGTAATGCCTTAATGGTGTCACATCTGGATCAACTGGAGTAATAAGATAAAAAAAACAAACAAACACACATATAAGACTCAGTATGGTAAGGCAATGATGCAGACTTCCAAGATAGGGAAGGAAGATTTTACACAAGCGGAGTATTCTGTGTTAGTAACTGTTACTGTGTTAGGGAAGCAGTTTTCATGTAGAATGCAGCTTTCACATTGACGGCGCACAGCTTGTGTTTCACTAAATTTTTATTGTAAACAGTGTTTAAAAAACAAAACAACTGTAGTGCTGTCTGTACGTTCAAGTTTGTCTCATTTTGTTTTCAGCTCTCCTTGCAGAAGGTATTAGGAGAGGAAAAGGTGAAGTCATATCTGTCTCAGACAGATTCAGTGTAGTGTTTAGTCAGGTTCTATGCCTTAGAACACTACTATCCATGTGTGGTCCTTGTTAGTTTGTGCTTCAGAGAAATATCTTGATATCCTCAGATGGTATGGGATGGAAATACTTTAGTGTGACATCTAGTATTGTAGCTTTTATGTAGTTTTGTGGTGCCAGCTCTGTCATCGTCATCATCATTATATACCCTTTTGGGTATTGTGGAGATTGTCTCCCTTCTTTCCTTTTTCTTTACTGTTATGAGACTCTCATCGTTGTCTGGCATTTTACTTTTTAGGTTGTTGCTGTAAGTGGCCACTGACTGCAAACCAGCCATCATTACCTTCAGCAGTTTATTCTGGTCAATCTACTGATTCATCACTTCATTTTCTAAAATGTATTCATCTTCAAGTTTATTTGGTGCACGCTCATTGTCTATTTGTGCACATCTTAAGATGACAGGTGTGTGAGCATCCTTCAGCATAGTGATGTTCGGAGTCGGCAGCGTCAGTTCATGACTCCAGATGCCACTGTCTGATGACTTTTCACATCTAACTGTAGATGGTGCGTGTAGGCTGATGTTGATGTAGTGACTGCCATTTGTGTTGGAACGTGTGAATATTTGTAATGTTGTGAGAGTCAGAATGAGCGCGTATACATGTATTAACAAAGAAATTTGTGTGGAAGTCTGAATTTTGGATGTTGTGCTGTATGAATGTACGTAGGTCTGTCTCTATCATTCTACAGTTTAGGCCTTATTAATTAAGGAGCCTAACAAAGGGAATGAGTAAACACCCTGGGTTCAAGAACAGTGGATGTGAGTAACCATGTGTGGGATGATCTGTGAGGAACCTAATACAGATAAGCACAGCACAGAAAACAAATGTGAAATGCCTTCTGAGCTCTTCATAAGGCCCTGGCAACCATGACTGACTCCTTCAGGCAAACCTGGGAGGGTGCAGAAGGAGTTTGGTCCCATGTGCTCTCTTTATGAATGACAAGGTTTGATCTTCAGTGGGTGTAATGGCTTCCACTGTGAAAGGGTAAGGAAGTTACCTGTACAAGGACTCTGCAACATACAGCTTGCTGCTGTCCAGGCCCAGAACCATCCCCCATTACACAACATATTTTTATGGGATGACTTTTGTACTAAAATCCATTTTCGAGGCCACACTGACCCAGTCATTGTCTAAACCCATCAACAATCCTTTTTCTTTTGTCAAACAACAAACCCATACTTTCAAGAGTTTCATCAGTCACATAATTATTTCCTGGTAATTAGGGGGTCAGATTCAGCACAAAGTTACCCCCAAATTTTCAATGGGTCACACACACACAACACACACACACACACACACACACACACACACACACACACACAACACACACACACACACACACCACACACACACACACACACACACAACAAACACTTGCTCACACACATGGACAGTAATTATTACTACTTTTCTAAGGAGAATGTATTAACTCTTTGACTCCCACACCCTATCTAGCAGCATCCTGCATTGTCAATCATGCCAACAAAGCGAAACCTTAACCCTTTGAGTTTGACTCCCTCACCCTATCCGCCAGCTTTCTGCAGGGTGAGGGAGTAAAAGGGTTAAGCTTTTGCAATTGATAGATATGGTGTGGAAGTCAAAGGGTTAAGGCTTAAATGAACATACACAGGTGAAGAGACTGTCAAAAGAGGAAATAATTGGAAGAAATGTCAGAAAGCAAAGAGAGTGACAGCATCATCATCATGTGCCCTGCCGTATGGCGTTGGTGATCATGGCCCTCCATACCAATCTATCCCTTGTCGCTGCAAGTACATCTCCCACCCTCTCCATCTTCAGCCATCCTGTAAGTCCATGCAATATTTTCTCCCTGGGTCTACCTGGTATTCTCTTTCCCTCCAGCTTTCCTGTTGTGGCCAGGCGCTCTAGTCTAATTTCTCTTTCCTCATAAAATGGCCTATAAATATTGCTTGTCTTTTTCTAATCTTCTTTATGAATGATCTTCTTGTGTCTGTCTCCTTCAAGACTGTCTCGTTTGTTTTCTTTGCTGTCCACGGAACTCTCAACATTCTTCTTAGAAATCAAATTTCAGTGAGACTGACAGAAAAGAGAAAATTCCTTGTACAGAATTTCCAGAAGGTCGAGATACTGTTTATACTTAAAGAGCCCTAGGCATCCCCTGGGGGAAGAAGAGATGGTGAATCATAATCCTACGTGCATTTAGTACATGTATCCATAACAACAAAAGAGTTGTCCCTGGCAAAATTCAGCACAAAAAAAAAGAAAAGAAAAAAATCCACTTTCATTGCATAGATGAGCAGGAAAGTTAATCAGACAGATAAAACTATTAAAAGAAAGTCTGTTCAGCAAACTGGACTGCGAAGAAATTGTAAGCATAACTATTTCAAAGACAGCAATCTGTATCAATGTTATAAGTTAACTGTTAATCTTGCTGCAATGTAGTCAGTAATGTTCATGATGTTTGTCTTGCTACAATGTAGTCAGTAATATTCATGACCTTATGAGGCTTACCACCAACATCAATACATGTGTCAATGCTGACTGAAAGTGAAACCAGTTCTACTCCACAAGTGATGAAGTCTACATAACTGCTATGACTTCTGCTGGTTATGATTTTCACTGTTTTCATTCATTTCCCTGTAAGGGATCAAGGGAAAGTGGCAAAAGCTCCATTATATGGAGAATTTGTCTTACCATCTCTCTTACACAAATTAGCTACTCTTCCTTTGAAGCAACTGATCTATGAATGTGTTTTAAAAAAAACTCTTCTTCTCTTGTGCATATCTACAGACCAAGTAAAAAAAAAAAAAAAAAGTATTTTCTTCTCTTGTGCATCTGTATCTACAGACTATGCCCAATTAAGTTGTCAACTTCAAATGTTTGCCAGGAATTTCCTAACATGCTATCAAGTTATGCTACCTCACCTTTCCTATGTGATTTTAAGTTTCATTTTGATAAAATATCTTCGGCAAAACCAAAATAAATTGGTGCTGCCAGTCCCAGTGACCAGTTTAACTATGCTGGCACTGGTAAAATATTTGTGGTCCTCCCCCCACCCAAACTTTGGGCTGTACTTTACACTTTCTCTCATAATAAATACTGATGACTGAGAGTGAATGGGTCAACTAAATTAGTTACTAATCACATGATTCATCATTTTAAAAATGGGAAAAAGGAACATAAAAGTTCAATTTCAAAATTCAATTTCAGTCGAGATATCACCAAAAAGCTTGTGAACTGTATCAGCAAAATTATGCCAAAATGATAAATCAATAATTACCGCTGCTCAGGCAAGCTGATCAGTATATAGGAACAAAAGGTGGATTACTTAACATTTATGATCTATAACTCCATGCATCTTCATCACTACTTTAATAATACTGTAGTTTGCAGGCAATAACTATAATACTAACACTAGTAACAGGGCATTCAGTATTTCAAGATGCATACATACAGATCTCCCAATATTTAAATGAAATCTACATCAGACTTAGTATCAAGCCAGGTGAATGTTGGCCTTCCAATGAAAGGTTTCGGTCTTTTAGTTTCAGTTTCAAGCCTACTGCTCATGCCACTGTCGTGATAGTAACAGAATGGTTAGCAAACAAAAAGTTCACAAAGACCACAGTTCAGCAGACAGCCAACCTTGAAATTTCAGAATGCTTTTTACTGACTGACTTAATATCTCAACAATAATAACAAAATGCTTCATTATGGCTGTTATAATCCATGTATGTATGCATCCTTTTTCATTAGTGTAATTTTTTTTGTTTTGTTATAAAGCAAGACGAAACTATAAACACCTAACAAAAAAAAAAACAAAAAAAACTGCACATATATTATCAAACAAAAACAATTATAACAATGGTCAGTTCCACTAATTTGTTTGAAAACTAAACTAATCTCTATAAATAAGCACAAAAGGAACATGTGTGAAACATGTTCATGATGATAATACTATCGTCTATAGTCATTAACTGATTAAGGTGAGCAACAACAAAAAGTACCTACATATAATACAAATAAACAAATAATATAAAATTAACAATTTTTTATTACAAAATATTTTCAGTTAATCCGTTATTATACTTTATTTTCAGTTCTGCATGATCATAAACACCTGTTCTACTGTTAAAAATACTTTGTTAGGGAAAATAGAACAAATTAAATGATCAAAAGACTATGACAATATGAGCAAGAGGTAATAAAACATTCATTCTTTTTGTTAGTGTTGAAAGGAACCATCATGCAAAAACAGCAGATGCAGCATGAAAAAAACAAGTTTCTTCATGAAAATTAAAACAATAAAATAATAAACGTCATTCACTCAAACATTCACTCACATTGACAAAAAAGTGAAAAATAACTTTAGGATAAAAAGTACACACTAACACTTGTTACTAACAGTAAGCCAAGTAACAGAAATACTGTTATCAAAAATGTCAATAGTACTACCACTAATAGTAATACCAATAAAGAAAATAATGCAAGTAAAGGTGTCACTTCAAAACTGACAACATACAGACTGCTTCAAGTTAAAAATAGCATGATGGAGACAGAAGAAAGACAAAATGGTCAAGCTATTTTACCTCCCTCTTATACAAGAAATATTGAAGGAAAATCTACATTTTCTGCTTTTCAAGGTTACTGTGACCTTGAAGAAGCAGCAGATGGTTAATATGAAATAATCTCTTTCTTTTCTAAGAAAAGGAGGCTGAAAAAGACAGAAAAATGTTTTTTTTCAAAAAGTCTACAGCTCCAACAAATTATCATGAACACATGATGAAGGTATACCCAGTAATGCTTTGTGAATAAAACTAAAACAAGTAAAAGACATTAAACAATGGAAGGGAAAATGCACAGATTAGAAATGTAGTTAAGAAATAAAATGCTTTAAAATCAATTGAAATAGTATCAAACTTTAATGGAAATAAATCAAAAGTATAAAAATAGAGAAAGCTGTTTCCTTACCCTCCATTTTGGGTGATTTTCAGAAAGCACAATTAATCCCTGAATATCTGGTTCCACAGTCATGGACGCAGACTGTTTGAAAGTACTCCATGCACTGAAGAACTACATCTCTGGTACTGAAAAAGAAAGAATTTATCATCATATTAGCTATAAGATAACTTTTGCATAATTAGCCATAAATGATACTGAAATAATACTGATATCAATCAAAATGTCAAAATCCTTGAGCATATGCTATGTATGCAGTTCGCATTAACTTCATTAAGATAAAACACATCATTGTTCTACTGTTTCACTAGTCTTAAGTAAGATTTGAAAAACCTGGGGTCTTCTCTATGCATACATGGCTATGAATATACATACAGTGATATATGTATACATACATATAAGTATACAAACATATATATATATATGTGTATATCCCAGACATGTTGTCTCAGCATGTTTTTACCATCAATGAGACATAAAGGTATATATATACACATATTCACATGGTCTGTTGGGATGTACTATAATTTATATAAACTAAAATCTGGGGGAGATGAGGTGTCTTTAATCAGGAAAACTGAAGCCGTGAAGGTGTGAAGATAATAAAGTCTAATCATACAGTTTCATGTACATTTTCAAGAATAATTTCTTTTACATAATCAACAAAAAAAAAGAAAGTGCTAAATCTATCACCACTGTACTTTATTCATCATCTGGAACCCATACCTTTGATAAGGGCATGCTATATTACATGCTAGTTTTCTTTTATGTAATACAAGTTATTTTGATGTAATATAACAGTATTTTCATGATGCTGCATTATGACTTCATGATCAAAACATAAGACCAGGTTGGCACAGAGGTAGAGCTCCCTAATTTGCGCAGGTGTGAATCTTGCTTGAGCAAACATTTGTGCTTGCAGCCTCCAGTCTATCTACCTGTGAATGGGTACCCGACTTCTTAAGTTAGGGAAGGCAAAGCAGCAAATGAGAAAAAGAAAGCGACATTGAATTGTGGATGGTGAACAAAACACCAGTTCACAATACACAAAGCTCTTAAATCGCAAAAACAACCATACTAATTTTACTGGCCCTACTTAGTACTTACATAGTTACAATGATAAAGAAATAAGTACCAGATACCAAAGAGACACTCAGACAGGCTTAATATATGCTCTGTCCCTTATTCAGTTATTGCTCCAGATTCCTCCATACCCAAACTTGCCAATAAACATACAACTCAAAGCCTAAGTCAGGTCTACTGTGAAAAGGATAAAAGAAAGGATTAACTTTCTCTTATGTAGTTTTAGATTCTCATCTTCACAATACACTAATTGTATCCATGGTTGTTTTGGCATGAGTAGTGCAGAAGTATAGTGCACAGGTAGACGAGTTCTTTCTTACTTCAGGTGAAATCACAGTGAAACTACTCTGCTTTTCTGTGCTGTGCTATCTGTACACAGACACATGCTAGCTCCCAGAAACCATGTCAAGCTGATAGGGAAGACATAACTTAGGAGCACTGCCACCACCACCAGTGAACCCTTGACACAGAGACCAAAGAACCCACATCTCTCACAACCTACTCCCCCTTCTACAACATGTTTGGTTGCAAACAGTAGACAGCTGATGGATGATTTATTATCACACAAGTCTCTCTCTTTCCATCTCCCCCCCCCCCCCTTTTCCCTCCATTACATGCACTTGTAATTTTTTTTATCATTACCATTTTTTTGTTTCTCTTCTGTTGACTTTTGTGGTAGTAACTCTTTCTTTTGGAAAGAAAATAATGATCCTTATATTTCAACTGGAGGAGTCTTTGCCCACATGCAAACTTGTGATCTAGATGAACAAAACTTGTTGGCAAAGACTTCTACACTACACAGGCCTGTGGATCTTCATCAAATTGGGGTCGACATCCAGTAGTCATCAAAAGGTAAGTTGGAATGGTCTGTTTCATGTCTATTTGTGTGTTCATTCATCGGGTGTATTTTAAGAAAAAGATAATGATACCTTATAGTTATAATATCTTTGACATCAGAAATCTTGATATTTTCACAAGTATTGTAAAGTCTGCCTTTACAGTACAAAATGAAAGTTCTTTCTGATGTTTTGTTTTGGATGAAGGGGCAGAAGAATGATTCAACGACTCATGTCATGATCTAAGCATGACAACATTGTTTAT
Source organism: Monoplex corrugatus (assembly GCA_030674185.1). Classification (NCBI taxonomy): domain Eukaryota; kingdom Metazoa; phylum Mollusca; class Gastropoda; order Littorinimorpha; family Ranellidae; genus Monoplex; species Monoplex corrugatus. The sequence continues at coordinate 29,117,898 of CM060305.1, read as the reverse complement.
CAACACAGCTACAGTGTTTACATGATCCATGTTCCATCAATGAATTTGAAAAGGCTTAACCAATTACTATGTTGGAACAATGCAAGGGTCAGATTTCAAAGGAAATTTTGAGTTACTAACAGACATTTAACAGATGAGCACAATGGAAGAGAAATTTAATTCTGTAAGCACACAAGTCAAATTTAATTCTGTAAACATATATCAGTCAATCAATCTTGTCCAGAGGGAGGATCAAAATGCAAGTGTGAAGAGATTATAATGCACATCCACCTACACACATACAAAATTATAAATGGTATGGAATATAACTTCATATTTTTTAACATTTAACGTTATACTCCACCTGAAATTATATTCAGTTTTTCCCAATAATACTCTAAATCAGACCTGTGACGTGACAATTCTCAGTAATGCTAGACACAATCAAAAACAGGCAGCTTTACTAAGTCAAGTGTAAAACAGAAGACTTATTACATGACATACTTGTTGAGTCTTTGCTCATATACTGACATACAAGCAAAACTAGCTGACAACCAAAGTGGTCCGAAATGTCAATCACCCACTGAGGTTGAATATTTTGATTACCTTTTTCTTTTCATTCTTGCTAAATAACTAAGTACTATTTGTACTATTCCATGATGTATATCAATTACTTAACTATACTTCAGTACTAGATCATCCTTCTTCTGAAAATGGAATGCACAAAGATATGGTTAATAATACAGATATAAAAAGTTAGGTGATCAGTTTCATTCCTGCTGACTGAGACTCAGCCAAAATTTTAAAATGAGTAGAATTAAATCTGTTATAATTTTACATAGTTTCACTGAAGAGGTGACTGATATAAAAGGAAACTATCAACCCAACAATGTGAAAAACATGATGTGACAGACATTTTTGTGGATATTTAGTCTACATACAGTCAATATGTTGTCCATTTTGTCAACTGAACATTGCCTCTGAAGGCTCTCACTCTCTCAATGTTAAATTACCAATCATAATTTATGTTCTGACTATTCCTCACACACAACGGCCACTCCTATGTCAACCCTGTCACTGTGTCAGCTCATTAACAGTACAATAGTAAAACTAGAGTATGCACCATGTGTATGCGCGTGTGAGTGATGAGAGAACGTGTAAGAGAAAGAGAGAGAGAGAGAGTGCAAGCTGCTGTGCAATTGTGCAAGTATCATTTGGATGAACTTTTCAAAATGTCACATGGATGAAATCAGAAATGTAGGCTACTTAGCTCCAAAAGCAAAATGCGTCTCTCACTTTTAAGCTACTTTAAAATATACAACCTTGAACACTATGGATGAATGTACAGAAATCAAACTTTGGATCTAGAAACAGTTATACCAGTATACTGTGAGTAATACACGTTTTCCAGTCACTTTCGTTAAATTCATGCAAGTGGCCTGCGAAGGCCCGTTCTATATCTCGAATTCTACGACCTGTGCCTGCGTTATCGGTAGAGGATATTGATTCAGCGATTGTTTACCTGTCTGAAATTAATAAAAACACTTTCACAAATTTACACGTATACCTAAATCATCCCCTTGTGCTCAAAACGTTACCACGTCGAATTCTAAACAGCAAACGAACGACACGGACGTGTTACTGTCACTGTCAGATTTGCTCTCGAGTCGGTACTAGACATCAAAACAAATCATCCAATCCAACCCAAGACACGATGGCAGACTGAATATGAACATCACATTACGCTCTGTCAATACTTCTGTCAGACGGTATATTCTTCATTATCAGTTATAACTAACTGACCAGGGTAAGTTCTTTGGCAGCACTGGATTCTAGACAAGACTGAGAAGCCTCGCCAACGAGTGTCTGCGGAATGTATGCTCGGGAAAAAACTTCCAAACTGGAGTTGAGAAAGCAAGAGCAACAAACTCGGTCAACTTGACGGCTACTTGCAAAGAAGCTCAAAAAGTACTCTAACAAAACAGTGGATCAATTTTTAATACTGAGATGTTACACTGACTCATTCAAATCTCAACACTGTATTCTTATGTGTCTTACGCTCTCAGAAAAAGAACAAAATCAAAGAATTCTCTCTTACCTGAGTCCGAATGATTTGGCTTGGCTGCCATTACAATGACGTCACAGGCTCGTACCTTCTTTATGATTGGTTCATGATCGGAACAATACCAGTCCGCGCGTTTTCATCGTTAGCTCAAGTTCTGGTTAATATTTTCTCCTGAATTTCACATAAACATGTTTTGTTGCAACCAAGGTTAAGCAGCAAGAATGTTCATCTGGGAAGTCATGGCTCCTTTGAATCATGACGAGAGCCATTGTCTTGACGATTTTGTATCAAGCCTTTCGGTCTTCAGCAAACCCACACAGTACCGACCCCGCCCCTCTACTAGAGTCCATCCAACGAGATCTTCCTTGAATCGAGTAACGCAATGTATAAGAGAGTTATTTTTGAGATCACTAAAATGACCATCAGTCCATAGGACCGCAATTCATGGGCGCATCTTTATGTAGTAGTAAAAAAAGTAAAGGGGGAAATCAAAAGGGACAATAAATACTGAACCGTGCAACATACGTTTCTTTTTCATGTCTATTTTACTCATCTCACGTGCAGTCATTCTTCTTCTTCTACTCTCTCTCTCTCTCTCCCTCTCTCTCTCTCCCCCTCTCTCTCTCTCTCTTTAATTTTTTTTAATCGTCCGACAACTTAGCTGAAAATGTTTCATGGTTGAGGACTTTTAGACTTGGAAAAATGTCACTCGAAACATAAACATAAAACTGCAACTTGGAATGTAAGAACATTACTGCAAAAAAAGTATAATTAGAAAATGTCAAGATAGAGATGGAAAGACTTAACACCAACATTTTAGGACTATGGGAGGTGAGATGGAAGGGAGCAGGAATGATAGCATCAGGCAAGCATACAGTTATACATTCTGGTGGAGATACACATGAGAGGGGTAGGCATTATAATGGACAGTGACAAGTCAAAGTCTATCAAAGGAACCTGGGCCGTATCAGACCGAATTTTGTTAGACAGGTTGGATGGCAAAGCCATTTGATATCAACAGGTGTATATGCACCAATATCCGCAAATACTGATGAAGAAATTGACAACTTCTATGAAGAATTCGTGACAACCAAGGTTCAGTGTAAATTACAGAATATTACAATAATAATGGAGATTTTGATGCCAAAGTATGACAAGAAAAATTAGATGGCATAGTTGGATCTCATGGCCTTGGCACACGAAATGAAAGGGGAGAAAAACTTGTTGAGTGGGAACAAGTAAATGAATTCATAATAGGAAACACTTGGTTTAAGCAACCTAACAGAAGAAAATTAACATGGATGAATCCAGGAGACAGCACAAGCAATCAAACTGATTCACCCTCATAAATAAAACATTTATTAAAAATTCTTTACTGACAGCAAAAACATTACCAGGCGAGGACTGCATTAGTGACCACAGTCCTGTAATGGGAAGGCTTAGGCTGAAATGAAAGAAAAGAAAACAAACCAAACGTAATATCAAACTAAATCTTGAACTCTTAAAGACAAATGAATCGACTCGTGCAAAATTTAATCTATATGTTCAAATCAAATTCAGTGCTTTGGAGAACATTGGTGACAGTGAGGAACAACGGACAAAATTGAGAAACTCAATAAACGAAGCTTCTGAAGAAGTGCCTAGTGTTGAAAGAAAAGCAGTGAAGAACTGGAAGACCAAATAAATTTTAGGCTTGATGGAAGAACGGAGGAGGCAAAATACAGAAAGATACATAAGGAAATCAGGAAAAGATGCAGTGAAGCTAATGATGCTTGATTGGAAACAAAGTGTAAAGAAGTAGAAGGCCGCCACAAAACAGGTCCTCAATTTATGTATAGAAACATTGACGAAGTTGCCCACTGGAAAAAGACATGCTCATCAACTGGTTGCTTATAATCTAAAGATAGTATGATTTTTATGGATAGACAGCTGGGGAGAATACCTAAAAGAGCTTTTTGACCATGACAGGAAAGAAGAAAAAGACAACATATTAGATAGTTGGGGATAGTACATAAAAGAGCTTTTTGACGATGACAGAAAGGAAGAACACATCATAAGAAAGAACGTTGAAGGACCACTAATAATGAAAGATGAAGTCAGAGCAACGTTGAAAAAGATGAAACCGGGGAATTAAAAAAAATAGGATCAAACAATATTACTACAGAAACGATCGAGGCTCTAAATGAATTTGATATGTATAGAAAAAATAAGTCATCCTAAATGAAATTTATGATACGAGAAAAATCCCCAAAGACATAAACAAAATCAATTTTCATCGTACTTTCAAAGAAAGCGGGATCTATAAACTGCGAACTCCATCGTATAATCAGTTTGATGAATCATATGACAAAGATCCTATTAAGAATAATCATGATGAGGACAAGGAACAGCATCAGAAAAGAAACAGCAGTAAAAGAATGTGGATTTGCTGAAGGGAAAGGAACTATTAATGCCATATATACCCTAAGAACTCTTATAGAAAGATCAGTTGAGTTGAATAAGATTTATGTTCATCTTTTGTTATTATACTAAGGGTTTCTTTTTTCGGAACTAATTAATGCCATACATACTCTAAAAACTCTCATAGAAAGATCAGTTGAGTTGAATAAGGTTTATGTTTATATTTTGTTATTATACTAAGGCTTTTTTTTTTAATCGGGTAAAACACGAAGAACTGATCAACGAACAAGAAAGGCTCAATGTTGATGGAAAGGATCTAAGAATAATAAGGAATAGGTGTTGGGAACAAACAGCAGCAATGAGAGTCAAAAATGATATAAGCTCTTTCCAAAATATCAAAAGAGGAGTTAGGCAGGGATGTGTTCTGTCACTAGATTTGTTTTAACTCTACAGCGAAACCCTCGTGAGAAACTTAGAAGAGTGCCCTGGGATAAAGATTGGAAGAAAAATGTTAAATAATCTTCGTTACACAGATGACACCATTCTAATTGCAGAAAATCAAAAAAGATCTACAGAATCTTGTTAATGTAATAGAAATAGAGAGCAGAAATAAAGGGCTGGAGCTAAACAGCAAGAAGACTGAAGTCATGGTAATCAATAAAAACAAACAAACAAACAAGAAACCCCCTCATGCAAAATAACAGCAAATGGCACAACATTGAGACTAAATGATAAGTTTAAATATCTGGGAACAGTCATCTCACTAGACGGCAGATGCACATTAGAAATAGCCAGCAGAATTGGCCAAGCTTAACACATTCAAGAAAATGAAAAGCGTTCTAACCAACAAATGCCTATCAAGTAACATCAGGAAGAGAGTTAGTGTTATATTGAACCGATACTGTTGTGCAGATGTGAAGCATGGACAGCCAACACGCAAAGTCGGAACAAGATTGAGGCAGCTGCAATGTGTGTTTTAAGTAGAATGTTAAGAGTTATATGGACATCAAAGAAAAGAGGCAAAACACACACACACAACAACAACAACAACAACTAAACAAAAACAAAAGAAAACAAAAAAAAAAACATTGATGAAGAAGATTAAGAAAAGACAAGCAACATTTATGGGGCATTTTATTAGGTAAGAGAAATTTGAGCACCTAGTCACAGCAGAAAAGCTGGAGGGAAAAGGAGTACCAGATAGACCCTGTGAAAAATATTAGACTGACTTGCGGTGTGGATGAAGACAGAGGGTTGGGAGATGTACTTCCAGCGACGAAAGATAGATTTATATGGAGGGCCATGATCGCCAACGCATTTCGGCAGGGCACATGATGATGATGATGGTGATGAATTGAAACAGTAGACCACGCACACTCGCTGAAACCACCACATTCACAATGTTGTTATTGCTCAAGGATAGTTATTGTTATTACTGAAGGATAGTAGTAGCTAGCCCTTACTACTCTTCACACAAAATATGAGCATGAAAAATGAACCATAACACATAAGACGTGAAGCATGTTATGAAAAATGAATTGTGATAAAAACTAGTATTGACTTTTATGCAAATGGCTCATGCACTTTATAAAAGTATGAGAGACAAAGCCAGATAAATGTAAATGAATATATATCAAACCTCGCGTCTAATATCACTCATAGTGAAAAGACATTAAATCAAAGAACGAACGATATCAATCTTTAACAATAAGAAAAGAACAACAGCAATGATTTAGCCATTATTGCTAGTTAATATTCTGTAAAAAGGGAATTCAAATATCAGGCATAGAATCATATCCGGAAAACAAGGAAGTGAAGGAAGCATTAAGAAGAAACAAGGGAGGCGAAGATGGAGATACGGCAACTGACACAATGATGAAAATAGATTAACTATAGCATTGCCACGTCATAGAAGTTATAAAAACAGTTTCTAACAAAATATCATGAAGTTTCTCGTGTATGGCCAATTGATCAAGCGCATTACAAAACCATGAGATCAAGGCAGATGCACGTAAAGCAAATATATCTCAACTCTTGTTGTAACAATGTATGTTATAAATCACTAACACAGAAGCATACAGGAAAAGGAAAATAAACAAGGCGGGGGGTGAATGGGAGGGAGTGTGTGCATGTGGGGTGGTGGTGGTGTAGAACATATCAACTCTCACGCCTTGGTGAAAATATGTTAACTATAAACACATAAAGATTTGTATTCATGCTTTGTTGATTATACCAAGGCTTTCGATCGGGTAAGACATGAAGAATTGATCAACCAACAGGAGAGACTCAATGTTGATGGAAAAGATCTACGAATAATCAGAAATATGTACTGGGAACAAACAGCTCCGATGAGAATAGAAAACGATATAAGTTCTTTCCAAATCATCAAAAGAGGAGTCAGAAGGGTTGTGTTTTGTCACCAGATCTGTTTTCACTTTACAGCGAAAACATCACGAGAAACCTAGAAGAAGACCCTGGATTAAATGTTGGAGGAAAAATGATAAACAACATTCGATGACACAGACGACACCGTGTTAATTGCAGAAAATGAAAGGGACCTACAAAACCTTGTGAATATACTAGAAATAGAAAGTAAAGGTAAGGGGTTGGAACTAAACGGCAGGAAGACTGAAGTCATGGAGATCAGTAAAAAACATGAAATCCCCTCATGCAAAATAACAGCAAACGGCACAACCTTGAGACAGGTTGATAAGTTTAAATACCTGGGAACGCATTCATATCTCATGTCAGGGACTGGCAGCATGCACATCAGAAATAGCCAGCAGAATCGGCCAAGCCAAAACAGTATTCAAGAAGATGAAAAGCATTCTTACCAACAAATGCCTATCAATTAACATCAGGAAGAGAGTTCTTGAATGCTATGTAGAACCAATATGTTGTACGGTTGTGAGGCTTGGACAGTCAACAAGCAAAACCAGAACAAGATTGAGGCAGCCGAGATGTGGTTTCTAAGAAGAATGTTGAGAGTTCCATGGACAGCAAAGAAAACAAACGAGACAGTCTTGATGGAGGCAGACACAAGTGGATCATTCATAAGGAAGATTAGGAAAAGACAGGCAACATTTATAGGCCATTTTATGAGTAAAGGGGATTTGGAGCACCTGGTCACAAGGGAAAGCTGGAGGGAAGAGAACACCAGATAGACCCAGGGAGAAAATACTAGACGGATTTGCAGAGTGGCTGAAGACAAGGAGGGTGGAAGAGATGCTTGAGGCAACAAGAGATAGAGACAGATGGAAGTCCATGATCGCCAACGCCATGCGGCAGGGCACCTGATAATGATGATGATAAACACATGCAATAGTCAAAACAAATCACAAATGGATATAATCAAATAAAATCAATGGGAAGGGAATCAAGACAAGAGAGATCAAGTGTTTCAACGCACGCAGAAAGATGATAACATAAAAGTGGGATAAAAATGGCTGATTATAGGTTTTACTATGGCACAGTGTTATAAATGTAGAAATGGGATTTTCATTAGAATAACTATTTACGATATTTCACGCAGATATACTTAAAGCCTTTGTTTAAAGCTGTTTGGTAATGTGCATTGATGTTGGTGGGCAATGTATTCCAAAGATACCTACTAGAAAGGGAGATACTGGCTTTCAATAATTATGTCGAATATTGGTCTTGGAAGATTAAAGGTTGTATCTTGAATTTGTTCAGAGTGTTTGGCTAGGGATAAATGGTTCTTCAGTCTTGCAGTATGGATGTTACGCTGCTGGTCCAACCATAATCATTGTATACATGACGTGCTGCTCTTCTTTGCACCATTTCAATCTTTTTCTTTTGGCCTGCTTTGTACGGGTTCCAAACTGATGAGCAATACTCCAGGTGTGGGCGTACAAGGGTTAGGTGAGCATTGGTTTTGTTGGATATTTTCAGATTTCTTTTCAGAAAGCCTACCATGCTGTTGGCCTTGTTGGTGGCTCTCGTTACATGATCTTTCCAGTTAAGGTCACCTATTATGTCGACGCCAAGATATTTCGAGCTGTCAACGTGTTCGAGAGTGTGTCCTTTCAATTTGTAGTTGAAGTTGATGGGGTTTCTTGATGTTGAACAAGTCAGAACATTACATTTTTCCGGGTGAAATTCCATCCCCCAACGCTGCTCCCAATCGCACAGTGTGTTAAGATCTCGTTGGAGCATCTTGCAGTCTTGGATAGTGGTGGAATAGACTATACAGTCATCAGCGAACAATCTGATGTTGGCCTTGATGTTCTGAGGCAAGTCGTTGATAAAGATAAGAAATTCAAGATACAACCTTTAATCTTCCAAGACCAATATTCGACATAATTATTGAAAGCCAGTATCTCCCTTTCTAGTAAGAAATAGGATGGGTCCTAGAACTGTCCCCTGTGGGACTTCGCTGATGACAGGTGCCAGCTCAGATTTTTCGCCGTCAACTATGGCGATCTCGAAGCGGTCGGAAAGAAAGGCCTTGATCCAGTCCAACGTCGATCCTCGAATACCATAATGGTCCAGCTTACGGAGGAGGCGTTTGTGAGGGACCTTGTCAAAGGCTTTGAAAAAGTCCAGGATTACCATATCTGTCTGTTGTTTACTGTCCTGGTTTTTGGCGACGTCGTGGAATAATGTCAGCAGTTGGGTTTCGCAACTCCTTCTGGCTCTAAACCCATGCTGGGAGTCGTCAAAGATGTCATGTTGGATCAGATGGCGCATGATGTTGCTTGCAATGATGTGTTCTTGCATCTTGCGGCAGATGCTGATGAGGGAGACTGGTCTGTAGTTAGCAGCAGAGTTACGGTTGCCCTTCTTGAATGCTGCCGTCACATTCGCCCTTTTCCAGTCATCTGATACACATCCATCTGCCAATGATTTAGTAAAAATGGTGGAAAGCAGGGGCGCGATCTCATTTGCGCATTCTTTCAACACTTTTGCTGGGATCTCATCTGGTCCCGCTGCTTTATAGATCTATGGGTTGATGTTCTTCAGCAATTTGCGTACCCCTTCCTCATCGATCGTGATCTCGGCCATTGCAGGGGAGGGCGTTCCCGATGGAGTTGGGATTTGCTGTTAATTTCTCTCTTGAAGACCGACTTGTACTGATGGTTTAAAATGTTGGCCTTTTCTTTTGGAGATGCATATAATTTTCCATGATCTCGCAATGGAGATACCCCTGTACTGTCACGTCTGAGAGACTTATATAGCTCCAGAATCGTTTCTGGCTGCTTTCCTTCAACTGCTCGTCGTCGCTTTTTGGAGGATCAATGACATTGTTGATGTAAGTCCAGTAGGCACGCCGTTGTTCACGCTATACTTTGCTCTTCATCTGTAGGTATTGTTGTCTTATTGATGGTGAGATGTACGGTAGAAAAGTTACTTTATGGTATTTTCCTTGCACAGAATGTGCATGAATACAGTCGACACAAACACAATTTTATCGATTGTTTTCCTGTCCGCTACCGAAACAGCTAATAAACAACTTAAAGAAGAGAAATAACCCGTCTAGCTTTGTTCAATGTAGAGATTATGTAATGATCTCCCCTTTTACGATAAGCCGACGACTTGATTGATGGCCAACTGGTTTCAGTGTTGAGTGTCATCGCCGAGTGACTAATTTGTGATTAGATTTGTATTTGTTATCAATGCAACAGTCTGGTAAAGCAAAGAAGATAAGCTGTGAAAGATTCTTTCATGCACGCCTTCGGCCGCTGCAAAAACAAAAGGATCGACACTTAGCCATAGGCTAGGCCTAGTTGGTGACTGATCAACAACACTTCCGGTAGAAACTAGGCACAAGAGATCGACAGAGGCTTAGGACTATACAAATACTGAGGTTCTTCAAGTGACGATCGTCTGCTGTCATATTGTGAGTGAAATTTGAATGCATATTCATATTTTTATGGTTCCAGCTCCGTGTACATATTTGATGAAATTTTTGTGACAAATTGTGAAATTGTGAGAATTGCAGGTCAACAGTTTTTTCAAGAAACTCAAGTCGACCAGTCTTTTAGTCTACTGAATTGAAGCAGACGATTATTCAATGATGCAGTGACATTTGTGGATGATCCGCAGTGTCACCCCACAGGCATACATATTTTGTCTAGCAAAATTTACGCAATTCGAAATTTATGCATGCAAGATTTGGTGTCTGTCACAGTGTCAGTCATTACACATACATGGACTGATGGAGCGCTATGTGAACACAAACTGACAAACGTCACAAAGGCAGGGCATGTGATTTTGTCAACTTATCAAGGTGAATCAGCAATGTTTTTGTAGCGTACTACTGTGAATTATTGGAATCATGCTAGTTTTACTTTGTCACACGCTAGTTGGGATCATGCAAGACTGACAACATTTTTATGCCCACCAGTTTGCTGTTTGCTGCTGTTTAGTGATGCCAGTGTTGGTGGATCTGTTGCATGAGGTGTATAATTTTGCTAACTGGTCCCCATTCCCTTTTGTTGAGAATTATTTCCTTTTCGGAAGAGTCATTTAATTCTCCAACAGCAGTGTTGCGTCAAGGTGTCAGCAAATCCATCTTTTTGCATTTAAACATTTCTTACAATTGGTAAGTTACACGATGTAATCATTGCTAGACAAGGACTTGAAGTTCTAAGAAAACTGGTAAAAAGAAAATGAGAGAGAGGGGGATTAAAAGCAAACATATATAGAGCTTGTACATGAGTGAAAACGTTTAACTCAAGAGCCTCAGAGTCATAGCTAAAAAGTTGCAGCAAAACTGCTACAACACACAGTTTGTGTGTGTGTTTAAAAAAAATCCCTGATATGTGTGACTGATTAGTTGAATGTGTGTATGTGGTTCAGATATTGTGTGGTGTTTTCAGGCGCACAGGAAAAACAAGACACTGCTTGAGGATTCCCACTTGCATTCACTGATTCAGTTCACTGATTCAGTTTGTGTCCTCTAATTTGTCTACGTCACACCTGCATCTTAACCTTTTGACTCCCGCACTCTGTCTACCAACTGCAAAAACTTAAGCCGTTGACTTCCTCACCCTATCCACTAGTTTCCTGCAGGAAACTGGTGGATAAGGTGAGGGAGTCAAACAGTTAAGTTTTTGCTTTGCTACGTGGTTGACAATGAAGAGTGCTGGTGGACAGGGTGCAGGAGTCAAAGGTTAATGTAGAACATGTTACATCATGGCAATGTCATAATCTAGGATTATGAAACATAGGCTATTATTTCTCTTGACAATATATAATATGCTATTGTTTTGAGATCCTTATTCTATGGTCTTGTCAGTTATGTAAATTTCTATTTTGTGTTTGCACTTCTATTCATTTGTAAGAACCTTTAGATAAATGAACAAAACAGCTTGTTTTCTTGTGTAGCTATCTTCGTTGAGCCTTCCTTTTGCGAACACTTCAGTCATACATGGCACACAAGTTCTATGAAGGGAGCAAAGCAAGCATATGAAAGAAGATTGATACAGCCTTCAGCCTGTGTAGTGCCCCTCTAGTTTGTACTTTCACTTTAATCAATAGCATTATCACATTGAGACTTCAGAGTGCTGAATCTTCAGATTCAGTGCAACTTCAGTAAGTTAATAAAAGCAGAAAGCTTAGATTGTGTACAAAATTAGATGTCAGTGTGAAATGAGGGAAAATGTTTTATTTTGAAAATTGAAAAGACAGGAAAAGATTATGAAATGAAAACCGACAACATCAATGAAGAAATGCAGTATCAACAAAGAAATAAACAAACAAACCAGAAAGGAGAAGGAAGATGATGACATATAATATATGCACACGTGTCACATGTGTACACATATGCACACATACACACACACACACACACATACGCATGCGGGCATGCATACCTGTACACACACACACACACGCACGCACCACACACCACACCAAACCACACCATACCACCACCACACCCACACATACACAACAACACACACACACACACACACACCACACACACACACACACACACACACACACACACACACACACACACACACACACACACAACACACACAACTCACACACACACACACGTATGCGCACACACACACACATTTAAATGCACACATAAAGCAGCAAACCAAGAAAATTATGCGGATGTACACTTGAAACATCATAACAACACAAAACATGCGTTGGACATAATGCTTTATAATTATATTCCAGCTCATCATTGATGGAGCTGTGAAACCTGTAGTTACAATAGAGATTTGTGCAAAAATGTTCTTGTTGCATGTCATTGGTCTCTTTTGTCTCCTTGCATTTTAATTTTTATATACATGTATGTATACCCACATGTACACACATAATGTGTGTATGCAGGTTTGTGTGTGCATTTAAAGACATTGAGAAGGAGATGAGGAAGTACTCATATCACACTGTGGTGTGATCACTGTGCCACAAGCCTTGAAAGCATACATACAGGGCTGAATAACAATGTCATTCACCTCACTACAGTTCAGAATTGTGGCAAATTTCTGTTATTAGAAAAACAAAATGATACTAATAAACTTACTCTCTTTCTATGTTTAAAAACATTTTTATTTTCAAATGTAAATTGATATCCAACTCTGGCATGTTCCGTATCTAAAATCAGTTTGCATGCTTGTCTGGGAGGTAATGCTTTGATCCCCTCATGGGACCTGCATCTGGCTGAGTGTTTGGCTGTGTGGCTGATCACATATTTGTTGGTTGACTTGAACTATAGTCATTTTGTATGTATGATCTGTATCATTATCTGTATGTTATTTTGCTATATGATTTTGGCTGCTTAAATCCAAGATCTCTGTTTAAAGATGTATTACCTGTGACAATTTCCAGTGCTTCTCTAGTTACTGTGAACAGAAAAGTTTATGATAAATAATGCACAAAACTAAATCAGAAAATAACAGAGACTTGAGAAAAATCTACCATCTTTTTCAGTAATATATGAAGATCATGTATGATTCACCAGCATGAAACCAATGCAAAGTTGTTAAGGTGAATCACACCATCATCATTGACTTCTTAGTCTTGGGAGCCCTGCTGAATGTGCCCCTGGAATATCATCTGCTGGTTGGGTCTTAGCACTCTCTGCTATGGTTGTGCAGGCCGATGCATGACTAGCAATCCCTTCTGCAGTTGTTGCAGACGAACTGGAAAGCCTGGGTTGTAGGGGTTTCTGCAGTATGCTTCCTCTGGACTCTCATCTCCACTATTAGTTGACCTTTCCTGAAGGCTCGTGTCTGCTTCTGTGATACCCTTGTAGACAGTATGATGCCAGGCAGCATGATCCATGACTTGAGTTTTCCAGATGTCTGTGGATATGTTAAAAGCCTGCAGGTCTCTTGCAGGCTCCTTGAAGTGGAGTGAGGGATGGCCGACTCCTCTAGTGCCCTGGACTAAGTGCCATACAGGATGTCTTTTGGCTGCCTCCCATCCTCTGTATGATGAACATGCCCCAACCATTGTAGGTAGCATTGGCTCAGCAGGGAGTACATGCTGTGGATCTTGTTGCACTCCAGGATGCTTGGTGTGGGATGTGGTCCTGCCAGCTGATTCCAACGATGCGTTAGAGGTACCACATATGGGTTAAGTTGAGCTGATGCTCTTACCTCTTGTAGGTGGTCCAGGTTTTTCTTCCATACAGTAAGGTGCTGAGGATGCAGCACCTGATACACTTGGGTCTTGGTGTGTTCTGTCAGCGCATATTTTTGCCAAACCCTCTTTGTTAATCTGTCCATGGTGGTGTTTGCCTTCCTGAGTCTGGTCAAATTCAGCATCGAGTGAGAGGGTATTACTGATGGTGGACTGCAAATAGATAAAGCTGTCTATGGCTTCAAGGGTGATGCTGATGATGGTGATGGAAGGAGGAGTGGTGACATCTTCAGATCTTGTGCGTTGACATGTCTTCTTCAGGCTAATACTGTGTAATAGTGATAGTGAGCCCAAACTGCTAGAATGCATCTGCAAAGTGGTCACCCAGTCTCTGGAGGGCATTCTCGGAGTGGACTGCATCATTAGCGAAGAGCATTTCCCTCATGAGTACCATCTGGACCTTGATTTTTGAGTGTAGTTGTGTCAAGTTGAGCCACTTCCCATCAGATCTGGTTGCAGGTAGATGCTTTCAGTGGACAAATTGAAGGCATACGTCAGGAGGAGGGAAAAGAAGATCCCAAAGAGGGTTCTCACTAGCATGCATCCTTGTTTGGCTCTGCTGCTGATGGAGAAGTGATCTGATCTCTCATAGAGGACCATTCCCTTCATGTCAGTGTGGAATATCACCATGCTGCTAGACTTTGAGTGGCAGCTGATCCTCCTGAGAAATTCAGATAGCTCGTCCTGATGACAAGGTTGAAGGCCTTGGTGAGGTTGATAAACATCATGTAGAGTGACTTGACCTTGTTTCGTACTATTCTACTGGAGCCGATGGAAGGAGAGGATTATGTCGAAGCTGCACTGGGATTCGGGGTAGATGCAGTCCGCTTTTTTTTCTACCAGATGTAGTGTAGGTTTTGAAATGGTTATAGCTCTGATAGGGCTCTGTGCAGTTGGCTGGGCTTTAAACGGTAAGACTAAAGATATGGATACATCCACATGTTCTTGAACTTACTCATCTGCCTGATGAGGATGTTGGTGATGGTGAACTCTTGCTGAATACACACATAAACAAAATTTACACTTTCTTGTAACTGTGGCATCCTAGATTGGTTTAGAGAAGTCGTCCACTGCCACATGAGTGATGAAATCTCCAGATGAGGTGTTTGTGGTTGACTGTGATAATGAGATAGTTGAACTTTTCGTAGAAGGTTTCTTTGACATCATCTGATTTGTCTGGATGCATTTACATTGCATGATTTATGAATGTTTTATTTTTTACGTTTTTTTCAGGTATACCACCCAGGACATGTATGGCAAAGAAGCTTTCATATTTGGAACAAAACTGTGTGTTCACAGACTCTGAAGGAGGCACAAAGTTAGACGGTACATGTAAACTTAAAAATTCTGTACAACTTGATTCTTACTTTTTTGAAACATTTAAGATTAGAATTTCATTTACAGTGAGGCAGAAACTGATAGTGGCAAATTCGAAGGTACTCGTTCTTTTATGATATTAATTATCAGCTAGTTCACTTCAGCAGTGATTCTATCACTGTATTTTGGGTAGTGGTAGGGCTAGGAGTGATGTCATTGTGAAGGAGGTTGGTAGTTATAAGTATGTTTGGCATGAGTCGAAGTCTGACACAAGGACAAAGACTAGCATTGGGAGTCCTGGTACTTCTGATTGTGGACATCATCTGGGTGACATCCTTTGAACTTACTCAGGTAAGTCCACTGATCTGTGACTTCAGAACACTACAATACTCTTTTTTATATAAAATTTATACCATTATCATCATCATCATCATAGTTGTTGTCGTTGTCATCATCATCATCATCACTATTATTATTATCATCATCATTGTCATCATCATCACCATCATCATCATTGTCACCCCACCACCATCACCACCACCACCACCACCGCCGCCACCACCCCCACCACCACCACCACCACCACCACCACCACCACCACCACATCATCATCATCATCATCATCATCATCATCATCATCATCATCATCATCATCACCATCATCATCATCAGAAGTGTTTTGTTTTCCATCAGTCTGAAGTTTTATTACCATTGCTGATGGCCATTTTGCACACCAAACATTTGAAACTGAAGATTGTTTCATTTCATTTGTTTTTCTTTGTCTATATTTTGATTGCTTTTTCCTTGGGGGTGTGGTGTGTTTGGAGCTTGGTTTTTAATCATCAGTAATAAGAATATTCATCTTGTTCATGCATGAAAAATGAAGTGTTGTAGACCTCTGAACTTGTTGACTTAAGATGAATGCTCTTTTTTAATGAGGTTCATGAACCATGTATTGATTTTTGTGTTGACATGCCCAGTTCTAGATGAATAAGTAATACAAACTTGATTTATTCTTTGGAGTGAGATAAATGAATGTATTTTATGTTCTCTACTGGCTTGTATCTTTGGAACTGTTCTGTATGAACTCTGCAGTTGTCATTCTTCTTGTTTTCATTTGCTGTATTTTTATTTGTTTTGTTTATCATTCTTCTTTTTGATTTGGCTGTTTATTTTCTTTGTTTATGTATCATACTTTTATGGTTCAGCTATTTACTTTTTTGGGGGGGGGGGGGGGGGGGGTTAGCATTCCAGTTTTGTCTGGATGTATGCATGCATGTTGTTTTGCCCATACTCTGCAGGCAGTAAATTGCTGCACAATCTTTGCTGGGTGTGCGTGCTGGGTATTTTCATGTTTCCTTTAGCCACTGTACACTGACTGGATCTGTACATGCATATTTGATATTCTTTGTGTGTATACATGTATACGAAAAGGATTTAGGTACTAGCAGATCTGTGCACATGCTGACCTTGGAGATCAGAAAAATACATGTGTACATCCTTCAGCTGCCAGATGGGAGATACCCAGACATAATGAAACCCAGGTCTTGTGATAAGAGTACTATGGGTTACCCTTTTGACTGTCATGCTCATCAATTCTTCTTGTTCATCTTTTTGTCCACCACTCCTCCTCTCTTTCTCTCCCATCTGTGTGCGTGCATACACACATTCACACAGACAGACAGACAGACAGACAGACAGACAGACATGCAACACACACACAACACACACACACACACACACACACACACACACACACACACACACACCACACACACACTTGTAAAGTTGTATACACACTTTAAAATAAGATATTTTTGGATGTGTTGTTTGACTCTGTTGCAGTCTATATTCAAAAGTAGCAAATATGACAAGCCCTTCTTCACCACCTATGTCAGAACTGCTATGTTCTCTTTGTACTTGTTTGGGTTTGTTTTGTGGAGACCTTGGAGGGAACAGTGCTGCAAGAGGAAAGACTGGGTAAGCTCCATAACTGTTTTTTTTAAAAAACTGTCTTCTGAGAGAGAGAAAGGTGGCGGGCGGGAAGTGTGCGTGTGTGTGTGTGTGGGGGGGGGGGGGATGAGATGAAATAAATCTGTGAGAGAGAAAGGTGGTGGGAGGGTGGAGGGTGGAATGAGGTGGTATGAATCTTTATTTTATAACAATGTAGATAAACAAACTATGATCTAAACAAAATCATCAAACTGCTTTAAGAGAAGTCTCAGCTTACTGATCATAAGAAAGTGATACAAAATTTGAAAGGCCAAACCTTTGATCTTTGTCCCCGATGACACCATTATGACTCCATTAGATTGTTATATTTTAAACGGATAAGGTTTGAAAATAATAGATCACATTTCAGACAGCAGCTGGGTGATAATGCTATGAAAATTGCCAGAAGATTTGAGGATAGTTGCAGGGATCAAAGCTGCTTCATATTCTATAATCTAATGAGAGCAGAGGGTAATCAAAACTGGGAAAAAGGGAAACACCTCAGACAAGCTAAAGTGACTTCTGAAGAGAGGTTCAAAAGAGAGTGGTAAGGGTACTCTGCATCGAAATTTATGAAGGAAGACTTACACATCAGTATAAGAGAAGTAAGCGTAAGGCTTTCACTTTAACCCTTTGACTCCCGCACACTGTCCACCAGTATCCTGCACTGCCAACCATGCTAGCAAAGCAAAAACTTAACCCTTTGATTCCCTCACCCTTTCCACCAGCTTCCTGCAGGAAGCTGGTGGAAAGGGTGAGGGAATCAAAAGGTTAAGTTTTTGCAGTTAGTGGATAGGGTGCTGTAGTCAAAGGGTTAATATAGAATAGTTAAGAGAATTTTACACAATGACCTTCAGCTTTGAAAGCTGGGTACAGATTGGGTGCCACATAAGGTGACAGAGGAACAGAAGAAATGAGAGTATATGCTGCATATGATCTGTTTTGAACTGGACCCAAGAGTGTGATGGATGTAGTCACTGGAGATGTGACTTGGGTTCCGTTCTGTAGTATTGTCAGCAGATATAGAAACAGGTGGCTGGGCCAAAATGATCAGAGGCACCCAATTTGTAGGCAAGGATTTCAGAGCAGAAAAAGTCTGTTCATTATACTTTACAACCGCCAAGGCCACATTGCCTGCTAACAGCACTGTCATTGGCATCTACTTAGCAGAAACTGTATTACCCAGTCACTCAGGAGATAGCAGTCGGCATCCAAACACCACAATCCAGAGTGTCCTTCACCTTTCAAACACCACTGGCCCCCACAAATAGGACTGTCTGTCAGTTTCTAGAAGATTAAAAGATCCAAGTTCTGTCTCACCCATCCTACAGCCCCAACCTTGCTCCCTTTGACTTCTGAAGAACATGATTACTGTAAGGAAGTTTCACCTTATCCAGGATCACACAAAACCTGTGAAGTCAGAACTCAACACCATCCCCAAAGAGGACCATTGGAAAGCTTTTTCTGAACGGATGTGTGTTGGTTGTTTAGATGTATATTGGTTCTAAATGATTTGATAAATGAAACAGTTTGGCGACATGATCGCTGAGAACATGACTTAGGGGAAACAGATGTGTACTGGTTCTGATGTGATTTGATGGACAGATCTGACAGCCAGTCTGATCACTGTGGACACAGACTAAGTGTGTGTGTGTTGGTTTGAAAGTGATTTGAAAGAGACCATTGGAAAGCCTTTACTGAGTGGTTCAGGTGTTTGCGACATTGCATCGAAGTGGGAGAATAATACTCTGGGCCAGAAGCGTTGGTCGCCAAGAAAATCATGTGTGATTATTTTACTTTGATCATACCTCATAGAACATAGGCCAATTTTCATATCTGCCCTTGCTAATCTACTGAAAAAGTATAGAAACAGAGAGAGAGAGGGGAGAGGGAGAGAATGAGAAAGAGAATGAGAGAGAGAGAGAGGGGGGGGGGGGGGGCAAATATTTTAGGTCATACTGTCAGTGGGCATTACTATATCAGTGAAAATGGGTGTAGGGACGCATATAATCTGCACTGATACTACCAGAATGACAGAACTAAAAACATGAAGATGGCAGTAACTTGAGTAAGGAGGCCAGTTTAAATATTTAAGAAGCACACCTTGGATTTCAACTTTCAGCAGTTGGCATGTGAACCAACAATGAACCCTCTAAGCTGTTTAGGTCTGCAGAGTGAGTGAGAGAGAGAGAGAGAGAGAGAGAGAGAGAGAGAGAGAGAGAGAGAGAGAGAGAGAGAGAGAGAGAGAGAGAGAGAGAGTAAAATCTGGGGATGGGAGGAATGAATGTGTGGGTGAGTGTGTAAAGGGAAAAAATGTTTTAACAAGTTTTTTGGCTGTTTATTTTGTAGAATTTCACTGAAACTGAATGTCATGTTTCACTTTCATGTCTTTTTTGTATTTTTTGTTTTAAATTGAGGGGTGGGGTCATAGAGAAAGACATAAAGAAAAATGTTGAAATATTGAAAGTTAAAGCTTTTCTGTTTTATTCCATAATTGTGATCACATGAAATTGGGACAGGATGTAGTATGTGTGTATACATATTCTTTATTTGAAACAATGAAGAATGATCAAGAATTGATAGGAACTGAATAAAAAAGAGTGTAAATTGTGTGTTGTCTTTGATTGGATAGAAGTTAGCTGATGACTCCTGGTCAGGATCTTCCTCACAGGAACCTGAAACACATTTGGTGAGTTAGGGGTAGTTTTGTGTGTGTGTGTGTGTGTGTGTGTGTGTGTGTGTGTGTGTGTGTGTGTGTGTGTGTGTGTGTGTGTGCATGCATATGGGCGCATGTTGTGTTCATGTGCGTGATTTTCCAGTGGAGACTGTTTCAGATTATATCAGTTTACAGGAGGCTTTGTATGTGGTGTGTGTGTGTGTGTGTGTGTGTGTGTGTGTGTGTGTGTGTGTGTGTGTGTGGTGCGTGCGTGCGTGCGTGCGTGCGTGCGTGCGTGCGTGCGTGCGTGCATGTGAAGGTTGACCTTTCCTGTTTTTTGGAGTCACTTTTTCAAATTTGTTGGTTCTTTAAAGTAACTGTATTGGAAATGATGAAAGGGGAAAGGGGAAAATGCATATGTAAGTTAATGATATGAGGAATATCTTGAGAAAATATCTGTGTACATTTACCGTAGGTAGAGACACAATTTGGATGTGAGTGATACTGGTGTTTGCTTATTTTTTTGGAATGCTTTGTATTTCAAATTTTTATTGTTTTATTTTGTTATGTTAATTACTGCAAGTTATGACTTTCCAACTGTGATATTTCCAGTGCCTATGTGCACAGCTATTTACCAATTGTGACTTTTACAGGGAGATCCCATTTACGTCCCAATGAAATATGACAATCACACCAGTGGTACGGACTCTGATGATGCTGGAGGTGAGATAGTTTTTTAGATACATTAATATTGCTGTTGGTGAAAAGTAGATATCATTTGAAGTTTGCTGTGTTGTGTTAGATTTTTACAGGAAAGTTGTGTATTGAATTGTACTAGTGTAAACAAAACAACCTATTTGTGAGAAAGGAGTCCTGATGAAAAAGGTATTGACACGTATAGTAGTACATTCATGTGTAATACATGTAGACAAATTCACTCTTACACAAATGCAAGCATGTGCGTTCAGTCATATATATATATGTATACATTAGGCAACATACATATATATAGTGTATACATGAACTTATACTCTCACACTTTCTCTTACCTTCACATACTTTCTGTACACAGATCTGTTCGACCTTTGATTATGATTTTATATTGTTTAGTTGTCAGGAAGCAAAACAAGTGTGCATTAAAATGATGGTGCTACATTCAGAGCTTGTGTGTTTGTTGATTTAACTGTCAGTTATTAAATTAATTGAAGGATAAACAGTAATTGAAACGTGATAGAACAGTTACTTCAGTTGCTCAATGAAGCAAAGGTGTGTAGTTTTTATTGCTGGGTAATGTTATGTCAGACTCACAGTTTTATTTGTTCTGAATTTTGAAAATTGGTGACAGTTTCCTTAATAGAATGTTCATTTTATTGATAAATTGGTGATCAGATTTGTACTGTCTGCTTTCCAAATAGTGTTTATCTTGAAGATGGTGATGTCTATATTTAGAATCATGTAAATGTTTCTGTATCTTCATTTCATCTGTGGAATAATTCTTTTTTATCTTTTCTTAGACATCCAGCCACTGAACTTCATTTATGATCCCTATAATTGTAATGGTTTTTAATCACAAGTATTGGAGGTAAAGAGTTTTCATTGTTTGTAGCACTGCATATCCATTTAATTCTTTCTGTATATTTTTATAACTTCTGTTGATTTGCTTATTTATTAATGAAAACCACTTTCTTTTTTATAGATGGAGGAAGTGGAAAATCAGTTCACTTCAGCAATTTGTCAGAAGTGCGGCAATTATCAGGTAAAATTCCTTGTGCTTGATTTTTGAAAATTGTCTTACACTGCTAAATTAATAACAAAGATGCTTGCATAGAGAAAATCGATATGTAGACAAATATCCTATGCATAGAAAGAACAGTCAAATTTTCACAAAGAAGTTTGTTGTGACAAAATACATCTTCAAATCCAGATCCAACATACGGCAATAAATTATTGTGCATGTTTGAAGCATGTATGTAGTGTGTGTGGGTGTGGGTGTGTGCTGGAAAAAATTCACCAAACCTGAAACTAACAATTATGCACAGAAAAACTTGGGTTGTGGTCAGCAGAAATATGATGGCAAGACAGAGGACTCTCCAGTTGTAGACACAATGCAATGTATTAAAATAGTTTGATAACAGACATGTACAAAAATGGTGACAACAAGTCATCTGTCATTGTGAGTTTCTACCCTAAACCAGTCCATAAAAGCATTTGTAAGTAATGCCCCAAATTATTTGTAAGTATCGGAACCTTACAAATTTCATGTACATAAACAAGGAAAAACTAAGAATTCAAGACAAAACAAAGCTGTACATTTCCACACATGCATCTAATGCACTGTTCACAATTTCAGTATTGAGTGATGAAGAGGATTTGATTTCTTGTAATGTCAAATGGATCAAGCCCAGGATCAAGATGCAAGAAAGCAAACTTGTTCTTCGTGATCTGTGGCTGGGTGTTGTAACTGATGTTACTAATGTTGCAATTTTTTTCTTCAGAGGAATTTGCAGAGGAAGCGTTGATGTCCAGGTTGTCCTATCAAGCCTTCTTGAGAGTGGAGGAGGAGAGACATCGACTGCACAACAAACTGTCCATTAAACAAGTGGTGAAACTGGCCTTTGTCTTTTGTTTTTTGGTGAGCTACCCAAAACAGCCAATCAGCATACCAAAAGATATACAGCAATTCCCCTGAATATGTCACTGTTAAAATTGTATACTTTATTCATATTTTTGTCTGTTCAAAGACCCATAAAATCACATATCCTTGTGTGGATACATATGCACACATACATACACATACATATCGGGCTTGTGGCAATGTTTTCAAACCTCTTGTCTTTCAACATAAATGAGCTTTAAATTCCATTCTAGAGAATTCTACTAGTATATGTATTTAGAAGTCAGATTATAAGGAATTAAAGATTTTACCATTGAAACTTTGACTACAGTGTAACAAAGAATTATGAATTATTGATGCACAAAGTAATAAATGGACATGCTCCAGATAACATCACCAGCCTTTTCTGTATAAATCACTCACACTGCACTAGAAAAGTGAATCTCCCCATTCCAAGCATTATCTCTTTAAATCCAGCCTCAAGCATTCAGGTGCTACCCTCTGGAACACTTATTAGGAGACGTGAACATGTCTTGGTTTGACAATGTTTATGAAAAGCACATGAACAAGTCATGAATTAGTTGTCCCTGCTACTGTCTAACAATGAGATCAATTAGTAAGACATATTTTGTAATGGCAAAACTACTTTGTGATAGTATAAACATGGCCTATTTCATTGAAATTTAAATATTACTGATATTATGAATTTTGCATTGTTGAAGTGTATTGATGTCGTTGATTCATATATAATATATGTACAGTGTTGACCTTCTTTGGGCAAAGGCTGGATGAAAAAAAGGCATATATACTGCTTCTTTCAAATCCTCTTAAATAATTTTGTTCTTTTTGTTCTTCTTCTCTCTCTGAATCTGTCTCTTTCATTCTCTTGCTCTTTGTCTTTCTTTCTCTCTGGCCACTTTGTCCTGTTATCATCATAGCAAGAAGGCCATGGTAATATTGTTTGTTTGGATGTAAGATTGCAATGTTTTGGACACATTTTTAAATCAGAAATTCTAAACAAATGGATTAGTACCAATTTGGGATAGTTTTGAGTACACACAATGGCTATAAAGAAAACTAACATTAACTGGAGACTTGTCATGTATATATGTTTGTGGTATACTTACATAATTATCACAGGCTTGTAAAGGGCATCTTTATAGTCCTGTTGGCATGCTCATTTGTTATTGTGTATGTTTTTCAGTGGTTCTTTTCTGGCTACATGTACAGAGAGGCACTGCATAACACCGCACCAGGGATTGTCAATGTCATGACTTCCACCTCTGCACTCTTCACTCTCATCTGTGCGGCCATCTATCCTGGATTGCATGGAGATAAATTTACGTTGTCCAAACTGGTTGCTGTTTTATTCAGGTGGGTAGAATATTACTCTGAGATTTTAGACTTTTGTCACTGTTCTTTTGTTTTGTTTTTGTGTATTTTGATTACCTCTACATTGAAAGTTCTTTTACAAAATTACACTGAAGAGCAAATGCAATAGCAATAGAAAATTCTTTTACAAAAAAAAATTGCACTGAAGAGCAAATGCAATAGCAATGTATACACTTGACACGCTACAGAAAATCAGTTCTGTTTAGATAAATGGAAGTGAAAATTTGTAATGGACAACATGGATTTTGTTTGTTTATCTGAAAGACTTTTTTTTAAAAACACACATTAGTGATTCACATAAAGAAAGACAAAAAAACAACAACAAAAAAACAAATAAACATACATGTGCAAATGCACTCACGCACACATATGCATGCATGCTGCATGCACACATACATGCACGCGTGCATGCATGCATGCACACATAACAGAAGCACACGCAAACACACACACATATAAATTTTAGATATTATTCTTTGCATTCATTTTTTTTTTAAATTGGCAAGTTTCTGTAAAAACAAAGTACAAGTAAACACATTGATAACATCTCCTTCCCACCTTCACTGTCCTCCATCCTCCACCAAAATGATAAATGCAAAGAATCTTCTCTGTCATACAAGTGTTACAGAAAGCATACATTTTATGATTGCAGCTTTGGTGGTGTTGTAATGGTCAGCATGTCAAACTCAATGACCATTGAGGACTCTGTGCCAGCAGGGGCTCTATGGGCTCTGGCTAGTGCCATGTTCTATGCTTTTTACCTGGTCCTGGTACGCTATAGGGTTCATAATGAAGACTGTGTGGACATACCCATGTTTTTAGGTGAGTTCATGGTTACTTTGCCTGTTTGGTGGTGTACATTTGAGATTTTGTTTGTGATTTAGTTTGGGAACTATTATCTCTCGATGACTGTCTTATTATTGGTGGAGTCTGTTTCATATTTGTTGCTTTTTTATTATTGTAGGTAGCCTGTTTCATATTTACTGGTGTTCTTTCCTGTTTCATATTTGTTACTTTTTGTTACTCTAGGTGGTCTGTTTCATATTTACTGCTGTTCTTTCTTTTATGTAATTTCTAAGGTCAGTGTGTTATGACTTGGATCAGAAATGAGCTATGGATGAAATGATTGTTTGTTTTTCATTTGATAGATGTACACAGATTGTTTAATTGTGGTTCATGCTTTGAGACTGGTAAAGTCTGTCTTTTCCTGTGATACTGAATAACCAGAAATAAATTTTTTCCTCTCAGAAATTGGCCTTTATGATAACATGTTAAACTCAAATAATAGTTCAGCATTTAAGATTAAATTATGGATAGATGATTTGTTCAGTCCAGCTTCATAAGGATATTGTACGTGCAGGGTTTGTTGGTCTGATATGTGCTGTGTTGCTGTGGCCTGGTTTCTTTGTTGTGCACTACTCCAAACAAGAAGTGTTTGTGTGGCCAAACACACGCCAGTGGCTACTTCTCATTATTGATGGTCTCGTTAATACAGTCTTTGCTGCCAGTTTCTGGCTGTGGTAAGTGGGGCTGTGTGTTTGTACCTTAATACATTTTCTTTAGTACAAAAGCAATTATATTGCGATATATGTGTAGTTTTATCAAATATTCGTCACATAAATCATTTGATTTTTTTATGCTCACAATGGTTTTGAGAATGTTTACTTTTGTGATGAAAAAGCATAGTTAAATTGAATAAATTACTCAGGGCAGACGTGATGTTTTTTTTCTATAATAAGCAGATGCTCAGAATTTCTTCAAGTAAATAATGAAAGGTATTCTTTAATTCCAACAAATAATTTATAGGATCTGTGATATTCTGGATAAAAGTGAAGAATATCAGTTGTTTCATGCACTTGGAAAAATGTATTTTTGCTTTGCTGATAATCTTTGATTCCAATTTTGTATGAATCACTACTTCCCCTTTTTTCTGGATTCTCGTAGGATTGTATTTTCTTCATTCCTGCATTTAGAGAAGAGGCAAAAACAACAGAAGGGATGCTGAGGAAGGGGGTAAGGGGTTGGCTAGTCCATGGCTAATTGACAAACAGTGCCTCATGACTGACCTGGTCAGGTATTGATGAGGCGACTGGCGTGAACTTCAAAAGCGAGTACCGCAAGAATGATTTACCATGGTGCAGGAAAGAAGCAACACTTTTGTTCTGACTGGTTTTTCGCCTGCAGGAAGAAAGAACAAGAATCCTCCAGCATGGAAAACTGTTCTCCAGAGATGAAAGAGTTAATATGGCCTACTATCTTATTAGATTAAATGTAATAATGATCTATCACTATGTAAATGCAGCATACATGCTTTTGACATGGATTATATGTGCTATATCTAAATGAAATTATTACTATTATTATTATTGTTGTTGTTATTATTGTTATTATTATCATCATTATTATAATTATGATGATGATGATGATATTAATGGACCTTTTGATAGCATGCACTCTTTATGGCAGTAACTGTTTCATTGAGTTGTCA
>CM060305.1:29041365-29086365 GCA_030674185.1 Monoplex corrugatus | reverse complement strand
AAGCATCTCCTGGTCACACAGTGATCTGTCTTCCACAAATGTGATCACCATGAAAGGCAATGAGAACTATTATCTATCTTGAAAACTATTAGCTACCTTGAGGATTTATAGCCAGATTGGTGTATCACAAAAGGAATAAAGAGGCCATGTATGTAATCATCCTGGTGGAAAAATCATTGAATTTTTGTATTTTTATGCTGAATAAAAAAAATGTGGGTGGTGTGTATTTTCTTATGACCAGACATAAGTAGATTGTTGTATGTGATGTAGTATACGGTAATCTTCACAAATAATGAAAATTGTTGTATGTGATGAAGTATATGGTAATCTGCACAAGAAGTGAATGATGTATAAGAAAAAGAAAAGAGATTATACGTGAAATGACTGCAGGTGAAATGAGAAATTGGTATGAAAAAAAAAATGCACAGTACTCTTGACTATTGTTCACACAACCACAGACATAGACAGAATAGTAACTGGTTTCAGCTTTGGGTCTTCAGCTGGGCATAAAGACAAACACACAAAAACCCACAAAATAAAATGTAGACTCAATACTGGAACATTTAGAACATCATATAACAAGCAGGAAAAAAAAAAGGATGGGTAGCAGGGGAGATGATGCATATGATAAATGGGAGGTAACAAGTAGAGAGAGAGCTGCCCATATGTATTTGTGTGTGGCAGAATGAATGATGTGTTTTAAGATTTAGACCATGGAATCATAGAAAGAAGGATGGAAAAGAAAAGAAAAGGGGGTTAGGGAGGGGACACACACACACACACACACACACACACACACACACACACACACACACACACACACACACACACACACACACACACACACACCACACACACACACACACACACACACACACACACACAGTTTGAACATTGCACAAACATCACCAGTACACCACCCATGTTGTTCCCAAGCCTGATTCTGGATCATAACAGACCCACACATGGATGATTATGATCAGTGAAAACGTAGAGTTGGGAAGAAATGAAATGGAGCGACAAAAGTATGTTCAGCAGCGAAGAGACATGAGGGACAGAATGTATGAAGCCACAATGTGATATGGTAGCCAACAATACAGAGTTAAGCTTTGTTTTGTTCTTTTTTTTTTCCAACTTGTCTTTTGTGAGGAGGTAACAAAAATAATATGTCTTCAATCTTATGTTTTGTGGACCACATTCTCCTCTGTGTTCTCTTGTGTTGAAATGACAGTGCACCTCTGATGAGGGCTACAATTGTTATTTATTTGTTCTTGGGAGGGAGGGGGTTGGTTTATGTCCCTTCCTCTTGCAAGCTTTTTTGTAGTTGTTTGTTTGTATGTTTTTTTTTAGTTCCTCAACTGTTAAACACTGCGCTATATCAAAACTGGAATATCCACCCCCCAAACTCCAAATCCCACACACCTGCACAACCTATCACCACTTATTGTTATGTGTATTTGTATTGTATGCTTCTGTGATTGTGTGTAAATGTGTGTGATTGGTGTGTGTGTGTATGTTGTTATGTGGAGGGGAAAGAGATTGGGGGTAGAATAGATAGGGGGAGGGGGCAAGGGAGTGTGTTTGTGATGTATTTTAGATCTAAACCTGGTGTAAGTGTATAGTCAAGTGTTGTGTTTAAAATGTGATTGTTGATGATGGTGGAGGGTAGTTATGTGGGTAGATGTGTTGGATCAGGTCTCTCCAGTTTGTGAGGTAGGATTCATGGAGTTTGTGTTGAAAATCATACGAAATACAACATATGTATCTGTGCAGGTCTTTAGGTGAATACAGTACATTTCTTTTTCACACCAAATACCAAATAGTGAATGAGTTGGAAATATGGCGTGCTTGTTTATGACTCTAGGTGTGTTATGAAAGGGTTTGGAGAGTTCTCTTCTGTGTATTTTGATGATTCGTTTCTGGTATATAGTGTCTCAGTGAATCTTATATATGTAGGTCTAACCTCTTTAACATTTCCCAGACATACTTTTGTTTTTATCATGTTTGAGATTAGATTACTTTTATACAGACTGAATGGACTAAATTAGTCAGGTTATTGTATGTAGACATGTCACAAGGTGATAGGGCATATCTGGGCTATTGCCATCAAAACAGAACTCTCATTCTTAAGATATGTTGCTATTTTTGTGCACTTTCAGTATAGGAGAAACCTCATGGTAGAGAACTTAATTAGCATCAGGTGAGCTATGTATGTATTGTATAATAGAAAGTCAGTTATTGTTATTTGGCCTGGTTTGTGTATAAGTAGAGCTTCTGCCTTCCGATCCAGTGTGAATGCACAAGTGTACGACTCTTGACTCAAGAAAAAACTGTGCATGCAGCCTTCGGTCCACCAAGCTGTGAAACGGTACCGGACTTGGTTCAAGGTTGCAAAAATTGAAAAAATAGAAGTATTTGGGGAGAGTAGATAGACACTGCTCCCATAACACTTGGATTGAAAAATTTGGGAACTCACCACCTCACTGCCCTGCATCCTCAGGGTTATGGGAAAATCTGTACTTGTCTTTACATTCTTTGAATTCTATGTTAATTTTGTTCTGCTTTGTAGACATGAGGAAATAATGTGTTTAATTTGAAGAATATGTGATATGTTTAACTGTCCAACTTTATACAATTCATGTATCTGTGATTTATTAACTTACAAAGTGCTTTCATTATCCTTAAATTCATCATTGTCTTTTCATCCAGTATGCTGACCTGCCTTGATAAAACTAAGAGTAAGAACTTACTGCGTTTTCCTCAAGACACTCTATTTTTCTGCTTTTTTGAGACTATTTGTTAATTTGGACTAAACATTGATGCTTGTGCATATGTTTCATGCTGTGGGTCATTCTAACCATGGACAGTCTTGTAGTGTTCTCCTTGACTTCACGTTTTATTTTTCAAAAGCAGACACACTTTTATGGCCGCTATTTATTTTAACCTTTTTAACAGAATTGTTGATTTCATGGTACATACACGTATGTAGCACGTGGGTTCATTTGTGTACTGCAACATGATCTCCATATCATGACAGCGAAAATATAAAACAACCAACCAAACAACAACAAAGCGATCAACAAGAAATGATTTGTTTGTTTGCAAAATACCTTATGAGTCCCAAAATACCTTATGAATAAAATCATAATAGTAACTGAAATGGAGAACTATGATAATGTGGCTGAAACTATATGGTGGATTTCCAAGAGCTGGGTTAGTCACATAGTGGTTGCTATATGTATTTGTGTGGTTAGTCACATAGTGGTTGCCATATGTGTTAGTGTGGTTAGTCGCATAGTGGTTGCCATGTGTGTTAGTGAGTTGACAGGTGTGAAAGTATGAGGCAAAATATTGATAGGGTTGCATGAGATCCAAATTTATGCGTGTCAAAACAGAAAAAAAGGTTTTTATTGTTTTTTTATGTGCTTCTTTGCAGTTGTTTGGAGTTTGTTTAAGAGTGATTCATCATGATCTCTGCAGTTGTAATCAAATGAAGAGGTGCTTGTCATAACATGCTGAAGGGTTTCTAGGATGTTTTGATAAGCTGTTTGTTGGCCTGAGAAATTTATTCAGTAAGGAGAGTGTCCAAATAATCTTGAAGCAAGTAATGAAATATTCTGTCATGTACATGTTCTATGTTTATTGTTTTACTCTGGTATATAAGCATGCAAATGCAGTTCAGAGCAATTTTAGGTAATTTATACCTATTTTTATGTATGTATTAATGTCTTCAGTTATGTGTACATTGATATTCAGGTATGTTTTTTAAACCTTCAGGTGTAAATTGGGTGGAAAGTCAATGGCAGGGGCATATTCTTAGATTATGTGCATGAATGCATTGACGCGTGTACTTAATTTTCTTTTCCACGTTTTTTTTTCAGGGTCGGTGAATATTGTGTACATTTTGAGATGGTTCTAGCCTTGATATGGCTCTGTGCTGTCAGCTGGGTTTTGAATGATAATGATAATAATGGTGACGTTTGAGGCAGTTCCTTGTGAAGTCTTCACCTTTTGCAGTGAAGTTGAAAAACCTGTCATGCTGATAGCATTCTCATTCATTCTGTTGATTTTGATCTTCATTCAAGGTCCCACCAGCATGGTAATTTTGGTGTCCTTTTTATTAATTATTTCACAAATCAAAATGTGTGTGTATGAATTGAACGAAAATCATTACTTTGCCAGTCAAAATGGGATGTATAACAGGAGTAACTGAATGATTGTTTGTTGTGCTGTGAAAGAAATTTTATAATTTGAGATATGGTGAAAGCAGTTACATAGAACTTGTTTTACCGAACAGTTTCATGCTAATGTTTTCATTATTTGACACAGGATGTGATCTGTAATATCACTTAAACAAAAATGTAATCTTTGGAACACATATGTTTTTTTTATGTCTTTATCACCTATTATCATTTGTGTGTGTGTGTGTGTGTGTGTGTGTTGTGTGTGTGTGTGTGTGTGTGTGTGTTGTGTGTGTGTGTGTGTTGTGTGTGTGTGTGTGTGTGTGTGTGTGTTTAAATGTGTTTTATGTGTATGTGCTTATGTTGTGTGTGTGTGCGAGTGTGGTCCAGGAGGTTTTTTTTGCATGACTGATTGACATACAAAGTGGAGATTTGATTCAAATTCATTTTCGTAGTTTCTTTAATTAACATTATATTATTATAGTTCATCTATTTTCATCATAGGGGTAGATGTTGACTTTCTTTATGTGTGTCTTCCTTTGTCACTCATGCATTTGTAAAGCACTGTTGGCTCTTGTGAGACTAGGCACTGTACAAGTAGTCATTATTATTATTGTTATTATTATCATTATTATTATTGTTATTATAGTATATTATCATATTGTTGTTGTTATTATTGTTATTATTATTGTATGTGAAAGCACTCGCACTTGATCTGCAGATCATTCATCTAATTAGCTTAGGGTTCTTGAGAGACAAAGTGCTGTGCAATGATAATAATAACAACAAACAGCAACAACAACAACAACAATAATGATAGTAATAGTAACAATATTGATAATAATGATAATTGTTGTCTGGTACTCAGGAGGTGAAAATTTGTGGAATTAGTTTTAATATATGCAACATTCTTTGGTTTGATTTGAGATCCTGAGGAACAGGGAAGGTAAAACAGTGAGGAGAAGAGATTGGCACCATCCTGAGATTGCTGACCCTGGAATTGAAGTCTTTCTTCAACACCTCGTTCCTGAAAGATTGTTTGAGTTATGGGAAGACCTTTATGTCTTTATTGGAGTCCTTGCGTACTGTACATGAAGCACAACTCTTGGTTTGATGTGTTTTTTGTGGCATGTTATTTTTTAATCTTTTAAATGAACAGTAGGTAGAAGTGTACAGTGCCTGCTGTACTTAACTTTATTAAATTGGATTGATGGCTTTATGCTGTGAATTGTTGTTCATGTCTATTAACAGATGATAGTCCCAAATATTTTTGTGAATTTAGTTGGAGTGATGTTTTTTAGGGTTCTTTCTAGACCGTTTGATCAGTTGCAGCTATGTGTGAAAGAAAGAAGCAATCAGCAAGGTGGATCCTTCATTTCTTGACTGAAGAGCGGCGCGAGGATAGATTAATTAGTGCCAGTGTATGTTAATTAAAGAAGAAATAAAATTGTGGACATTTAAAAAAATGGTGTGTTGTCTTGAGAATCCCCTAATAATTGTAGTAAATCTTAAAGATAAAGTTTGTTCCCAGAGACCTGGCAGCAAGTTGCACATATGCAAGGCTTTGAGGCCTTGAGGAGGAATTATTTTCTTTTTCTTTAAGCTTTGGTTACAGTGACCAGCTGCATATCGTACGATATCACATTTTTCTGAACCTTGGCTTGGGTTTTTGTCTCTCCCCTCTTCTTCTTCGTATTTTACTCTCCTTAACTTCATCCTCCCTGCCTCCCACTTTTAGATGAGCTTGGATAGCTTATATCTGCACCCCATTTGAGCTGCTGCTTGATCTTTGGAAGTGCAAACTTGTTTGTCACACGTACAGACAATTTTTTGGCTCATCATTGGTCAGTCCAATGGAGCAGGGCATTTCTGCTTTCACTGGTGCAGATCACTTCTTGTGATTCGTTTATCTTTTCCCCAACCCTTCTTCACTTCTTGAGATTTCTTTGTTTTCCCACGCTCTCCCTCTGTGGTGAAGTGGTGGATAATTTCATTTTTAGGGGGTGAATCCAACCAGCTATTTCACTGTGTTGTTGCTTTTCCATTTCAGCAGGTTTGTTTCTGTTATTGATTATTGGGTTTGTTTTTTTCTAATGATGTGATGTAAATAATATTCAATGTGCAAGTGATAGATCAGTATTGTGAAGGTGTGGAAAGTTAAAACATTCAAGAATTGACAAAATGGTGTGACAAAACTGTATGGTTAAACATGTTTTTATTTTGTATCTGTTGAATTGTATGATTCATCACGTTGATATAATGTCAATATGATGTTCATTATAATGATATTTGTGTGTGCATACCATACCTGTGTATTGTTATTCAGTGAGATTTAAATCAGGGCAAACATTACTGACTGATGTTTCTTTTGGATACATAGTAGTAATAAAAACCATATTACATCTCCCTGTATGTGTGAATGCATGCATGTGGGCATGCAAATGCTTGTATGTGTGTGTGAAGAATTATTTTAAATGTTGTTTTCTTGATGTAATTATTCTTAGGAGGAGTATTCCAGTCACAGCACTAACCGACTGATATTCGGTGTGAAACTCTAAGTTCTGACCGACATTCATTGAGCAACTCTAAGTTAACTGTACTGAGTCATGCTGAAACTAGAATTTGTTTGGAAGATTCCTCATTCACTGTTTAGCATGCAGTCCTCCACAGCTGTCGCCGGTGACCTGGTATGCTCCTTTAGTCTGAAAACCCAGGCAAAGTCTTGAAATGAATGGTAGATGGAAACCTGATTTTAGAAATGTGTCCAATTTATAATGGTTTGGTTCAGTTTTTAAGAGACAGAACCAAAACAAACCAAATATCATGTTCATGGCTAGGATTGAATTCTGGCAGCCATGAAACGACACAAGCTCATATGGTTTGGTTACATCACCACCTTGAACACACTTTGATCATCCTTCAAGGCATTATGGAGATTGACAAGAAGAAAACCTGGGGGGCAGATACCAAAGATTGGATCAATCTTAAGATGCCTGAACTGCATGTTGCTACATCAGGGGGACAGAAATGGAGAATTATGCATGCTGCTGCATTATGGAATATATCTAGGGCAGAGAATGGAGATATTCTTTGACTTCGTAGTACCTGTGCTTTGGTTGTAAATGAACTCATTGTTATTTTTATTGAGTGAACTTTTCCACTTCATTGCTGTTGATTGAGCTTTTCCGCTCTTTTCCTTCTTTCTTTTTATTTCTTTTAAATAGATCTAGAATTGTCCAGTATTCCATAGAACAAATACATTTTGTTTCAAAACAGAATCAATATGTTGTTTACGCCTGATGTCTTGTTTAATGAGGATATAGTTTCCGCTGGGCAGTTTAGAATGTTTACATATTGAAGTATCATCAGGTTTACTGAGGATATACTTTCCACATTACATAAGAATTTCTTGTTCAAATCTCTGTTTTCATGTGAAATTATACAATGTTTTAAAGAAAATGCGTCATTTTAAAAAAAAATGAAATGAATATGTTTATGTGTTGAAGTATCTTTATATTTGGTGATGTTGCAGTTTCCAGGCCTAATCCAGACTGTTCCATTGTGATGTGTTTTCCTGTAAGTCTTGAAATTGTATTCAGCTTCCATATGTAATTGTGCATCTTGAGGCCCAGTATTAGAGGAGACAGTGGTCCTATCAGTGGTCCTCAGCGCTTAGATTTGATTTTATCAAGATTTTGCGCTATATAAATATTGTAATTATTATTATTATTATTATCAGAAAGGATTTGTGTTGATGGTCTTGGCATTTTATAATCAGTACTGCAAAATTGTGCAGACTGTGTATCATTAATGAAAGGTTTGAGACTGTTTGAGAACCTTTAAAAGACTGTTTGCTGGAGTTGGCTGGTGTCTCTGTTCATGAACAAATTTGACCATCAGTTCCACATATTGAAATCTAGTCTTGGTCACATACATATTCAGTAAGAGAAACAAAAAGAAATCTTTAAAATATTTTATTTTGTGCAAAACTGTTGGTTTACAAAAAATGAAACGAACAGGCATATACATCAACACGGTTCTGACACAAGAAGCTATCCATTTAAGCTCTTGTTGCATTCAACCCTCAAGTCCTCTCATTCATAATGACAAAAACACTAGAAATCTAAACACATTAGATACACATACAGTGTTTACAAATCACAGTTCTTTACATACAATGTGCACCTCAAATCTACTCTCATAACAAAGCTAACAACAATATTCACATGGGAAGAGATTTCTATAGTTAATGTGCATTTACAGCTTTTAATTACGATTTACATATGAAGAAAGAAAATGCTCCAAGTGGATCAACATCATACAAATAATAGTTAAGCGTTATAATGTAGCACCTTCAGTGAATTGCCTTCCTCGTGTGAGGTAGAATACAGAAAGTAAACTATGCTTTAATTTGTCAATAGTTTCAATGCAGTATACAGTCCAAAATAGTCTTTGTTGAAGAAATTAAAATTAATAGACATTTTCATCATAACATAAAATTCATGTTCAGCAGAATAAATTTGAACAGCACTAAATAACGCTAACAATGCTAAATGCTATGCATATATGAGCCAGGGTCAAAAGATGCTTTGTGGTGACTTTCCTAGTTCAAATCACTGCAACAATTTTTCTTGCCTTTACACAGCCTGAACAATCCTAGATATTGAGCTTTAAATGTCAAATCAAATAGTAGACATGAATTCATGGTGGTTGAACAAATCATTTGGCTTTTCCAGAGGCAGTAGTCATACTTTATAGGGCAGAGTTTCCATCTGTGACAGGTGTCACACAAACGCTAAAAACTCAAATAGTTTCCAAAGTATCCATTTGATTGCAATGCGGATGAGTGCTATTCAGACAGTTTTATGCATGAAACTTGAAAAGCCCTATTTTAGCGCAGTTTTTAATTATTTTTTTACTGTGATTAATCAAGGAACTGTAGGCCTGTGACACAAAAGTGTCACGAATGAAACGTTATATTTACTTTAATATTGCAGAATATATGAAAAAAATAGGCAAAAATCCCAAATGAAATTATAAACTAGTGAGTAACCCTGATAAGAAACTAAAAAATACATACATATGTAGGCCTACAACCACTGGTTTAACACCAAACTTTATTCTCAGCCTACTACACCTATCTGTAAAAGGAAGGCTGAAATTTGATACATAGGTAGGCCTACAACCACTGGTTTAACACCAAACTTTATTCTCAGCCTACTACACCTGTCTATAAAAGGAAGGCTGAAATTTGATACATAGGTAGGCCTACAACCACTGGTTTAACACCAAACTTTATTCTCAGCCTACTACACCTATCTGTAAAAGGAAGACTGAAATTTGATACATAGGTAGGCCTACAACCACTGGTTTAACACCAAACTTTATTCTCAGCCTACTACACCTGTCTATAAAAGGAAGGCTGAAATTTGATACATAGGTAGGCCTACAACCACTGGTTTAACACCAAACTTTATTCTCAGCCTACTACACCTATCTGTAAAAGGATGGCTGAAATTTAAATATAAGTCTAAATATAAACTTGACTGGCTAATAAATGATTTGTTCAACCACCATGAATTCATGTCTGTTATTTGATTTGACATTTAAAGCCCAATATCTAGGATTGTTCACGCTGTGCAAAGGCAATAAAATTAGTTGCAGTGATTTGAACTAAGAAAGTCAACCCAAAGCACCTTTTGATCCTGGCTCATATGTCAGCAGCTGTGAACTTTTCTCCCTACATTTTACTTAACATTAAGGCACGTTTACTGTATGAAAAAAAAAAGAATGAATCATGTATTCAAAACACAGCAAGGTGGACTTCTTCAGCAAGAAAGTGTGAAGTGATGTACATGTAGATCCACTTGTTAAAGATAGGATGGTGAAGTGTTTCTGAACACAAGATAACAAACAATTCAGATGAACATGAACCGTTTTAATATGGTTCTCAGCCTTCTATTTCTTTCGGCGCTCTTCTTTTCACCTCCATGGGTCGACACGAGCCCTGTAAGAAAAAACGAAAACAGGCATCTTGTAAAATGTGCTTCATGTACTTCCTCAGTCTACAACTACTAGTTTAATCTTACAAAATGGAACTGAAACGAATGTAAGAAAAAGACAACTTACACTACACTATTTTCTCTCTCTCTCTCTCTTTCTTCATACTTTCTTTCCCACTCATTCTGTTACTTTTTTTTGATTCAGAGATTCATCATCATCATGTGCTTTGCCGCATGGCATTGGCAATCATGGCCCTCCATACAAATCTATCTTTTTTTGTTGCAAGTATACCTCTTACCTTTTTTGTCCCCACCCATTCCGCAAAAACTGTCTAACATTTTCTTCCTGGGTCTACCTTGTGCTCTTTTTCCTTCTTGCTTGCCTGTTGTGTCATATTTCTTTTGCCTCGTATGTGTATAATGAAGAGCGGTCATCATTTTCTCTCACACTTTTATCCCAGGGCATTCTTCTAGGTTTATTGTGATGGTTTCCCTGTAAAGGCAAAACAAATCTGAAGACAGTCTACATCTCCTATTGATACTTTGAAAAGAACTTGTATCATTTTATACTCTCACTGCATTGCTGCTGTTTGTTCTCAATACATATCCCTTATTATTCTTAGTTCTTTTCCATCGAGATTGAGCATTTCCAATCGGTTAATCAATTCTTTGTGTCTTTACTGGAACAAAAGCCTTGGTATAATCAACAAAAGTCCTTATTCAACTCAATTGATTTTTCTATGAGAGTTCTTGGGATCTATATGGCATTAGCAGTTCCTTTCCCTAAAACAAAACCATATTGTTCTGCAATTTATGGTTTGATTCTATTCCTTGTCATCATCATGATTATTCTAAACAGAATCTTTGTCACATGACCCATGAAGCTGATTGTATGATGAAGTTCGCATTCTAAAACCTTAGTTTTCTTTGGAAGTGCAGTGAAAACTGACTTTAACATATCTGTAGAGATTTTTCTCCCGTCATAAATTTCATGTAGGAGGACTGTTACATTTGCTATACCAGATTTATCTAGAGCCTCAATCATTTCTATAGTAATATTGTCTGGTCCTAGGGCTTTTCCTTGTTTCACCTTTTTCAATTCTGCTCTAACTTTTTATTATTGGTGGTCCTTTAAGTTCTTTCTAATGACGTGTTCCTCCATTCTGTCATCGTCAAAAGGTCTTTGATGTGCTCTCCCTATCTATCTAACATTCTGTCTTTTTCATTTATAATTGTAACATTTTCCAGATCACTGAATTTGTTTTGAACAAGTAAGAGTCCAAGATTTAGTTTGATGTTACTTCTGGTTTGTTTTCTTCTCTTCGGTTACAACCTCAATTTTCCATTACAGGATTATGGTTACTGTTGCAGTCTGTGCCTGGCAATGTTTTTGCAATAAGTAAAGAATTTCTAGTTTGCTTATGTACTGGGATGTTATGTATTTGATTTCTCGTGCTGTCTCCCGAATTCATCCATGTCCCTTTTCTTCTGTTAGGTTGCTCAAACCATGTGAACTATTATGAATTTATTTACTTGTGCCTCTTCAACAAGTTTCTTTCCCCTTTCATTCTGATTGCCATGGCAGTGAGGTCCAACTATGTCATCATAACTATTTTATCGTGCCTGCTCCCTTCCATTTCTCCTCTCCTGTACCTAAAATACTGATGCTGAGTCTTCCCATTTCTGCATTGACATTTTCTAGATTCCCATTGTGGAGCATTGTTTTAGCATTCCATGTTGCTATTCTTATATCTTTGTTAGTCTAATAGTAGTAGCTTGATTGTCTGTTAGTCTAATAGCAGTAGCTTGATTATGGTCTGATGTCACCTGCTTAACGTGACTTCCCCTACTGGACAAAGGTGCTCCAGTGGAGCCCCTATTAACTTTAAAAAGAAATCTTGGAGCATGATATTCTTGGGAAGATAAGATGGTGGTTTCCTGTTGCCTTCCGTCAGTTTTTGTACAGACTCTGGCAGTCTTTGTTGTTCTCACGACTACCCACAAAGCAGTGGGCTGTAGGCAGGCTTGTTTGACGCCTCCATTGCCGAGACAATCGCTTCTTCGAGCATATGAGGCATGTAAGTTAGAGATAAGTTGTTTTTTCAGAAAGGCATGTAAACTTTTAAAGAAATAGTCTTATATATTGTGGCCACCTCCTTGGGGCGGCTGAGCCCCATGGAAAGTGTTCTGTAGGTATCCTGAAGGAGAAGAAAAACTGTTAATTTCCACTCTGTTATTTTCTGTGTGAGTGTGTGTACATTTGCGTGCGTGCATGTGTGTGCGTGCATGTGTGTGTGTGTGTGTGTGTGTGTGTGTGTGTGTGTGTGTTCAAACAAAATGTACTAAAATCCTTGGATATTTATCCACAGATCAGGATCAAACTAGGGTCATAGTCTCCCCACTTAAAACCCAGTGAATGTTTGTAAAGCCTGAGTGAATATGGGCCTCAAACAGGATTATGACAACCTGAAAATGTGCACATGTGCTGTATTTTTTTTTTCAACTGTCCATGAACACATCTCTGGCAGACTGAGGTCCAAGCTTAAGCACAACATGGAACCTAAAATGCAAAGTCTGGGGGCAAGGCCTTCTCTGAAGATTTCATTTATAAATAATTGCCATTGCACTATTTCGTTTTGAACAGCTGTATGTGGCAGACTAGCTCCACCCACTCCTCTTTTCCCCAACTCTTTCTTCCGAAATTATAACACTGGCTTATGCTTCCACTTACTGCAACAATTTCTGTCTTGATGTCTTCCAGGGCATCAAAGGTGGCCACCTGGAAGACATCTTGTGGCCCAGAGGCAATGGCGTTCAGCTCATCCGCATTAGTCAGTCCAATGCCAATGCCAATGACTGTCGTTCCGTCAGACTTGAGATCGGTAGCAGCAGGAATGGTATCGTAAAAGTTGATGTTGGACTGTCCATCAGTCAAAAGAATGACCACGTCTTTGGCAGTGACACGTTCACCAAAGCCTGGTTGGAACATCTGACGTGCCTGGCGCAGTCCTCCAGCCGTGTTAGTGGAGCCTGGCGTGTACCTAGTGACAATATTACAAAATGCTATTTCTGCAGCTCTCACGTGGCCCTGTACACTGTTTCACCAAGGATTTCTCCTGTCCGTTACAAGTTACATTTGTACCATGTAGACACACACATCTACACATGTGACATCGGGACAAACATTCACATACCTCCCTTTTGATAATAATAATAATTACAATATTTATATAGCACAAAATCTTGATAAAATCAAATCTAAGCGCTGAAACACACGCACGCACGCACACGCACGCACGCACGCACGCACGCACGCACGCACACACACACACACACACACACACACACACACACACACACACGCGCGCGCACACGCACACGGCTATAAATGGGGAGAAAGAATAAAAGCAATGGAAAATTATAGAGAGCATATTATATACAATTATATATTACAATGAAAAGAAAATGGCTCGGTGTCCCACCTGGTCTCACTGATGTTGCATTCTACTGTCGTCAAGCAATGCTGAAGCTACCTCTCAAATCCATAGTGGAGGAATACAAAGTTGGAAAAGCAAGACTGTTGAGCATGCTGGAGGAATCGGAAGACAATATCGTGAGATCAGTTCATCCAAAGCTGAGAACTGGCAGAAAGTGGAAAGTCCAAGAGGCTGTAAACAATGCCAAGAGAAACCTCAGCATCAAAGAAATAATTGGACACACGCAAACCAACAGACAGGGACTGGGAGCAACAAAAATGCAGTGGTGGTCCAAAGCCAAAGGGAAGGAAAAAAGAGACATGATCATACAGGAGTTGAAGGAAGAAGAAGATGTCAAAAGAGTGCAGAAGGCAGTCCAGCAAGGTCAACAGGGGCAATGGACAACATGGGACAGTGCACTCCAAAAGAAGTCTCAGCTGGAACGATATGTGGCACATGGCTCCTCTAAGGATAAGCTTCCTCCTCAGATCTGTATATGACCTGCTCCCCTCGAATGCAAACTTAGTGAAATGGGGGAAATCAGACGACCCAGCATGTCCGCTCTGTCGGAAGAAACAAACAGTGGAACATGTCCTAAGCTCTTGCAAAGTAGCGCTAGCCCAAGGAAGGTATACATGGAGGCACAACCAAGTTCTGAAAGTGATCACAGATGTGGTTAGCGAAAAAACCATGACCCCAAATGCACCAATTGCTATGACAACGTTCTACAAAGCAGGAGGGAAACGGGTCTGGCCCGAAAGTGCTATGACAACCAGCACATTGCCAAAGGATCTTCTGGATGGAGCAGTCGACTGGGAGTGTACAGCAGACCTCCCAGAGTGGAGAAATTACCCAGATGTCATCAGCAAGACAGGCATGAGACCAGACATCGCTCTCCACTCTGACTCCTCGAAACAAGTGATTCTGATAGAACTCACTGTGCCATACGAAAGCAGAATGGAAGAAGCACATATCTACAAGACCGAAAAATACGCCGGTCTTGCCAGCACCCTGAAGAAAGCAGGTCTGCGGGTCAAAATCTTCGCCATAGAGGTCGGGGCAAGAGGGTTTGTGGGCACCTCCGCTTATGATCTCATGAAACAACTCGCCATTTCTGGAAAGAAGAGGACTAGAGCCCTTAAAGCGATGGCAGAGGCAGCAGAAAGGAGCTCAAGCTGGATCTGGGCAAGGAGGAACCAAAAAAGTGAACTTCATAAGGATTAAATTCCCTACAGATGATGTGTGCCCCGTTAGCACATTGGTAAAACCGCGTACCGCAGTTCTGAAGCGCAGAATCGCCCAGGTTCGCTCCCGGGCGTGGGAAAAAAAAATAGACAACAGCAGAAGGGCATCCAGGAGTCATGACCTGGATGTGGCCCGGCCCCCCGAGAGTGTAAGGAATTCAGGGCCGAAACACTTGTTTAAAGGGGGTTACTTCTCTGAAGACCTTCTGTTGTCTAGCTCTCCCTAGAGTTTCTTTCTACCTGCACATGGTCAATCCATTGACTTCCGGGAATAGTTCGGAGGACATTCGGGAAAGACCGAAGGACACTGGGAAAGACTAGATCTGCGGGCTTTGTGGGTTGGCTTCCCACCTTGCCTTTGATAACATGCCACGAGTTCTTTAAATGAAAGATGCTCCCAGGATTCACCGAAAGGGGGAGAGAATGATGAATCCATCGGCACTGACTCCATCACGACTGGAAACGTACAACGGACCATGATTAATGACCAGTTGGAATTTCCGTGTGCGTGTGGAAGGAGATTCACCACCAAACGCGGCATGAAGATCCACAGGACAAAAATGGGCTGTTTGAAGACACATACGAACCAGCAGCAGCGCACTGCGATAGCAGGTGAGACGTTGGATGACCAAGGCCAGGAATTAAACCATAGTGCCAAGGACATCCACGCTGACGGTTCTGATGCGGAGTTTGCACAAGCTCTTAACGCCAAACGTGGAAAACTCAATTTGCCGCCTGCCGGTGCAAAAGAACAATGGGAGAAATTAGATGAGGAACTTGTCCTTAAGCTGAATGCGCTAATAGGGAACAGTACGCTGGAACACAAATTTGACACATACGGAGACATCATATACTCTATCTGCAGGGACACTTATAGAGTGAAGCAGCCAAAGACAAAAACGCCTCCCCAGAAATCCAGAAGACAGCAACAGATGGAGAGCATCCGGAGGGAGAAAAGGAAGCTTAAAAAGCGAATGAAAACTGCCTCAGAATTCGAGAAGCAAGGGCTCCTGGAACTCTGGAAAGATCTGAAGGCCAAACACAATGCTCTCAGCAAAGTGGAATCAGCAAGGCGAAGAAAGAGCAAAAAGAAGAAGACTCAAGATCGTTTCTTCAAAGATCCCTTTGACTTTGCAAGAAAGCTGTTTGAACAACCCAAATCAGGGACTCTCACAGTGGGCAAGGAAACCCTAGAGCAGCATCTCAGGGAAACATATTCCGATTCTCAGCGCGAGGCACCACTTGAAATCCAGAATCTGGTTTGGCCTGCAGCGCCAGAAGGAAAATTCAGTAACAAACCACCAACACTGGATGAAGTGAAGAACGTAGTAAAGAAAGCCAGAGCCAAGTCAGCACCTGGACCAAACGGAATACCATATCTGCTCTACAAGAAATGCCCAAAAGTGCTCGAGTGGCTCCACAAGATGATTCGATCAGCATGGAGGAACCAGAAGATCAGCGACCAATGGATGAGAGCTGAAGGAGTGTACATTCCGAAGGAGCAGAACTCCAGCAGCATCAATCAGTTCAGGCCAATATCACTTCTGAACGTCGAGGGGAAAATCTTCTTCTCTGTTATGGCAGCAAGATTGACAAAATACCTGACTGAAAACAAGTATCTGGATATGTCAGTCCAAAAGGGAGGCATACCAGGAATGCCTGGATGCTTGGAACATGCCACGTTGATTTGGGATGCCATCCAAAAAGCAAGAACAGAGAAGAGAGACATTGACGTAGTTTGGCTTGATCTGGCGAATGCATATGGATCAGTTCCACACGATATGATCCAGCTGGCTCTTGAAATGTATCACATCCCAGAAAACATCCGAACAATGCTGAGGAAGTATTTCCAAGGGTTCTCAATGCGGTTCTCTACCAAAGAATACACCACGGACTGGATAGACCTAGAGGTGGGCATTGCAATGGGCTGTGCAATCTCTCCCATACTGTTCGTGTTGGCAATGGAAGTCATCTTGAAAGCTGCAATGAAGAGTTCAGGTCCAGTGAATCTGGGAGATGGATACCAGATGCCTCCTCTGAAAGCTTTCATGGATGACACAACAGTCTTGTCCACGGATGAGGAAGAGACACACCAAATCTTAAAGCAGCTGGATGAGCTGGTGGCCTCTTCAAGAATGAGGTTCAAACCTAAGAAATCCCGAAGTCTCTCACTGCGAAAAGGAAAAGTGGCAGATTCAGTCAAATTCATGGTAGCCAACCAA
This sequence comes from Monoplex corrugatus, assembly GCA_030674185.1. Taxonomy (NCBI): domain Eukaryota; kingdom Metazoa; phylum Mollusca; class Gastropoda; order Littorinimorpha; family Ranellidae; genus Monoplex; species Monoplex corrugatus. The sequence goes on along the minus strand of CM060305.1, from coordinate 29,069,240 downwards.
GCCATCCCCACTGTCACAGAAGAGCCAGTAAAAAGTCTCGGAAGATGGTATGATGACTCCCTGAAAGACACACAAAGGGGATGTGAAACCAAGCAAACAGCAGAAGAAGGCCTGAAGAAAATAGATAACTGCGGACTGCCAGGCAAATACAAAGTCTGGTGTCTACAGTTCATGCTGATACCAAAGCTGCTGTGGCCACTGCTAATCTATGACATTTGCACCAGCACAGTGGAAGCAATGGAAGCCAAAATCAACAAATACACAAGAAAATGGCTCGGTGTCCCACCTGGTCTCACTGATGTTGCATTCTACTGTCGTCAAGCAATGCTGAAGCTACCTCTCAAATCCATAGTGGAGGAATACAAAGTTGGAAAAGCAAGACTGTTGAGCATGCTGGAGGAATCGGAAGACAATATCGTGAGATCAGTTCATCCAAAGCTGAGAACTGGCAGAAAGTGGAAAGTCCAAGAGGCTGTAAACAATGCCAAGAGAAACCTCAGCATCAAAGAAATAATTGGACACACGCAAACCAACAGACAGGGACTGGGAGCAACAAAAATGCAGTGGTGGTCCAAAGCCAAAGGGAAGGAAAAAAGAGACATGATCATACAGGAGTTGAAGGAAGAAGAAGATGTCAAAAGAGTGCAGAAGGCAGTCCAGCAAGGTCAACAGGGGCAATGGACAACATGGGACAGTGCACTCCAAAGAAGTCTCAGCTGGAACGATATGTGGCACATGGCTCCTTTAAGGATAAGCTTCCTCCTCAGATCTGTATATGACCTGCTCCCCTCGAATGCAAACTTAGTGAAATGGGGGAAATCAGACGACCCAGCATGTCCGCTCTGTCGGAAGAAACAAACAGTGGAACATGTCCTAAGCTCTTGCAAAGTAGCGCTAGCCCAAGGAAGGTATACATGGAGGCACAACCAAGTTCTGAAAGTGATCACAGATGTGGTTAGCGAAAAAACCATGACCCCAAATGCACCAATTGCTATGACAACGTTCTACAAAGCAGGAGGGAAACAGGTCTGGCCCGAAAGTGCTATGACAACCAGCACATTGCCAAAGGGTCTTCTGGATGGAGCAGTCGACTGGGAGTGTACAGCAGACCTCCCAGAGTGGAGAAATTACCCAGATGTCATCAGCAAGACAGGCATGAGACCAGACATCGCTCTCCACTCTGACTCCTCGAAACAAGTGATTCTGACAGAACTCACTGTGCCATACGAAAGCAGAATGGAAGAAGCACATATCTACAAGACCGAAAAATACGCCGGTCTTGCCAGCACCCTGAAGAAAGCAGGTCTGCGGGTCAAAATCTTCGCCATAGAGGTCGGGGCAAGAGGGTTTGTGGGCACCTCCGCTTATGATCTCATGAAACAACTCGCCATTTCTGGGAAGAAGAGGACTAGAGCCCTTAAAGCGATGGCAGAGGCAGCAGAAAGGAGCTCAAGCTGGATCTGGGCAAGGAGGAACCAAAAAAGTGAACTTCATAAGGATTAAATTCCCTACAGATGATGTGTGCCCCGTTAGCACATTGGTAAAACCGCGTACCGCAGTTCTGAAGCGCAGAATCGCCCAGGTTCGCTCCCGGCGTGGGAAAAAAAAATAGACAACAGCAGAAGGGCATCCAGGAGTCATGACCTGGATGTGGCCCGGCCCCCCGAGAGTGTAAGGAATTCAGGGCCGAAACACTTGTTTAAAGGGGGTTACTTCTCTGAAGACCTTCTGTTGTCTAGCTCTCCCTAGAGTTTCTTTCTACCAATGTGATTCCCCTCCGAGTGGAGACAGGCTGCAGAGGGGATTGAGTGAGGTCAGGATTTTATGCAGAGGAGAAAAGGTGAGTTCTGAGAGCGGACTTGGAGACAAAAGTAGGTTGCTGACGGACTGAGAGAGGAAGTTTGTTCCAGGAGAGTGGACCAGAAACAGAGAAGGCTCGTGGACCATAGGTATTGAGCTTAGTGCGTGGAAAGCGAAAAGTCAGAGGATCGGAGGGTACGTGAGGGAACATAGATCTCAAGTAGGCTTGACAGGTAATCAGGGGCTGCGTTATTGAGGCTTTTGTAGCACATGGTGTCTAGTTTGTACTGTATGCGCTTTGATACAGGGAGCCAGTGAAGTTGTGCCAGGAGAGGGGATATGTGGTCAGTTTTTTTCTTTTTGAGTACAAGGCGTGCAGCATTGTTTTGAATGCGCTGTAGGATGTGAATGGTGGAGGCAGGAAGACCAGACAGGAGTGAATTGCAATAGTCAATGCGAGACATTATGAAGGAGAGAACAAGTTTTTCCGTGTTATATATATGCGTGCAGTCACTCGAATGTGTGTATTTCACAAGCACACCTATACTATAGATTTTATTTGAAACATTTTTCAGGATTTGCATGTCAATTTGGAAGCGTTAGAAGGACGAGAGGCAGCGTTCGACGCTAGGAACTGCATCGTGAAAATAAACTAAAACAGACGTAAAAACAGTGCAGATTTGTTTTCGTTTATCCATGCGTGTATTCGCTAATAATACGACACATTACAACATTTTTGCTTTATCTAAATAATGAAATTACACAGACCTGATATCAGTGAAGATAAAATCAAGACCAATTTCACATAAATACAAATAAATATAAACAAATGCAATAAATCATGGAACATTATTAAATTTGTTTTCAAAACGTTCCAACAATCTTTGGTAGCTTGAACAAGCACTCATAAAGAACATACGTACAGCTATTCGTTGTTGCTGCCTGGTGTACTCTAAAGACTTAAAATGAAAGTAACCAACCAACATTACCTCGTGGTGGAGATGGCATCGACAACTTGCTCTGGCTGGCTATAACGGCTGAAGGAGAAGATAGTCTTCACTTCGGTGCTGTAGGTGATGAGAGAGAATCGGTGGTTCTGACCTGCTCCCGTCAGTTCCTTCACCAGCAGCTGCACGTAATTCAGCATCAGCTCAAAGTTGTCAGGACCCACACTGGTGCTGGAATCGAGCACAAACACGATGTCCTTGGTCTCCTGGCAGTCTGCACATACAGAAAGTTATGAACCAATGCTGACAGTTGTGAGTGGCATCTTTCACGTCCAGCTATGCAGATAGAAATTCATAACCAACTACACAGATGACATTAACCTTTACTCTGCAGTCAGTCGGCCTGCATCCATCCATCCAGTCATAAAAGTCGCTTGTTTTCGTATTATATAACGTCTCAATTATTATGTTATTCTGTGTTTTATTTGTTTAGAACTCGCTCATAAATTTCATTTGCTTTAACAGTACACAGATTTCAGAGATTATATTTTAAAGTGCTGTATCTGATCAATCCTCGATGTTTGTTTTTGTGATGGTGTTGTGGTAAGAGTGAAGACAGGAGGCAGAAGAGCAGAAGAGCGCAGGTGGTAAGGCAGCCTGATAAAGAAGACCTAGGGAAGACAGAGCTGTTGTTTCTCTCTTTACTCCGTCCTAACTGTTCACGACCAGACCAGTGGAGAAAGGCAGGCATAGCACTCGCGCTCACCCGCATACGAGCGTATATACTTGGCATGTGAACTGCAATAACAACACTGCGAGCCTGCAGGCGAATCGACACTCTGGAACCCCTGAGGGCTAAATGTGTCTTTCTTTATGAGGCTTCCTTATATTGAAGATCTTAAATCAACGGTCCTAAAGCATGTTTATTTCTGTCTCATTGGACATTTGTTTTGGACAAGTATATTTCCGTTCTATTTTTTAAGCGTTGCGTATCACAAACAGGCAGACCGACAGACTGACCGAGAGACACATACACACATATACACATGCTCAGATAAATATGCGCACGCGCACACACACACATACGACAATTTCAAATAATTCACAACTTTTCACTTCTACATCGAGAAGATTATAATTCGTTGCAATCACAGTATATTCTGACTTGGACAGTGCAATTAACCTCTGAAATCCACATATTCTTGCCGTCATTTAATACAAAGTAAAAGATTTAATCACAATCAAAATCACAAAGCAACCGCTGTTTCACTTGAAGTACGAGAATGACATACTAACCTTGTTCGCAGTGGGGTCCAACGAATCCTTGAATGCACTTACAAGTGTAAGTTCCCACCCCAGGGATGCATGTGCCTCCATTAAGACACGGACTCTGAGCACACACTCCAGCGTCTGGACAATGACAACATTCAGCACTTAAATTAATGGCAAGACTATTGTACTGCAGTCCTTTTAGAAACTTTCGACTGTGGTATGCTGACTTGTTTAAGCACCCGAGAAGAAAGGAGAGGGGCAATTCAATCATTCAGGCATTATTTTTCAAGGTTCATTTCTGTAAGAACATAAAAGAAAGAAACCACAGAAAAATAACATATTTATGAAGTATTTCACTAACCGATATTAGATTTTAAGTGACAATGGACTTGAACACTAATTGATATATCGAAGACTATCCAAGTTGTCACTGATAACAAAGAACAACGAAAACAAAATGATAGTTTGGGAAGCGTTGTGTATCACAGACAGACCGACTGACAGACACACACATAATCACACACCCACAGACTCACGTGCATACACACACACAAACATGTCTAGTATCACTTTGAAACATTAAATCAGAGAACACACACACACACACACACACACACACACACACACACACACACACACACACACACACACACACACACATTCACACACACACACTCACACAAACACAAACACCATAGACACTTTACAAAATACAATGATACTGTTTGTGTTCTCACTAAACAGATATGGTGAAAAATATGATTTGCGTCATGGATAATCATGAACAATGTGCAGTTTCTTCCCCCAGATAAATTACTGCCAGAACAAGCGTGTTCAGGACATACACAAGCCCAAAATACCATGAACAGAATTCTACATAACACACTTAACTTAAACCCTTATACATGAAGACACACATTTGTACCCTTTATAGATAAAAAAATGTATAATAACGCATCACCTATATAATTAATGGACATATATCTATAAATGTATAATAATGCATCATCTGTATACTTGTTGGACAGATATCTATACGAACTCATCATAATCTCACACAAACAAATATGTTTACAAAGTGCAAATATCTTTATTAAATTTACACACGTTTTCCGCTTAGAGATCTGCATATGTAAACACCGTTATTGTTTTCAGATGGACGGAACTGTATCATATCTTCAAGATATCACCGCATAGGACAGAAATCTTTAAAAACCTGTCTGTTGTAGACATGTATCTCTACATGTATACTCACATTACTCTTCCAGACAATAATACACTTAAAATTCATTAATCATAGAGATACACATTATTCAGCGTACATGATATACCCTCCTCTCTGCCCCCTGTTCTTCATCTAGGGTAGTTGCCATGGAAAACTGATGGGATGCAGCAGCAGAAATTATTTTCTATATTTAGGTGTGGAGTGCAGCAGCAAGCAGATCAGGAATGCCGATTTTGCTCCCCTTTTTTGACGCTCGTCACCCATATCTTCCCTTGTCGTCTTCGATGTCTGTTTCCTTCAAGGGTACCTTAAAGAATCGGCTTAAACAAAACAGTGTGTTGTGTCGGGTAATTTGACCATACCCAGCAGGCTTCATTGTTTTAATGTTGTCATAAGTTCTAGTTCATGTTAGCATACGCAGTCTTGTACTTACCAAAAGGTTTTATTCAAGGTAGAATACACAAAGCAGTTTCCACAGGCACTTGGTCTCAAAGCCTTGAATTCACTTCTTTGAGACAGCAAACTGTGTAAAAGTTTCACACCCCAAGAGGATGGAGGCTCGAATAAATTGTACAGTTTGTTTGGTGGTGAAGCTAGTGGTGCTGTTTTTCTAGATCTTGTTTAGTCTTCCATTGTTTTCATGCTATTGCAATCCAGAAGCAGATTTCTGTTGTGAAACTGCCAGCCACAGATAGAGTGGTCTTCTGTATGTGAAATTGCCAACAATTTTGTTTTGCTCATCCGAGATCTTACGTTTTGGTCATTTGTGAATATAGTGTACGCCGTTTGTTGGCTGTTGACTGTGACCTTGCTGTCCTCGTAGCTGAGTTCATTCCTGACGATCCTTCACTGTCCATATGTCAGCTGGCGAGGATTTGCAGTTCATTACAACTGCTTTTGTATATCATTTACAAAGCGCAGCCGCAGACGGCCTGATACCAAAGAAGATAATACGGCAGTCGTGGAAGTTTCCTGCATGCTCTTCACGATGTCTTATTCCAGCATTAAACAGAAATTTATGCAAACACCATACCACTGCAAGAAGACAGAAATCTGAACAAAATCGAACCTGATCCTAGTAATAAAGAAATGGAAATCTAAGGAAACGCTTTTACTTAAACAAAACTCAATGATCTGCAAATCCTTACCCTTGCAGGTAGCATCCAGAAGTTTGTCAGAAATATTCCAGAGGTTGGTGTACTCTTGAATTACGTACGCATTGCTGTCGGCAGGCTCACTGGCAATGGCTCTCAGCTCCCAGTTATCTGACACACCAATGCCGATAGCGAACACATGGATGCCTTGCTTCCTGGCCAGTTCAGCCTCGGGGATGGTCTGTTCAGCGTTCACGTTAGACAGACCGTCGGTGATCAGGATAGCTGCACAAAGACAAAATACGAAGAGCTACAGGACAAACAGTAGGCAGGTAGAAACAGAAAAAACAACAAAAAACGTCTCATTATTTTTCAAAACACGTTGCTATTACCACAGACAATGAAACGTAATGAAAAAGTTTATTCGTAGATAAATGAAAACACATGTACGGACAACACTACAAAAAAGCCCGTACCATAATCTGGCACTTCCAGTCTGTTGCCTCTGCGCTCAGAAAACATGCTGGACCTGAGAAGCTTGAGTCCTGCAGCAGTGTTGGTGTTGCCGTACTCATAGGAGATGGCGGAGATGGCATTCTGTAGGTCACGTTTATCATCAAACTGGTTGAGATAGAACTGGGTACGTGCGTTTGTGCTGAAGGTAGCCAGACCCACACGGGTACCATCAGGGCCGACATTAAAGTTTTCCACCATGTAGTACACATATTCCTTCATCTGTAATGTTTCAAAGATGAAAAGTTTAATTCAAGCACTCATTTAAGGTGTATATCATCTTATATCTAGATGGTAAAACAGACATACTACAAAATTTTGTTTAAAGAGAAAAATCACACAAACGTAGACGTTGAATTAAGTGTAGATAATAAAGAATATAACACCCCATCTCTTTGAATACACTCACCATAACGAATGAAGTATCAAATAATCAAAGAAACCAAATTTTAAAAGAGACCTATATGCCAAACGAAGAAGCAGATAAAAGAAAGGCATATCCAATGAAAATACGATCTGAACAGTTGATCACAACGGCATAAAAAGTAATAGAAGAAATAACCCACCCTGCGGAAGTTGTCAAATCCCACACTGCCACTCATGTCCAGTAGGAATGCCACGTCAGCGATATCCGCGCATGCTGCACAAACAAACAGTGTTGTATTCAATTACAAAATCCTATGCCACAGGCTACTAAATAACATTTGCTATACCTTGTTACAGAATAGTTTTCTGCATGTTGTCCTCATCCACTCCGCAAAACCGTCTAATATTTACTCTTTGGGTCTACCTAGTGCTGTTTTTCTTCTAGTTTTCCTGTTGTGACTAGGTGCTCAAATTTCTCTTGCCTCATAAAAGTCCTGAAAATGTTCCTTGTCTTTTCCTAATCTTCTGCGTTAACGATATTTTCCTAATCTTCTTCGTTAATGATCTTTTGTGTTTGCTTCTTTCAAGACTGTCTCATTTGTTTTCTTTGCCGTACATCGAACTCTTAACATTCTTCTCAGAAACCACACTTCAGCTGCCTCAATTTTGTTTTGACTTTGCTTGTTGATTGTCACGGCCTCGCATCCGTACGACAGTACTGGTTATATACAACACTGAATAACTATTTTCCTGATGTTAATTGATTGGCATTTGTTCGTGAGAAGGCTTTTCATTTTCTTGAATGCTGTTTTAGCTTGGCCAATTCTGCTGGATATTTCTTAAGTGCATCTGCCATCTGATGAGATGACTGTTCACAAATATTTAAATTTATCAACTCGTCTCAATATTGTGCCATTAGCTGTTATTTTACATGAGGAGATTTCTTTTTTATTTTTATTTTATTTTTTTTTTTTTACTGATTAGCATGACTTCAGTCTTCTTACTGTTTAGCTCTAGCCCTTTATTTCCAATAGAAGCTTTTTATTGCTATTATATTCCCAAGATTTTGTAATCTTTTCCATTTTCTTCACCCAGAACAGTGTCATCGGTATAACGAAGACTGTTTACCACTTTCCTCTCCTCCAACTTTTACCCTAGGGCATTCTTCTTGGCTTCTCATGATCGTTTCGATGTAAAGTCAAAACAAACGTGGTGACAGAACACAGCCCTGCCTAACCCCTCTTTTGATATTTTGAAAAATGCTCATATTATATTTTACTCTCATTGCTGCTGTTTGTTCCGAATACATATTCTTTATTATTCTTAGATCTTTTTCGTAAATTTTCAGTTGGTTGATCAATTCTTTATGCCCTACCCATTCAAAAGCCTTAATACAATCAACAAAAAATGAATACAAATCCCTATTCAACTCAACTGATCTTTCTATGAGAGTTCTTAAGATGTATACGGCATTAATAGTTGTTCCTTTCATGTCAATAAATCCTCAGTGTTCTTCTGCTATTTCTGTTCTGATTCCACTCCTTGTCTTCATCATGGTTATTCTTAACAGAATTTCAAGCTGATTGTACGTTTGAGTTCGTATTCTACATGTATAGCTCCGGCTTTCATTGGAAGTGCAATGAAAATTGACTTTGATAAATCATTAGGGATTTTTTCGGCGCCATAAATTTCATTTAGGAGGACTGTTACTTTTTCAATACCAAATTCATCTAGATCCTCGATTCGTTCTATAGTAATATTATCTGGTCCTGGGTCTTTTCCTTGTGTAATGTTTTTCAACGCTGCTCCAACTTCATCTTTCATTATTGGTGGTCCTTGAACGTTCTTTCTTATGATGTGTTCCTTTCTTCTGTCATCGCCAAAAAGGTCTTCACTGTACTCTCCCTATCTAACATTTTGTCTGTTTCGATACTAATCCTACCATCTTTTGATTTTAAGCAAGCAGTCGACGTGCACGTCTTTTTCCTGTGGGCAATTTCTTCAGTGTTTCTGCACATAAACTTTCGGTCAGTGCATTTATTCCCGATTTCCTTATCTATTTTTTGCATTCTTCCTCTTTTCTCTTTACCTTCATTCATCCATCAAGCCTAAAATTCTTCCTCTTTTCTCTTTACCTTCATTCATCCATCAAGCCTAAAATTCTTCCTCTTTTCTCTTTACCTTCATTCATCCATCAAGCCTAACATTTCTTTTGTCATCCATTTCTTGTTTGCTTTTCTTTCAGCTCTAAGGATTTCTTCACAAGCTTCACATATCGAGTTTTTTTCAGATTTGTCCATTGTTCCTTACTGTCCCAATTTATTGTTCTCCAGAACACTGAATTTGTTTTGAACTTATACACTAAATTTTGCATGAGTTGATTTATCTGTCTTCAAGAGTCCAAGTTTTAGTTTGATGTTATTTTAAGGTCGTTTTCTTCTCTTTAGTTTCAACCTAAATTTTACCATTACAGGATTGTGGTCACTGTTGCAGTCTGCGCCTGTTGCTGTTTTTGCCATCGGTGGAGATTTTGTAAGTATCTTATTTATCATCGATGTAATGAATTTAATTTCTTGTGCTGTCTCCTGGGTTCATCCATGTCCAGTTTCTTCTGTTAGGTTGCTCAAGCCAATTGTTTCCTATTATAAATTCATTTACCTTTGCCCACGCAACAAATTTCTCTCCCCTTTCATTTCGTGTGCCAAGGCCATGACGTCTAACTATGTCACCTACTTTTTCCTGTCCCGCTTTAGCATTAAAATCTCCCATTATTATTATAATGTCCTGTCATTTACATTGAATTTTGGCTGTCTCTAATTCTGCTGTCATTTTTTCCCCTCGATACTTGCGGATGTTGATGCATATATTCGAAGTTGATATGAAATGGCTTGCCCTCCAATTGTTAAATTGTAAAACGCGATCTGATATAGCCCAGTATCCTTTGACAGTATTTTTACGTGTCATTGTCAATTATGATGCCCATCACTCTTTTATGTGTGTCCCCACCAGAATATATGATTTTATTTCTTGCCTGATGTTATCATGCCTGCTTCCTTCAATTTCATCTCTCTGTCTTAAAACATAAATGTTCAATCTTTCCATTTTCATCTTGAAATTCTGTAGTTTTCCATTCTGGTGCATTGTTGTAACATTCCACGTTGCCATTTTTATATCTTAATCTTATCGCAGTAACCTGATGTCTCCCTGGGGTCAATTGTTCAGCATTACTTCCCCTTCAGGACGAAGGGGCTCCAGTGCGGCCCCACTGAAGTTGTTCTTGAAGTTTCTTTTATCGTGTTGGGCCATGATGTACTTGGGAAGATACTATGGTCGTTTCCCGTTGTCTTCTATCGGTTTTTGTACGGACTCTCCGCTAGCATTTGTCATTCCCTCGATTACCCACAACAAGGCAGAGGGATGGTGGTGTGATTTTTCTATCACGGTTTATTCGTTTGGCCTTGATCTTTCACGAGATAACCACAAGACAATGGTGATTTTCTGTCAGGGTTTACTTCCTTAGCCTTGGTCCGTCCCGAGACAACCACAAGGCAGTGGTACTATTTACCCACAGCTGGGGATATGGTTCATGGGCACCAGGACATGTCCACATGGCGGTGGGCCTGTGTGCCACATGCCCGGGGGTCAGGCCTTTCCGAGTCCGTCATGAGCTGATGATATATTTTCAACAAAAACACCATGAAGCTCCTTAATCGATAACAACCTTTTCCTTTGAATCCATTTCAGTATTTAATGTTTTCGCAGGGATTTCTCAAAACAAAATTTTTGTCTTTTGAAAAGCAGTTCGGATTTAATTCACTCTCAGTATCCAAACAACTATTGTTGTTGCTGTAGGAAAGTACGAACGTATAGTTATTCTTACAGTGCCAAGTTAGCTGTCATAAAAATAACTGACGTAAGACCGTATGAAATGCACATGGAAAATACACTGATCAGTTGTTTTTCTGCTTAGCAATTACTAGTCTATATTAGCTGCTAAACTTAAGGTTTTCTGGCAACAGTGGTGGTCTGGAAAAAAATTGTTTTGATATTGTTTCAGTGCCGTTTTAATGAACAATTAGGTAAAGCGGGTCTAAACATTTTTGTGTAGAAATTTCCTAACATGCGTTCCTTTTGAAATTAACGCCGCAAATCATTTGTTTGGGAATTATTTACCTTCAAAACGATTATTTGCCTGACTTTTGTCCATTTTCTTATAAACAAACTTTGCTTTTCTGATTAAAAGTTTGATGCACGCACAAGGTAAATGCTGACCTTCTGTAAGCACTTGAACGACCCTGTCTAGTTTGACAACAACCTGCTGCCTGGTCTTCACGCTGTAGTGACGAAACTTTGAATTAAACGGCACTTTCCCCCCTATTTTTCTGACCCACAACATATAACAAGGATTAAGCAACTATGATGGTAACGCCCACTTGCTTGAGATAGCATAAAATCGACCTGTTCGTTTGCTTTCTTATCCGAGGCGAATGTTACTTGATATATCTCTGATGCGACAACTAAAAAAACTGGAATGTCCACCTTACACAAAGACAGAAATTGAAATGAATCCATTCACTCTCCAGAGATTTCTCTGTTTTGATTTTCACGACAAATTACAAATTACTCAATTTCTCTTGCACAAGCATGCCTGATCCACAATATGAGCACTCTAATGTCATGCTTTCTTTGCGTTTTTAACTGTCATTTTTTTCAGTAAACTATTCTGATACATCGTCAAAACACTTCTGACAGGTCGTTGTGTTACTACGAGTGTTCAGATGCTAGGTGTGATAAATGTGCATATATAGCGGCCTATGATGTTTTTCATACAAAAACCATTGCTGATATACAGATAATAGAAACTTAAGATGACTGAAACAAAACTATTGCATTTAACTTATTACTTGCGCGGAGTCACTCAATTCCAAGCGTCAGCATCTATTTCTATGCATCAAAACACACACACACACACACACACACACACACACACACACACACACACACACACACACACACACACACACACACACACACACACACACACACGCGCGCGCATGCGCGCGCGCGCGTGCGTGCGCACACACATACACACACACACACACACACACACATATATATAATATATATATATATAATAATTATATATATACACACACACACACACATACATATGTACGAATGACATGCACATGCGCGCGCTCAGTCACATATATATAACGAACAAAAGGAATACATAAAAGTCTCGGACTTACATCTTTCACAGTTTTTCCCAGCATATCCTGGGAGACAACGACATGCGTAGTCCTTTGCACCATTAGTGCAGTAGCCACCATTTCTGCAAGGGTTCTCAGCACACATATTCTTTTCTGAAACACACACACACACACATTTTCCCAAGAACCGTTTTTGTTGGAAAAGAAGAAAACAATAAAAACTTCTGCAACAAAATTGGTCGAAGAAGAGTACATGACATGCCATGCTGTGAAGTCGTAGCCTACTCTAGTTTAACATTATTTTCAAGCTAGGAGTCAGAACTGACTCTACGTGCTCTTTTTACATAGTGGTAACATTTTCGTCTGGTAACCCAGTCGTTCTGACTGTAGAATCCTTTGCAAGATCCAATGACTCAGTTGAAATGGACAGTTTATCACTGTATTATGTTTCCTGATGATGTCCTACGACGGTTTCTTATTTTTATGTCCTTTGGTAAAAACGTCTCTATTACGTCATCTGATAACAAATATGAATAATAATATAAATAGTTATGATAATAAATACATTTACTGAACTTAAAAACACTCATCTTGAAATCATTTGCCATTCATTCTAGCATAACTGACCAAATGTTCTCACCAACCACTCTACGTCAGCTAAAATAAAATCGAAACATCCACGCCAAAAGAACACTGCCAAGATCTGTTCAAAGCGGTACTTAACTTCATTGGAATCTCAAAACATTGTACATTAGAAAGAAATGGCTTATGTGTCAATAATGCAAATGGAATTAAATTCGAAACAAGATTACAACTACTGCCACTTGGACTTGCAGCTAGTGATATTTGTCATTATGCTTATTACCTTCACAGACGAAGTCCACAAAATCCTCAGCGATATTGGGCAGATCTGCTGAGTCAGTGACAGAGAACATCATCTGACGAGTTGGCTGGGACACTGCAGACTCCATTAGACGCTCGTCTGAGCCCGACAGGCTGATTCCTGTATCACAAAACCGTATGGGTCACAGGTTAGAACTGAGCAATATCTCTGTCAGTGCGTGTAGATTCGACCAGATTTCATTTTACAAATATGAGTACAGAAGAATCTTACAGGCCTCTGCAAAAAAGGCTTGTTTATATAAAATGATGACTGTTGTGCGGCAAACTGCCAACAATCCTTGCTGATTTTATGTTGTTCAGCTGTATTCTCTAACACTAGTTTTGTACATATCTCTTTCTCATGTAGATCTGCACACCAGTATACGCAGAGCGCGTGGAACGTGATTCTGCACTCTTTACTGTAATTAATAGCCAATATGTAATAGACATCTTACAGACAAAAATCTTACTGACAAAGGCCAACAGCATTTGTTATACCCTGCATTTTTATCATAAAACATCTGTCAAAGAAAACAAACAGAAGTCAGGAAAAGAACTGTAGGCCTAAGTAATAATAATAATAATAATTACAATATTTATATAGCGCAAAATCTTGATAAAATCAAATCTAAGTGCTGAAACACACACACACGCACGCACGCACACACACGCACACACGCACGCACACACACGCACCCACGCACACACACACACACACACACACACACACACACACACACACACACACACACACACACATGGCTATAAATGGGGAGAAAGAATAAAAACAATGGAAAATTATAGAGAGCATAAGTGATCCCTAAAAGCAATATAAGTATGGAAAAGTAAGTTTAAATAATTAATGGCTTCACATAAGAATTATGGAAACGAACGATAAAAGGAACAAACCATAAACATACACACACCTGCAGAGTGATAGACAAACACAGACATACATACATACAGACTAATACACACTCTGGAATTATTGACCACTGTTCATAACTAAGACTGGACATTTTTTTAAACTAACCGACGCCGATGACCCTGGTGCCCGAACGTTTGAGATTATTTATGGCCTGCAGGGTGCTGGCTCCTCCCATGGAAGTGGTGACAAACACCATGTAATTGGGCACAACTTCCCGATCACCTAAACGACCAACGACGTCCACCTCTACTCTTCGGATAGCATTGGCTGGCTTTGGGTCCTCCTTGCGAGGTCTGAAACATTAAACATCAGGACATAAATTGTTTAAAATGTGAACAGATCTTTCGTAATGGCATCATTTGTCAATGCTTACGTATTCCTACTGAATCCTAAACTGCTATGCCCAAAAGTCTGGGAAATACCCAAATATAAATGCTTTGTCAGATGACCCATCTTCCGAGACTAGCCTAGAAGGTTTATCCTCATGCCTTTCATTTCAGCTCCATATCACAAAAGTGATACCCAAACACCTCTTTTCAGCACATCGCTACGTCTTCACAGAAAATCACCACACCTACGTATTATTCTGCCAAACTTCATAGCAACAGAATCCAATCCACCAGAGGGTGCCCAAATACATTTTGTATATTCTCATGATTCTTTAACGTCACAGAATGCTGAAACAATTCTAACTTCAGTGAACTGAACATGAACAGCAGAATCTGTATGTGTGACGTACATTGTTGGGATATCAAAAATATCCCCCCCCCCAAAAAAAAAATAATAACAACAAACCCCCCCCAAAAAAAACAACAACAACAACAACCCCCAAAACAAACCAGAACAAAAACAAAACAAAACAAAACAAAAAACAAACAAACAGACAAACAAAAAATACCCCAACCCTTCTCCACATAAAGAAACAAAAATAACATGCAAATAGTCTCTATTACAAAAAAAGGACATGCGAACAAACACTAGTTACTACAAAAGTAAGTACATTTTGGGGACACTGCAGCTCTTCTTCTTACGATATTGATATGAGTTTCAGTGAAGGAAGTTATACTTAACAGTCATGATTACTGAGATTTGCATCAATTCAAAGTCAAACATAAATCCTGTGCACTTCACTGCCATATATTCCACACACACAAACACACATGCGCGCGCGCACGCGCACGCACGCACAAAAACACACGCACACTCGCACAATATATATTCATATGATACTGAGACAACATCATGTGAATATAATTATCATTTTAGCGCAATCGAAAATCTTTGATAACATACAGTGCAACACTAGAAAGCAAACAAGCCTCAACTGATTGCCATGGTGCAGCAGTTTGCATAACGGGCTGCCAACTGGAAGGTTGTGGGTTCGAATCCCCATCAATCCCTTCAAAAAAATCATTGTGGGATTTTTCGTGTCCACCCAGCTCTTATCCAGAGTTGAGTATGCTATGAGATGAATGGGAATACCGGAACCACACAGTGGAGTCTCATCCACTTAACGGATGCGTCATTGAGGATGTTGTTAAAATCGTCTGACCAACACCGCAGGTATCTATATCTCATGGCCCTGGTTGATGCCAGGATATGTTATGACAGTAAGCGTAGATAACCCTGTCAGGGCGTCTCAATCCTAGATGAAACCTCGTAGCAGCAAGATTATCATCCTTATCATCATTATTGCATTGTAAAAACTGTATCAGCTTCTATGGCTATTAAGGTGTCGTAGAAAATGGGACCAAAACAAAAATACAAAATTAAAAACAGACATAAACAGACAGACAGACAAACAAACAACAAACAAACACAGACAAACAAACAGACAGACAAACAAACAGACGGACAAACAAGCAAACAAAAAAGTGACAGCAACCTGATGCTTCCAATAACAGATTTGACAGTCCTCTTGTTATTTCCTTCAGCAAACGTGAGTCTTGTTCTGGCGGTCTCACCAAAGTCAACGATACCCACACGGAAATTGCCCCGTCGGAAAGCCATCCTCTTCACTACGTCCCTGGCAAAACGCTTGATATTGCGCACGTCCTTACGGCTGTTGTAGCGTGATGAGTCCAGTACAAACACCACATCAGCCTGACCGCTGCACTCTGTGTACACACATACAATAACCATGTCCACCAAGGTTAGCACTGTTACTACTGTTATTACTGGATGCAGATTTGTGCTAAATGTCAGAAGAACTTGAAGTGCCTTAAAAGAATTTGAAATGTCTAAAAAGAGTATGAAACAAAAACATTAAGATATACAGTTCAACAATGTTCATGGCGTAAAAGCACAACACATACAGTGTATGTCTGAACGTTGCTTTGAAGGGGAAAATGCTACTCTTTCTTTTAGTCTAGTCACCTATAAGAGCCAATATCAAAAACATCCATGATAAAAAAATGTTACGTGAGGTGCGTAAGAATGTACAACGTAAGAAAATGGACTTTAACGCTTTCTGTGAACCATGCACAAAAATTCAAAAGTGATTACAATCACATGAAGTGACAGCTGGAAAGGTCTCTATTAGAAAGAAATGTTCAAGTAAACTTTACAGCTTAAGAAGTCGTCTAGCTAAAGTATGATACCAAGAAAAGGAAGTTTTTTGCATGCTTACCCTTTTCACAGAGATCTCCAGTCCAGCCTTCAAAACACTCACAACGGAATCCCAATGCTTCATTAAAACAGCGACCACCGTTCTGACAAGGAGCACTGCTGCACTGATTGGCGGCTGCAAAACACATTATTCATCTTATTCACATTCAGCAGATATTATATAAACATTCCTCTACTTGCATTCATCCAATGTTTTCATTATTTCTAAGAGGGTAAACCTACTTTATGAAGTAGTTTTGCTGAGATCTATAGAAAAGGTATCTGCTAAATGACTGTATTTCCAACTTGAGCTAGTTTTTTTTTATTATAAAAACTACCCGTTTTCCATTGCCGTGATTTAATACAACAGTATACGAACTGATTTTGATTCAGAACACGTGCACATTTTATGCAAACGGAACTAAAAGTGCCAAAGATAGAAGTTACATTTATAGAATAAAGACATTTCCCCGAGTGCCCTCAGTTTATTTTTTCAAAACAACACTAAATACTGCACTTCACGAAACAGACACCCCGTTGGCACTCGCTCTAAAAATAGTGTCATAATGCGTTAGTCTGTCAATCTGTAAAAACTGAAAGAAAAGAAACTATTAACTGCTCCATGATTGTTATTCTTCTTTGTTTTTTCTAGTGGTTGGATTTTATAAGTAGGCTTTTTTTCAGCAGCATGGAAGAACAAGTATTTTTTTTGTTTGGCAGCGTATAAAAATCGATGCACAATCAGAACAAATACTCAAAATGTATTTAAATCCTTGGAGACAGATGTTCACGAAGAAAGCACTTCCTGCAAGATGATATTAAAAAATAACAAAAAAAACACCATCCTTCAAAAAGCCTCTGAGACAGAGAAAATGAATCCAGGATCACAGCCTTATCGCGTTCAACACATGCTGTCAACATGAATAGTATATTAAGAATAATATTATAGATGACTTTGCGTTATATGTTTAACGTCATCAACATATGTGAAAAAGTCATGTTATGACAGTCGCTATGTATAAATGTTTCTCACATAAAATTTTACTTTCAAATTGTTTTTTAATGGACCAGCATGCACACAAATATGTCTGATCAATAACATTAATGATGATAATGGTATTGATACTACTACTACTACTACTATTACTACTACTACTACTACTACAATTCCAGTTGAATAGCGCGAATAGTCCATGTCAAAGAATGCTTATTACACTTTACATAGGGAAAAAAGTACATTACTAAATGTACATGATCAATTATGCAAGCGCGCACCCATATATCAGCACATACACGCTCGCTTGCATGCATTTACATTTTCCCCTAAGTACATAAAAATGAAAAAAAGTATGCAACAAATTGAAGTAAAATGGTTAATGCGACAAGACAGAATAACATTTTAAGTAAAACAACAACAACAACAACAACAAAAACAACAACAAAACCCCAAATAAACTAAAAGATAGGAAAAATGCATTACTGATGTTAAAGGGACGATCATATCCGTACTGGTCATTCGACACAACAAGAACCTGTTCACAGGTGTATCAGTATACTTAACAAGACTCGATAATGACGACAAAATACAAAGCTGCACCGTTATTCTTCCTAATCAGACTGTTGCTTTTATTTTATTACTCTGGTATGTAAGCAAAAGAGCACGAACAGATTCACTCTGATTCAGTATCTGAACAAGGACATACTCTAAATTTCAAAACACTTCATTACTCAAGCATAGTAACATAAGGTCCCACAGGACCTATCTTACAGTTACTGCTTGCTAATCTATGTATATGATATAAACATTAAAAAAGAAGAAGAAAGTAAATGCAACATTAAAAACAAACAAGGGAGGGGGAGGATATGTTAACTCTGATGCTGTGGTGAAAACAGATGTGTCATAATGCATACAATATCCAAAAAGTTATAAAATGAATTACAATGAAACGGTGGCTTCTATTTGCCAACTTGTCAAGTGCTTTACAGAAGCATGAGAGCTAGAAACAAAGGCAGACACTTATAAAGCAAACATATCAAATCCTAACAACAACAATGCTTTTACAAAAGCATGAGAGACAAAGGAAGGCATATGTAAAGCAAACATATTAAATCTTAACAACAACAACGCTTTTACAAAAGCATGAGAGACAGACACATGTAAAGCAAGTACATATCAAATCCTAACAACAACGTAGTAGTAGTAGTAGTAGTGGTGGTGGTGGTGGTGGTATAGTAGTAGTAGTAGTAGTAGTAGTATTTGTAGCAGCAGCAGCAGCAGTAGTAGTAGCAGTTCAATGCAGTCTACAGCATCACTCCTTAGAATACTGTCTGCCCGCACTGCTCTCCGGGTCTCTATCCTCCACATCTATCTTTCCTCAACCAGACTAACTATCTGTGGACTGTTACGATTTGTCCACTCTCTGATGTTTCCTAGATAAACTGTTCGTGGTCATCCCCTTCCTCTTTTGCCCTCGACTTTTCCATGAATGACATCTTTCATGAGAGTGTATTTTTTGTTTCTGCACACATGTCCAAAGAAGGTTAATTTCTTTTCATGGATGACCTGTACAGGTTTTCTATGGGTTTTCAGCTCGTCGAGTATGCTCTTGTCACTTCTCTTGTCTTTTCAGCTCACTCTTAAGAGACGTCTATAGAACCACATTTCAGCTGAATTTATTTTCTTTGTTTTTCTTTTCGAGGGTGCATCTTTCAGCTCCTTGTCATGATGGTCCAGACCAGATATCTCATTATATATATTCTCATTTTTAGTTTTGTGTTTGTTAATTTGTCTTTCCAGACATATGTGAGGTCTATCATCAGTTTCTTTGCTATGCCAATTCTGGCGCTGTAGTAGCAGCAGTAGTAGTAGCAGCAGCAGCAGTAGTAGTAGTAATAGCAGTAGTAATAGTAGTAGTAATAGTAGTAATAGCAGTAGTAGTAGTAGTAGTAGTAGTAGCCACGATACACATATTCTTAAAATCATAACAATAATAAAGAAAATAGCAATATCATAAACGACATAAACCACAGATAAGAATTAAACAAAAGAAGAAAGAAAATGAAGCATTAAAACAAACAACGGAGGGGGTAGACATGTCAACTAACGCTATGATGAAAACATATGAACTTTTCCCAGTACCACTATGTTAAATTGTTAAAATGAACAATACAGCGAACAAGTAAGAAAATCGTAAATGGACAAATACTATAAAATTAGATTAACAGGAGAGAGAGAGAGAGAGAGAGAGGGAGAGAGAGAGAGAGAGAGAGAGAGAGAGAGAGGAGAGAGAGAGAGAGAGAGGAGAGAGAGAGAGAGGAGAGAGAGAGAGAGAGAGAGAGAGAGAGAGAGAGAGAGAGAGAGTGTGTGTATGTGCATTTTTCTTCGATTTAAAGCATTTTATATTTGTCTACAAGTGTCCAAGAGCAAAGCATCTGTCACAGACACCCAGTTCCCGAACGACATGCTCACTGAGAATTAAGATGAAACCGACTTTTTTCAGGGGAGGGCGGGGAAACACACAGCTTGTCAGGTTCCTACAAATCTACCCATTGTTGCATGCAACACATGTATGCAACCAAATCTGAAATTTTCTATTGACACACTCTTTCTAATATTTTTTTTTGCATGCAAACAACGTAATCAAGATAAGTATTACAAAATCCAAAGCAAGTGTGACTGCCTGCGTTCAAGCAAACAGGAACCCGAAAAAAACACGAAAGAAGAATACGAACGCGTATTTTATATAACAAGACAAGACAGGCGCAAATTTTTGGCCAACTGGCCTTTGTCAAACATAAGATTACAAACAAACAAACACCAGATACAGAAATTATGAGAAAAAGACTGAAACTTCCCTGCTGCTGTGTCTCTCAAACAAACACCGATTTGTTTGTTTGTAATCTTACGCTTGACAAAGGCCAGTTGGCCGAAAATTAGCGCCTGTCGTGTCTTGTTATATAAAATACGTGTTCGTATTCTTCTTTCGTGTTTTTTCGGGTTCATGATAATTATGTTTTTCTTTCAATGCTGATCACATGCAGTGATAGAAATAAAAACACTCTACTGTCTTCGTTAGTCTGTATTTTGAAAACGCGTATTAGAGGTGGGATAAGAGAAAACGAGACGCCATGATGTGCGCATTTTCTCCTTTTAAGAAAACATTTATTTTTACTGCTGGTGGAAGACATATCGATGGTTAAATGTGCTGACGTTTTTCTACGATAAATGTTTCATTAAGAGAACGAGTTTCACATACAAATCCTGGATAAACGTAATTTATAGGAATTTATGAGCAATGTATTTCTGTGACTGGGTAAAAGTAAAATCAGTTTTTGTAAAAGTCCACTTCTGAAAATGTTAGAACAAATTCGTCCACTTCTGAATATTTCAGAACAAATTTATCATCCAAAGTAATCACAGTAGAAAATGCGCACATTTCTTTTGGCAGCTGAATGCCTCTCTCTGAAAATCGGTGACGCATCATGCGACGAATGACCTCTTTTTGACACAGAGAACTTTCGTCAACTGATGAGCTACAGACAAAGGCATTTAAAATCTGAACACAATTAGAAAGGAGCAAATGAAGGGGTTTCATTCCAAAATACAACGATTGATAACATTACCCTCTCCGGCTGAAATGAATGAATCCAAATCCGAATTAGTTGTTTTACAGGGATTTTCAGTTATGTACACTGACGTAAACCATGTTATAAAATAAAAATCGAACCAAACCAATCAACGACAAAGAAACGAAGAAAATAAAAACACTGAAAATGAAATCGTTTGTAAAATCAAATGATTACGACCGTGCACATTCAAATGTTTGCTGGCATGAACAATGATGTTTTACTCCACAAACATTCACCACTGCATTCTAAGATGACAATACTTTGAAGTTGCTAAATTATATCATTAAAAGCTAATGTCTGCGTAAATAAACACTACATCGTCAAACTAAAAGTCGTTTTGGTTACAGTAAATCATAATACAGCAAGACAAACGAATCATCCATACCACCATACAAACAACTAAGAAATAACCAAGAATCAACCACAACAACTTATGTTTTAAGCATAGAACCACTTATCTGCGCTTCTTGAGCGATATAATCAACACCACTATATGTTAAAACGTATCCAAAAGCTAAACTTATCATGAAGTAAAAGGGTTTTCTTTTTCAATTATACATTGCTGATTTGGAATCTATAAATCTAGATATGTGCCCTTATCTGAAGTGATTTTCTAACAAAAAAATAAACAACCAAAAATGGGATGGGATAGGCTTTTATTTTATCAAGAAAAAGGGTTAAATGTGTTCATACTATTTATCAGCTGTTTGTTATTCATGGACAGCAACTAAATTTGTCATAGACCAGACTGGACAGAGTATCGTCAATGGACTTGAAGCTGTTTTACCATTTCTTTTCAGATACAATGGCACTGGCATACAAAAGAAATATTGCATGTTTCAGAAAAAAGGATGAGTTTTGGGGATGTCATAAATCAAATTCACAATGACAGCTATTCCTGGCCTTGGTTTTCCGACGTTTTATCTGCTGGTGAAGTGCGCTGCTTCTCATTCATGAATCTTTATACAGCTCTTTTTCATCTTGTCGATTTTTATGCTGCGCTTGGAAGAGAATCTTCTTCCACACACGGGTATTCCATTTGTTTTGTGTTCATTTGTCTATTGTGGATTTCTAGTTGTGACGGGGCTGGTGCCAATGAATTCATTTTTCTCTCCTCCTTTAGGTGAATCCCGGAGGAATCCCGGAAGCATCTTGTGACGTATCCTGTTCACAGACCGACACTGCCTTGCAATCTGTAAACGTGGACTCAGTCTCATTTTATAAAAATGGTGACCAAAACTTCTTTAAGGATCTGAGGAGAAGTTAAGTGTCTGAAAACATTACGATGATTACAATAACACTAAAGACCACAGTGGGAAAGGCAGCTGAGAGAACTTACTGTCCATGACAGCCTCCAACACCTGGTCGCTCATCTGCTCCAGTTTGGCTTCACTGTCGATCTCTAGCAACGGCAGTCCTTGAGCGTTTGCGATCAGCTCTACTTCACTGCGCTGCCTCAGGCCCACTCCCAATGGAATCAGTCTAAAAAAAAGAACGGTAAATCATTCTGTTTCAAACAAATTCAATTCAACATTCAATTCAAAAAGAAATTTACTGTATTTTAAAAAATAACCGGTTTGGCACATCAGTATACTTGCTGATAAAAACAGAATTTTATAAAACACATTCACAACACACACTTCAATAGCTATCAGTTGAAACAAACAAATAAACAAACAAAACAAACAAACAAACAAACAAACAAACAAACAAAACCAACACACGTATTCGTTGAGAGAGAGAGAGAGAGGGAAGGCGAGAGAGAAAGAGATAAAAAGACAGAGAGAGAGAGAGCCAGAAAGAGAGAGGGGGAGATACAGATACATACTAGATAGGGAGGGTGGAGGGTAGAAGGAGAGAGAATTATGAAGAGGAATAGATCATTTTGCAAAACGGGTAAGACGTTTAAAACAATGGTAAGCACATCAAAACAGTGAGCATGCTAAAAACGTAAATACATAACATCCCAATTTTTCTTTGAACAC
This sequence comes from Monoplex corrugatus, assembly GCA_030674185.1. Lineage (NCBI taxonomy): Eukaryota > Metazoa > Mollusca > Gastropoda > Littorinimorpha > Ranellidae > Monoplex > Monoplex corrugatus. Next base: position 29,045,779 of record CM060305.1, on the reverse strand, counting down.
CTCTTCCCTTTAAATGCCATCTTTCATTACCAATCACCACATTTACACACATGAATGCGCACGCAGCGCACGCACATACACACACACACACACACACACACACACACACACACACACACACACACACACACACACACAGAGTATTAAATTTGGCTGTTGTCAAGCTCAGCAGTGTACTTAGCAAACTAGGACCAGTAAGACTAGAAGATTATGGCTGAAGGAACAAATATTTTCATAGCATCCTTTTCGGGAGTGATACTTTGAAACGGCGCCCTTTTGATGGTCAGCAACTAAAGTTCATTCAATAAAAACTGTTTGTAATGAAAATTTAACAATGCTCTTAAATTTCCCTTGCCTTTGACACTGAGATTCCCAAACCAGAATACTGTATTTGACACACTCTTAATTTGCCTTCTGCAGATAGATTCCCAAAGTTTCGCGCTGACACCAAAAGATGTTGATTATGTTAAAGATGTTAATTATGTTCAGATGTTGCTACACCGATGCCCTTTCTGAACCATACCGTTGGTATCATCATCAAAGATAGGTCTCTTATCTATCATAGTTCTGAAATATTAAAAAATTTCAGCTTATTCAATATTCTCACTATATGCAAATATTTCCTTTGTTTCGTTGAGGTTTACTTCTAAAAACTCTATTTCAGCACCATCGTCCGAGTTTATCTATCTGCACATAGTACTGAGCACGGCAGTCACCGTCTTTTACCAAACGTACTGTTTGCGAGCTATTCCCGAGAATAAATGAGTTCATACATATGTTTTTATGCTTGCGTGTCCAGAATTTTCTATTTTACTTACATACTATTATACTATAACTCAAGGCCTTTTTGTCTCAAAATATCCAGTGAAAGCCAGGCTTCAATCTATTTCAAATCCGAGGGAAATTTGGAACAATATCACTCAATTGTGCAGCTGAGACATGTAAAAGTACGAAACAATCAATAGTGGAACTATTATGCATTTGAATAACTTTGAACCATAACTGATCAGAAAGTAGGCCTACTGTGTTTACTATTTCTAAACCTTCGCTTTTTACACTAGAAGAAACTGAAACTTGAAGAAAAAAAATGTATCCTTCAGTCCGATAGACTATTGATGTGTAAGCAAATTTGCCTCACCTGACACCAGAGTCAATGATGAGGTCAGCTTCTGACAAGGTGATATCTCTGTTGATCTCAACGCCTCCGTCAGTGAGCAAGTAAGCCACGTTCTTAGCGTCAGGGCGGTCTCCGTTACGTCCGGAAAACATCTCAGTGCGCAACACACGCAAGGCATCAGCCATATTTGCACGTCCTCGTGTGTAACCGATGGCTTTATTGCTCGTGTCAGCTCTTCTTCTGTATCATACTCGCCCAGTCTGCAGGAGATAACAAGATACAGAATTAAATGGGTTCTCAATGATCAACACGGTAAAGCAATTGATACTGTAGACAACCAAACTTCATGTTTTCATAACGGTGAAATATAAAACAAAACCTAACGATCTTCCTTTCTTGTTTCTATCTGACAGCATGATGGCATAAAATCGTCTTTGCTTCGGTGTGTATACCTTATTATATATTCACACCTGGTAAGAGTTAAGAACAAAGTAAAATGGCACACGAACCTTAAAACCAAATAATACATTTTCTCTACTATTGCCTGAAAAATCTAGTTTTAAATGAAAAGAAAAGCACCACGATGTCGGTATCTACACATTTTTTTGCTCGAAAGCCTCCAAATAACTCAGTTTTTCTGATGAGCTTTCTTCACAAGTTGTTCAGAATGCAATTAAGGGAATCGTTCGACCTCGAAATAACTCAGCTTTTCCAATGAGTTTCTTTCACAAGTTGGTCAAAATGTTATGAAAGAAATCAACAGATATATAGACACTCTGATTAAGCTGACCTGAACTGGATCATAGCAGCAGAACTGTACTTCATGGCCCCGATGTGGACGTCACAGGAGTCAGGGTTCATGTCCCGCATGAGCATCTCGGCATATGTCCTGATTCGGTTGAAGTTTTCTGAGCCCACCGATGTGGAGGAATCAAGAATGAAGACGACATCAGTTTTAGGACCACATTCTGCAGACAAGAAAAATCGTCCAGTGTTATTTTGTTGGTGGATGAAGAGTATGGGTGGTGAAGAAAATGGGCGTGTGTATATACCTGAAAACATTCCAGTACAAATATGCAGATAGTACGAAACACACACACACACACACACACACACACACACCAACCACACACACACACACCACACACACACACACACACACACACACACACACACTGATAGTGCCCATGACTCACGTTTTTCGCAGTTGACCCCATAGTAGCCTGGCTGACAAACACAGGTGTAGGACCTGAGGCCATCCAAACACACCCCCTCGTTAAGACATGGACCCTTGTCACACAAGTTGGGATCTGGTAACACACAACAAGAAAGCATGAAATTATCCAAACTAATCGGATCTAAATGTGCAAGGACGGCAGCTCAACGCAGGTTAAAATAAGACTCGGCTTGGCTTTATCTGTCCTTAGATTCGCGGTGAAAAGTCAAACTGTACAAGCTTCTGATGTTCACGTCCCTTGTATCAGGTACAAAAGCTTAACACTATAGCCAACAATGAAGTGAATTTTGAAATCTTAACTCAACTCATACAAATGATACAAATACAAGTACAACTGAATGCTGAAGTCCACATGAGAAAAACAATTTCAAAGGAACATACAGAAGAAGACATTTTCAATAACCAAATTCTATCATGTTCAAGAATGCCCACTGTCATTATGACCAAACATGATTTGTATGAAAAGCCATACACGCACAACACCCTGACATATTGTCATTTCTTTGTCGAAAGTAACATGACAACACGAGTTTTCTTTTAGATACAAGTTTGCATGCAATTCAGGCACTTATCAAATGATATCTTACCCGAGCAGAGTGGTCCGACAATCTGATCTGAAAGGTGGTGCAGTGATTCGTAGTCATCCACAAATATAAGATTGTCGCTAATGGGTGGTGAGGTGAGACCCTGCAGTTCAGCGTTGGAAGTCAGCCCAACGGCCACCGTGATGATGGAGGTGCCTGACAGTTTGAGAGAGTTGGCTTCGGGCAGAGTCTCGAATGGGTTAATGTTCGACTCACCATCCGTCACAATCACCACCAGGTTGGGAACGTCTGTAAGAAGAAAATGCGTCCCTTATTTCTCCTACTTTTTTTTATGGAAAAAGCTAACATGCATAAAATAAACCACATATGCTTGAGCGCATATATATATATGTGTGTGTGGTGTGTGTGTGTGTGTGTGTGTGTGTGTGTGTGTGTGTGTGTGTGTGTGTGTGTGTGTGTGGTGTGCGGTGTGTATGTGTGTGTGTGTGCGTGTGTGTGAGTGTGTGTGTGAGTGTGAATGAGTGTGTGTGGCGTGTGTGTGTACTTTCTGTGCACGTACACGAGTGCATATGAGTGTCTTCATGTTTTCTCTAGGTCATATTCTGTTGAAAACCAGTCAACTATACCAAGCAAACAAAAATACACCTACGGAAAAAGTATGTCCTGATTACACTTTCTTAATTCACAGCGATCTAATCTGATTAGTTACGTTCAAGTTAATTCAGGTATGCAATCATCTTCCAAAACATAACTGATTACTCTAGTCAAACATTCAGCAGGAGATTTCACTTTTTTTAATCTAGCAGAGTTACGTGTTTTTTTAACTTTAGCAGATTTCACTTTTTTAATCTAGCAGAGTTACGTATCTTTTGCTGCTTCGTATATGATAACATTATGTATCACAGAAGCAGCATTGATAGATAGAAAGACAGACAGACAGACAGACAGACAGACAGACAGACAGACAGACAGACAGACAAAGAAGTATGGCAAATCAGTACAGTAGGTCAGCTTTGAAGTGTATTCAAAGTAGCTAAGTGATACTACAATGACAAAGAAAGAAAGAAAGAAAGAAAGAAGGAAGATAGAAACAAAAAACAAAACAAAACAAATCAAAGCAAAAACAAAAATTCCGTACGGCTGTCCATTGATGGAGTTATAACTTCGGTCTGCACGACGTAGAGTTCGGCTGTATGGGTATAACCGTACTAGGGATACTGCGAATGGCGTCAAATTCTTGCTTGGCTGCTGTACGTGTTCAGGAACTCGATGTTGGCGAGTCACTGTGACAAACATTTCATTCATTGTAATGCGTGAGTGAGTGGATGACAAATTAAAGAATAACAAGAGACAGGAAAAGCAATTTGGAGATGGGGAGAGAGACAGAGTGAAAAAAAAAACGAGAAGAAGCAAGTGAGAGCGAGGCGGGGCAAAGAAAAAGAGAGAGAGAGAGAGAGCGAGACGAGAGAGGAGAGAGGAGAGAGAGAGAGAGAGAGAGGAGAGAGGAGAGAGAGA
>CM060305.1:28981365-29038865 GCA_030674185.1 Monoplex corrugatus | reverse complement strand
GAGAGGGTAGAGTCAATGCAGACACCAAGGTTTTTAGCTGAATCAGAAATTGGGACTGATGTGTTACATAATGGGAGAGAAAGAGGAGGCAGCTGAGAAAGTTTCTGACGGGTGCCAATGAGGATAGCTTCTGTCTTGTCGTCATTAAGCTGAAGTCTATTGTGTGTCATCCAGTTCTTAATGTCCGAGTAACACTCAGTGGTGCGAGTCAACAGGCGCTGTATATTATCAGGTGAGTCACTGTCTTGAAGTTGGGTGTCATCAGCATAGAAATGGTGTTTTATAGAGTGGGAGTTGATGATGGTGGACAGGGGGGAGGTGTAAAGAGTGAAAAGAACAGGGCCAAGGACAGATCCTTGTGGAACACCACAGGTCGGGTATGCAGGTTGAGAGTAAGTGCCATTGATGAGAACAGTTTTGCCTAACCAGCATTGTTCTCCCAGCGTCAGTAAAGACTTGAACCGTATCAGTTCATTTTCACAAAACTGGCACCACTTGTAACACACATAAAGTAGCCAAATAGGCTTATGATTGTCAAATCTGCTGGTGATCCCTTAGTACTATTTTTTCCTTTTGTCTTACCTGAAAGTAATAACGGAGATTCTGAAGAATCCAATATCGATCTCAAGATCACTGACAGCAGAAGCGGTGAAGTTACGAAGCCTGTCAAAGTTGAGCTCGCCTACACTTCCGGACGAGTCTAGGATAAAGGTGACGTCACCGGTTGATTTACATTCACCTGTGATAACAGAAAGCATAAGAAATAAACACACGTAACTCAATTCTATTCTAGTGGCGAACAGTGCTTTCTTGTACAGGAAAGAACTGGTCCTACATCACGTAGAAAGAAAGTAAATAAAGCGGTTTGGACATGTTAAACGGTTGCCCCCAACGATCCAGCCCAGCGCACATACAACTCCAGATGTTCCGGCACCAGAGCTAGAGGGAGACCAAGGCTACGCTGGAGCGACAAGTGGCAGAAACAATGGGCACATACAATATGTCATTACCTAAGCCTCCTCTCCCCCAAAAAACAACAACAACAACAACAACAACAACAAAAACGGTATAGGCGGAGGGAAAGAGTGAAGTAAAGAGAACTGGTCTATACAGTGTTCATCTCCTTAATAATACGTGCAAGTTCAAAAGTTAATGTGTGATTGTTGACGTCTGTTGAGGCAATCAAACTCATCAAGCACAAACATACACACTGTATATCTATCTATATCTATACTTTTCTCTCTGAGTGTGTACATGTATATACATATATATATATATATATAACGAAGATTGTTATATTTCCCCCAGCCTTTATCGCAGAGTATTCTTCTAGGTTTCGCATGATGATTTTGCCGTAAAGTGAAAACAAATCTGGTGGCAGAACACATCCCTGTCTGACCACTCTTTTGATATTTCGAAAAGAGCTTATGTCAATTTCTACTGTCATTGCTGCTACTTGTTTCTAATACATATTCCTCATTATTCTTAGATCTTTTCCATCAATATTGAGCTTTTCCGGTTGGTTGATCATTCTTCGCGTCTAACCCGATCAAAAGCCTTGGTATAATCAACAAATCATGAACATACGCCCGTATTCAACGCTATGGATCTGTCTATGAGAGCTTTAGATTTACATGATATTAATAGTTCTATAATGTAAACAAATCCACAATGTTCTTCTGCTATGTTTGTTTTGATTCTGTTCATTGTCCTCATCATAATTATTCCTAATAGAATCTTTGTCATATGACTCGTGAAGTTGATTGTACAACAGAGTTCGCATTATATAGCCACTGCTTTCTTTGGAAGTGCAATGAAAATTGACTTTGGCGAATTTTAACGGATTTTTTTCGGTGTCATACATTTCAATTAGAAGGACTGTTACTTTTCAATACCAAACTCATCTAGAGCCTGAATCATTTCTACAGCAATTTCTATAGTAATATATGTACATATATGTTTATATGTATGTATATTCGTATGACTAAAGGTTAGCTGATAAATGTCAGACAGGTAGAAGCAAATCAACGAGTGCCAAGTCTGGTGTCTGCAGTTCACGCTGATTCCAAAGCTTCTCTAGCCTCTACTAAAATACGATATTAGTAATAGCACTGTAAAATTAATGGAGGACACAATCAACCAGGTTTCTTTGACGTTGCGCTCAACTGTCGCCAGACAAAGCTAAAGCTACCCCTAAAATCCTAGAGTCCAAGCTGAGGACTGGCAGAAACTGAACGTCCAGGAGGCAGTGGACGCAGTGAAGGAAAGCCTCATGATCAGAGAAATAATGGGGCAAAAACAGACCAATAGGCAGTGACTGGGACCAACAAAATGGAATGCTGGTCAAAGGCCAACAGAGAAGCAAAAAGAGGTATGATAATATAAGAGCTGAAAAAGGAAGAGGATGCCAAAAGAATCCAGAAGGTAGTCCAGCGAGGCCAACAGCGGCAATAGACCACATGGGAAAGTGCACTCCAAAGAAGTCTAAGCTGGGATGAAATGTGGCATATGGCCACTCTCAGAATCAGTTTCATCCTCAGATCTGTGTATGACCTCCTGCCCTCGAACACAAATCTGGTGAAATGGGGGAAATCAGATTACATAAAATGCCGGGGATTTCTCCTCTGAGGAACTTCTGCTGTCCTGCTCTCCTCAGTTTCCAGCTACTGTGCAGTCATTCAAATAACAGAAAAAACAATAACAATTCGTCTTCATCTTCAAGAGTGAAGATAGCTTATCTCACCAGACGACCTTTGCCTTTATGAACGGAATAAATCTCAGGCAGCAGATCTTCTTGAAAACGATTACCTGTGTATGGTGTGGTTGGCCGCCTTGGTCGTCGAGTCGTTGTGGTGGTAGTTGTAGTAGTCGTTGTGGTGGTCCTTGTAAACGGAGGTGGTGCTAAAATGAAAGAAAAACAGGACCAGCATTTACAAAACATTTTATTTCAATATCAAGTTACACAATGCAATTTCTTTGATTAAAATGGGGAAAACATATGAGTGTGAGATGATGCCCAGTGTGTATTTACTACGTGGCTTTTATTAGTCATAGACAATCTTGTTTCAACAATTAAATCACTGATGAAGTATTCGTAGTAGTTTTTGTGGGGCTTAATGGGGCTTTACAGACGAAGGCAAACGTATTATGGCGTTATAGTATGTCTGATTCAATGAGAGATTGATACAAACAGACAGTAGTATATAATCGTAAGTTGGGGAGAACCTCAAGAGCTTTCAGTGCTTAAGCTTTATGCACAAGGCTCTCAGCATATGCCATGATAATTTTGGATTTCCCTTTCTATCATGTGACATTTAGAGTGTTAGTGCATCTGGAAATATTCCAGCACGCAAATAAACCTTGATAAACTGAAACTGGTTTTGATGAACATTTCACGATTTCTTTTTATTCCTACAGAAATAGCACTTCTTGTCCTCTGATGTTCTTTGTCCTATCATTTAAAGATTTATTTTCTTCACCACCAATATATAAAATGACAATGATTTGTGAACACAAACATACACGCACACACACACACACGAGCGTTTGCATCATAGCAAAATACAAGACAAAGTACCTCTCTCCATTCTGTACTTGTAGATGCCTGGGGTTTCTTCCAACTCTGGCTCTGAATTGATGAGGGTCTCGAAGTCTTCGAGGGGTTTGGAGGAGATGGCATCAATCTCATCGGTATTGCTTAAATTTATACCCACGGTATAAATGTCGGTGCCAAGGTCCTGCAAAATTATCCGTCATGATGTAGATGTTTTCATGTTTTAGTATACGGTTCTTTTTTCACGCGAAATCAACCGCTGAGATTGATTTGACTTGCACGTCAGAAAGAACCTGATAAACCACGTTACTATCTAAAAACAAAACAAAACAAAACACAACAAAATAAAACAAATCAAAAGAAAGAAAGACAGAAAGAAACAAACAGAAACAAGTAAAAACAAAATGAAACAAAAACAACAAACCAAAAATAATCCAGTGGTTAGGCATAATCTCAAATGTTTAAAAAAATCAAGTTTAAAAGGAAATTATACTAACAAATAAAAATACTAAGAAAACATGTGAAAGTACACGCACGCGTGCGTGCACACACACACACACGCACACACACATACAGACACACACAGACACAGACACACACACACACGCACACAGACACACACACACATACACATACACACACACACACCACACACACACACACAATGTATAACACACAGAGCGTACCTTCAGACGCCTCGCAGAAGAGATAGCTCTGTCGGTACTCGTGCTCCTTTCGTTACCGGTAAGCATGACCACATAGTTGCGAGCACGAGGGCGGTCACCGTTGCGGCGAGTGAGCATGGTGTTCCTCACGTAGTCAAAGGCTCCAGCAGTGTTCACACGTCCTCGCCGAGTGCCACGGAGTTCGTCCACCCCTCTCAATACCTGCCATTATCACTTAACCCGTTGACTCCCGCACCATATCCACCAACTGCAAAAACTGAAACCTTTGACTCCCCTCATCCTTTCCACCAGCTTCCTGCAGGAAGCTGGTGGAAAGGGTGAGGGAATCAAAGGGTTCAGTTTTTGCTTCGCTAGAGCGGTTGACAATGCAGTAAGCTGGTGAACAAGGTAGGGGAGTCAAAGAGTTAACATTAGAAGACTGTTATACATGCGGGGAGAATAAGCATATAGCGAATAGTATAGTCTAAGGTAACTGCATGAAGCTGGGTTATACGTGGGACCGTCATTGTATGACAAAGTAAGCAAAAGATATGCAAATTAGGTATGAACGGTGATTACAAGTACTGCCTTCTTGATATTTTTCTTTCGTTTGTTAACAGCACTACATTCTGAACGAAACTGTCTCATCACTTCCTTCTAATAGACGGCATTAACAAATAGCACTTGTACTTTAAACCAATCTCGAAATAAGAATTCATCCCTTATATCTTGATGCTTAGATTTTATTCCAATAATTAGATATAAATCAAACAAAAACAATTGCAAAGTTTTTTTCAATACTCACACCTAAAAGTACTTTCTAAAAATGTTCACACCTAAACAGTTTGAAATTTGTTCAATAGGAATTCTCACATTCGGACAATTCCACATGCCCTCCACTCAAATATGACATCAGTTATCTAACAAATTTATTAAGCCTGTACAAAACTCTTATGCATTAGCAAGGTCTTGAAATGGGGACGTTGAAAACAGGACTATGAAATACTGACACCACCAGACTAACTGGAACCTTAAAGTGGGCAATGATCAGACAGCTTTTTATACTGTAGTTTGGAACTGAATTCAAAACATCATATATTGAATCCACGGCTATATCAAATAAACCAACCAATTCATCACACAATCACGCCCTATAACTCAGTATCTACTGGGCTATAAAAATATTTGAATAGCCACAATTGCAAGATTTATACTTTCAGCAGATGAATAATTACATCTAAAACCATTTTAATACTTACCAAATTCTCCATTAATATTCACCAAAAGACAACCAATACTAACCTCATCTGATATAATCTTGAATGTCATTTTCAAAAACATAAGAAATACTTTTCTGAAGAAACAATTTGTGATGTAACACTTTCACTTTTGTTATTTTAATCCATTCTTTGAGTAGTCTAATTCATCCTTTGAATATTCTCTCCTGAAAACTCATTCTTTGAATATTCTAATTCATCCTTTAAATGTTCTCTCTTGAAAACTCTTTCCAAATTTCCTTTTAAACTGGTCAATATGAAAACATTCCACCAGCCAAAATTTCTGACTGAACAAGCATCACTGAAAATATTTAACACACTTTAATACAATATTAACTATGTCTGCGAGCAAACCGTCGCCACTGACAATCCATCCTGTATTTTTTATCTGTCATTGAAAGCTGGCATCGAGTCGCCTAATCAGTACGAGTTGTCACTTCGGAAAATCCTTCTAGTTTCTGATCCGTTTCTGAATGATCATTCCTCCGTTAAAAAACTGAAAAAAAAAAAACGATGACCAACCTCATCCTGGAAGTTGTGTTTATTGAGATGGAACTGGACACTAGGTCTAGACGTGAAGGTCATAGCTCCCACACGATATTCGCCATTGTCTATGTCCAGCAGCTGGGCAAAATTTCGCACAAAGTTTTTCATCCAACCAAAGATCTGGTCGTTGACTGTGCCATCCAACATGAAGATCAAGTCTGTGCCAGTCTCACTGAACACTGAAAGAAAAGCATACCACTGGACATCACTCGTCATCGTACACAGTACACTGTCAGTGTTTTTACAATGGTCTAACGTTACACATCATCACACCTGTCTGCACTGAGATCAGTATAAAACAAAATTTATGGGACGCCCTTTCGGTAAACTGATTTAGTTGGTCTGAAGGGGAAGGATTAGGCTGATAGGTTTTTGCAGTGCGTTTGTTTGGTGTCTCAGTGTAGTAACCCATTCGGACGAGTGGACCTGACATGTTTCATCCACTTGCACCATATTTGATTTTATTTCCATTTCATTCTATTGATCCAGTAAGAATTACTATTACATGTAGTTACGTATGTCTGTTGGCTTTTCGAGTGGGATGCACAGAGGGTGGGCTCAGAAATTTCACAGACCATATTTCTAATGACCACAATGGAATACTAATGTTCTGTTCTCATAGACGGGGTGTGGGGTGTGGGGGTAGGGAGGGAAGGGGAAGTTCTTGTGTTATCAGATCGATGGTTTTCCTATTTTCTTTTACAAGTTTTCGTTTTTTAAAAATTCGTTTTCGTGTGTGTGTGTGTGTGTGTGTGTGTGTGTGTGTGTGTGTGTGTGTGTGTGTGTGTGTGATGTTGTGTGTGTGTGTGTGTGTGTGTGTGTGTGTGTGTGTGTGTGTGTGTGTGTGTGTGTGTATGTGTGTGTGTGTGTGTGTGTGTGTGTGTGTGGTGCGTGTGCGTGTGTGTGTGCGTGCGTGTGTGTGTGAATGACTAGATGCTGACATTATTTGGAAACTTGTTTTCGCATAATCTGTAGTTTTGATGATGGGTGGAGGAAGTGAAGGCAAGTGTTTTAATCGCTAGGCAGCGCACTCCAGTCTAACACAAACCACCGCTACGAGTAGCCACCTCGATGACAGCACTCAGAGTCTTGTAACTAGAATACTGCTACATGTATAACAAGAATTGGTAAATCAAGGGAAGATAACCAGGCCTATAAGAACAGACAGTGGTAAAATGTTGATTTATCTTAGCAACAGACCTTACAGACAGATGCTCGCAAGAAGGAAATTTATAACAAAAAATCTGAATAACTTCCACAGGGGACTTAAAATTGAATTACTTCCCTTGGGAATTCAATCAGCCTAAAGATCATCCTCTAAGAAGGTCTAGCATGAACTCCAATATATATGATGACCATTATGCTCATTGAGAAGTTCATTAGGCTTGTTGCTTCTAACTGACATATCTGTGCAAACTCAATCACATGTATTACCTGGCACACGGCGTGGTGTCGTTGTAGGCCTGGGAGTAGTAGTGGTTGTCGTTGTCGTTGCTGTAAAGAAAAGATAAGAACAGCAAAGTTTGATTAATGGACACATAAGTTGAAGGCTCAGTCATGTCAGGTTTTCAGATTATCGGAGTGGTAGTAGTCACTGAACAATAAGAATAACAATATCTTCTTGGATAAAAAGAACCAATACTAATATGTACATTAAACGTAATGCAGTAATATGATACCGCGTGTGAGAAGCTCATTGCTGAGGGCAGCTCTTTTGGTGATGATCATGTCCAGCTGCTGTCCATGTCCGAAACCTGGGTATCTCCAGCACAATTTAGGCGAGGCTTTGTATTAATTACGGATCGGTAATGCACAGCTTGTGGCAGGAGCAGAGCTATAGCCTGTGGCTGTTGTCGTTCATCTTGCCAACGCCGAGACAGTCTGGCCAAGAGCTGTGCGTCCAATCCCACTCTCGTATTGAAATCACCAAGCAGAATAATGTGTTCAAATCCCGGAATCTCGCTGATGGTAGCATCAAGATCCTCTTAGAACTGAACTTTTGTTCGATGAGGTGCGCCAGCATTGGGGCGTAGATATTCAGGATGTTTACCTTGACAGACAATGCTGAAGGACCGAGGAAAGGATGCGTTCTGAACCATTGTTGGGAGGAACTATCATGAGTAGAAGGCTGTTCTTGACTGCAAGACTAACACCGTGCATGCAGGTCTTCAGGGGGTCTGCCCAGAAAGAAAGTGCAGTCGTTCACTCACAGAATGCTGTCTGCGGCAAGCCTGGTCTCTTTCAGTGACGCTATCTCGATGTCCATCTTCCTCAGCTCAGAGTCGATGATTGCTGTTTTTTTGCTATCACTGACCTGCTCTCAGATTGTCTGAGAGGGCGGTCAAGTGGTCAGTCGCATGTCAGTCTCTTCTTTATTCTCTGAGGTTTGCCTGGTGGGGTGACAGCTAGGCTCCAAGCATCCCCAGAAACAGGCAGACAATGGCAGATCAACACCCCATTGTCTGGGGATTTGCCAGGGTTGAGACGGGCAGTGGCTGATCAGTGAAATGACCGTTGGAAGCAACCCGTAACGCTGTAAGTGCTCTTTCCTCTGTTATTTTGCTGCTTTGCAGCAGCACTGGAATAACCTCTCTGGGGCGATGAATATGGAGATCTTGGGCTTTCCCAGATATTAAGATCTCCTTCTTGGTTTCGCTAACGTAGTTCAAAAGAATGCACAGCAGTACATTTGGCATCAGCTAGGCTGCTGAAGCTGCTGGAAGGAGACGTGATACGCCATGTCATTGCCTTACAGGTTACGCTCCAGATTTGCATAAGGCTTACTTCTTAACCTTCTCTTTTCCCGAAGATACCTACAAGGCAGTGGGATCCATCTTTGTCCGTCATCATCCGCCATCACAGCCTTAGAGAATTTATAATCGTGGAGCTAATCCTCAGTTGGCATGTCCAGTCCTGATACTTGCACATGCATGGGGCTATTCGTGGACACTGGGCATATCCACACGAAGGTGAACCATTTATGTCCAACGTTCAGAGGTCAGACCGTTTTTTACCTAGTCAAACGATCAGGTGCAGGTGCGCCATGACATAACGAACTTTGTGAAAACCGGCGATACCACGAGGTGTTGTTAAACACACAGTATTGTAGGAGAGGCCGTATGCCAATGCTTTCTGTCAGACAAGGGTCCCGCGTTTATCACTGCACCTGAAGAAGAGTGACACTAGTATGTGCGTCACAATCCCTTGGGTGAGCAGGACTTTACAGCACCAGGCCTCAGTTTAATAATTGTAAAAGTTACTCCAAAACAAGAAAATTCGTCAGCAGCAGTTGTATCGAGATTTTAAGTAGAAGAATAAATGAAACAAATTCATGTTCTTAAGTTTGGTCGACAACTAGGCAGAGATCACGCAAAAGTCGGTTCTCGGTGTTCGTATATAAAAAAAAGTACGTTTCTGCTTATGGTCAACGACTTTACATGAAAAAAATCAAGACTGAAACAGACAGACAGTTGAAGTTTATAAAGAGGTCTGCCAGAGTTCTCAAAATGGACATTTGAATGCAGTCTTGCAACAGTTCTCCACTTGATTTCTGAAAATTGTGCAGTCGTTTGTCCCTTTGAATTGACGTTTAAACAGTAATGGCGATCTATTTGCCTTGTGTCCCGGTGTTTTTTTTTTCCCGTTGCTGTTTGTGTACCAAGAAGTTTTTCTGGGAATGGATTATTAGTCCTGTGCCCAACCCCCAACCTGGAGACCAATGGCACAAGCTTTCTCAAGCCTCTGCCCATCGACCTGTCCGGCCGGGTGGCTTTTGCTTCTCACACAAGCTGATTTAAAATATCATCAACAAATATCACCCTTTTCAAACAAGCCGTCTTCTCAATGCCTGGACATTGTGTCTGAATTTGTACCAATTTCAAAATGTTCAACTTTGCTTAAACTGGACAAAATGCATGGAACACACACATACCCAGAGACGAAGTGCTGTTACTGTATTTTAATTTAATTTAAAAGAAGTACACATAACTATTGCACTGCGTAGCTTCTTTATGACAGTTTCTTTTGTTTGGCAGTTGTGTACACCTACTATTACTACTAGTGCAGTTCTACACTACTACTCCTTCTCTACTACAATTGCTATTTCTACTACCACTACTACTACTAAGCGCGCGCGCGCACACACACACACACACGCTAGTCTACTAATTTCACCTCCAAATTCAAACAAAATAAGGCACCTGTCTCTATTCTGTATTTGTAGATGCCGGGGGTTTCTTCCAGCTCATCCTCAGAATTGATGAGAGTCTGGTAGTAGTCAAGAGGTTTGGAGGACACGTCATCGATCTCATCGGTATTTCTCAGATTGATGCCCACTGTGTAGATGTCGGTACCAATATCCTGCAACATGATCCATCATGATTTCTTTTGTTGTAGTTAGAAGATTGCACTTCACGCTATATCAGTTTCGGAGTGCGTTTTATGTTTCAAGTGAAACAGTGACATACAGAATTACTAGATGGATGATAGCTAATAAAACAGCAAGGAACAAATCAAACAGCAGAATAACTAAGTAACTAAGTGAATGAAGGAACGAATGAATCGAATAAATAGTATGTACAAATAAATCGATAAATAAACGAAAAAGAACCACATATAATATCAGTTATATGTACAAGACTTGTAAAAGACTTGACCAAATAAAAATTACGTCAGCACACTAACAGAAATTACTGAAGAAAAGTGAAGTCAGCACCATTCAGAACAAAGATGGTAATTATCCCACACAGGAACAAGACACCACAGAAATGTGGACCGAGTTCTGCTCTGAACTGTACAACAAACGGAGTAAAAGGCGATGAGAGTGTTCTAATAGTACAAGATTCATCAAATGAAGGTGACTATCCAGAACTCCGTAACAAACTTGTAGCAGCTGTGAAATCGCTGAAATGAGGTAAAGCTGTAGACATTGACAACAACACTGCAGAACTTTTGAAACATGATGGAGAGACAGTATTTGGTATCCTTACTGCTATCTACAACAAAAACTGGCACACAACAGAATGGTCCATCTTCCCGAGAAAGAAAATCTCCAACAGAGCCAGAACTACCACCCAATAAGTTTAATTAGCCATGTCATCGAAGTAATGCTCAAAATCATACTACGTAGATTATAGCCTCGAGCAGATATCATTATTGCTGAAGAACAGGCTGGATTCGCAAGCGCAAAAACAAAAACAAACAAAAAAACAAAAAACAAAAACCCAAACAAAAACAACATCGAACAGACCATTACCTGTGTACCCTTTATGAAAATCACCTCCCAATTCAGGAGTTTTACCATGTCTTCGCAGATTTCAAGAAAGCGTTTGACAGAGTCTAGCAGGAGGAACTGTGGGCGACAATAAAAAACAAAAAAACAAAAACAAAAACAAAAAAACCATCGAACAAAAACTAATCAACACCATCCAACAACTATACTCCAAAACAACCAGAGTGGTACTTATACAGGGTGCTAATGGAGACTGGTTTCATACTTCATGTGGTGTTCGTTGGGCTCCCTTCTGTCTCCCACGCTTTTCAACATATTTTGGGAACGCATCACGACTGATACACTTGAAAACCATGTCAATACAGTCAGCATTGGAGGAAGACCCATCACAAACTTTCGCTTTGCAGATGACACTGATGACCAGGCAGTCAATGTGCAAGAATTCGCTAAGCTTCTTAAAAGGTTTGATGAAACATCGACAAGATATGGCATGATCATCACGCCGAGAAAATCAAGTTGATGGCCACCCACAACATCACCATCACTAATGATACAAATATCCATGTTCTGAAGCTAGGAACTGTTCAACAACTCAATTACTTGGGATCCATCATAACAAGCAAACCGGAAATCATCTCAAGGGCAGCAAAGAAAACATCAGCACTGTCCACTCTGAAGCTGTATGGAAGGACAAGAACATCTCCACGAAACACAAAATCAGGCTATCACAAGCAGTGATACATTCCAGCTTTATGTGTGCATGCCAGACATGGACCATCACAGCAGAACTAGAAAGACGAATCTAAGGCGTGGAAATGACGTGCTACTGCAAGATGCACGATCATATCACTGACAAACAATGCGCCATATCATCAAACAGCACACTGGGCCATATGAAAATCTGTAGACATCAGTTCAGAAAAGAAAACTGCATAGGTATGACTGTCATGTGAACAGTGATGTGTGCACATGGTTTTTTGTGTGTGTGTGTGTCGGGTGCATGGAGTAATGTATGGACCAAATACGGAATATAAACACGCGAAGTCAATACGTCATCCAGATGACGTCAATGTTCCCGTGACGTCACGGAGAGAGATAGGTAAAACGTTTTTTTTTAGCAGACCGGGTTGTCTGATGCTCGGGGTTGGGGGGGAGGGGGGGGGGGAATAAAAATATGTTGAAACTCGGGAAGGTCCATGAGTGCCACGTTAAAAGTATTTAGTGGTATTGCACGAGATTTGTCAGACAAGATTGTGTTAATATTGAATATTCTGTGAACCAGAGTCGTCAGAAAAAATTGTGTTGATATTGAATATTCTATGAACCAGAGTCGTCAGACAAGATTGTGTTAATATTGAATATTCTGTGAACCAGAGTCGTCAGACAAGATTGTGTTAATATGGATATCTGTGTACCAGTTTGTCGACAGATTGTGTAATGTAGATATCTGGTTTACCTACGTTCTTTCCATTTGGATGTTGTTTGTTCTGAGGAGAAATGTTCCCTACACTTTGTGGTTGGCGGTTTTACTTGTAGTATAAGAGTGGTGTTGAAAGAGGAACTGGAAGAGAGGAAAAAGGAATAGAAAAACAAGAGAAGAAAAAGGGGAGATGGAGAAGAAGAGGAGCAGAAGACGAAGAAGGAAAAGAAAAGAAAAAAAGAAAAGAAAACAAAACAAAACAAAAAGACGTTAATGTGAAGGTGCGTGGTTATAAATGTTGTATGTGTGATGTGTGAAAGTAAATAGTAATAAATGAAAAAAATTTAATATCGTGATCTATTTAGTGACATTGGTTGAAAGGAGTTAGTGCGGTTGCGTGACGGACGAATGCTTTTTGCATGTGTTGATTGCGTGAGCATGTGTACAAAAGCATGACAATGACCATATAACAAGATCCAGTGGCATTCCGAAGTCAATCCTCCAGGAAACTGTTGAGGGAGGGCGTTGGAGGGGAAGACAGAAAAACAAAACAAAAAACGATGGCTTGACAACAGTGCAGAATGGACAGAGAAACCATTTGCAGACATCCAGGCTTTTGCATACAATTGACAGAGCTGGAATAATCTGGTGAACAGTTCTTTAGTGCAGCGCCCAAACGACTCTTCACTGACTGAAGGGATCAGAAGACGGAGAAGAAGATTCGAACATGTGCGTGCGCGCACTCACACACACACACACACACACACACACACACACACACACACACACACACACACACACACACACACACACACGCACGCACGCACGCACACACACACATACACACACACACACACACACACACACACACACACACACACACACACACACACACACACACAGTACCTTGAGACGCCTGGCAGCAGCGACAGCTCGGTCAGTGCTCAAACTCCTTTCGTTACCAGTCAACATGACAATGTTGTTACGGGCACGAGGACGGTCACCATTACGACGAGTAAACATCGTTTCCCTCACGTAGTCAAAGGCTCGGGCTGTGTCCACACGACCTCGCCCAGAGCCACGGAGTCCGTCCACTGCCCCCATCACCTGCACAACAAATAGGGCATTTGTAAACGACACATGCGTAGTCAGCTTGTTTTAAAAATGCCAATAGTATCAGTATACACATTTTTAATACGTAAATATCTTAGACCAACATTGCAGGCCAATTGCATAAGCTGTGCATACATTTTATTGTTGAGTTTCCGTCTCCACATTGGCTGTTAGACAGACCTGAACATGTTGTAGCATCACTGGGAAGACTGCTGCCACACAATCAAATCTCTCCTGCTTCAAGAATCAATCATTGAGAGTACTGCTCAAATTTCTTGACCAGTACCCCATGTGTCCTGTCACGGCTTACCGTACCTTTACATCACAGTGACTTAAAACTTGAAACAAGATGGCATCAATTTCAGAAGTGTTTACAATCTTGATGAAACTTTTAACATAAATATAAACTATCTTGATATTTCCTTTAGGCCACAGTGACAGCAAAAGAGTTAACTACAGCGACAGTGTCATATATTTACATTAGCATAACAAGAGATTGTCATTATGGCCAAGTCAGTAAGATTTTTTTCTTTCCATTGTTGGAAAGTCTACACTCTAATAAGAATAGTGATTACACATTAAATCTGTCTGAATGAATATTTACCCAATTACTGTTGGAAATAAAAACTAGCAATGCTTCAGTTGCTTCTGAATAAACATGCATCAATAAAAACGTTGAAAAATGACGGACCTCATCTTGGAAGTTGTATCTACTGAGTTGGAACTGGGCGCTAGGTCTGGAAGTGAAGGTCATGGCACCCACGCGGTAAATTCCGTTATCGATCTCCAATTGACTAGCAAACCTCCGGACAAAGTTCTTCATCCAGTCAAAGATCCTGTCGTTGACAGTGCCATCCAGCATGAAGATCAAGTCATATCCAGTGTCGCTGTACACTGAAAGAAAGGGGCATCAGCTGTCATCACGCCTTTCTGTGACAGGTAGCAATGTACACACACAGAAGTAACGTACCAGCAGCTAAAATCATTGTTTTGGCAATAATGACATAACAAAACAGATCAGCCGGAGTGAGGAAAAAACCCATCCACTGAAATAATTTTATTTCAATTTGATATTTGTGCCACTTAGTGACAAGTCTGTTCATGTTTACATAAAGCATATCGTCAGAGATAAATGGTCATGTTTGGGTTTGACAGTGTGTTGTTAATGTGTGTGTGTGTATGTGTGTTTGTACGTGTGTGTGTTTGTATGTGTGTGTATGTATGTATGTATGTATGTATGTATGTATGTATGTATGTATGTATGTATGTATGTATGTATGTATGTATGTATGTATGTATGTATGTATGTATGTATGTACGTGTGTGTGTGTGTGTGTCTGACTGTGTATATAATGCATTCGGGAGTAGAGTAGATTTACTGCTTTCTCTTGGTGTTAACACAACTGTTGCTAAATATGGAAAACCGATCAGTTTTGAAACCACACATAAAGACACACGCATACACACACACATATACGCGCATACACACACACGTACACACAAAAACACTCATATATATATTATATACATATATATATACACATACATATCTACCTATGTCTATCTATATCTATCTATCTATCTATATATGTATATATGTACACACAGACACACACACACACACACACATACACACACACACACACACACACATATATATATATATATATATATATATACATACATGTATATGCGACACATATATGTATATATTTATGTGCTTGTATGTATGTATATATTTATATTAATTATGAAAATATTTACATATGTTTATATTTATTCACACACACACACACACACACACACACACACACACACACACACACACACACACACACACACACACACACACACACACACACACACACACACATATATATATATATATGAAACAGATACCTGGTTCTCGGCGTGGTGTCGTCGTAGGTTTGGGTGTAGTAGTAGTAGTAGTAGTTGTTGTTGTTGCTAGAAATATATACAAATAGCAAAAGAAATTGTTAACCACTCAACACATCAGACATAAACTGGTCCAATCAAATGTCATGAGGATGTGCATCTAGATCCTAAAACAAATAAATGTCACTGTAGACAGTTTTCACTGTATTGTTTGCTTCAATTAATACTGATACATAACTTATTGGTACACTATGTCATGATTTCAAATAAAAGTAACCACAAAGTTGATCAAGGAATGCTTGATGTGATAAATAAAACAATGGAACTGGATTATACATCAATAGCCATCGACCAAATAGAGACAGCTTGTCTCTACTAAGATGAAGCCGTGCACGCCCAACGGCGTGTAGCAGACGTCTTTTTCTTCTCAAACGATTTTGAGTACAATTACTTTCCCTGGTTCAGTGATTCTCAATAATATTAGGAAATTCTATTATTTAAACCCTTAAAAGCTAGGAAATAAGTAACTTGTGCATTCTAGAAAAGTATGTATTTCTTTTGGGAAAATGTCCTCGAGGTGAAACTTTCCCTCGTTTCCCTGAAATCAATAATTTTGTTGTTCGATTGTTCGGTACTAGATGTCTAGATCTATTCAAAATTTCCCACCAGTGAGCCATGACGATAATCGGAAATTTGTAAAATAATGAAACAAATTGTGGAAATTTTAAGATCACGATTAGAATGTTGATATTCTAATCTTTCATTCGAACCACATCACACTTTTAATCATTAGATATTAAGTTGCATTAAAGAAAGTTCAGGCCAAATCTAAGTGCGACAAACCGGCAAAATGACCACCATCTTGCCGGGATATAGAATCTAATTATCAATGTCTAAAATCTGATTTAGAATACATAATTACATTTACATTTTTGCTCCTTTTATAAACAGAACTGATACTGCAATAAAATATTGCTAAGCAGTAAGGTATTAGAAGAGATTCTGGCATTCCGTATTGTAGTCGGACTGCGCGTGTCCAAATTAGGACCAGTTGTGTTTTTATTCGCCTGGTCATTGATCAATTTCTGCACCCACAGGTTGATTTACCTATTCAAAGTATGTCCACATAAACTTCTCTGTTATCGTCTATTTACCCATTTATTTAATATTTTCATGGATTAACTGATTAAATACGTAAAAATACGGCTAAAACCCCTTTCAGCAAAGTGTAAACATTGACTTAAATCACTCATAGTTTCGATCTAAATGAAAATTATGTAAAATGATGTAGACCACAACAATCTTTGTGCTGTGTAGATTTTTGTGATATATAATATGATGATATTTGTTTTGTGGATCGCAAGATAAGCACCGCTGAGCTTGCATGAAGAAACATAAATCTGGCCTCTAAGGGGCCACAAAGAGTCGATTCCTCTATGGGTCGCGGTGCTGTCTGTGCGGTTCACTGGCCGAGTATATAAGCGGATGAGTGTGAGCGTCATGGATGCCTTTCTCCTCTGGTCTGGTCTTGAACGTTTGGGTCAGAAATAAAAAGAGAAACACCAGCTCTGCCTTCCACGGGTCTTCTTTGCCAGGCTGCATTACCATCTGTGCTCTTTTGCTCTTCTGCTCTTCTGCCTCCTGTCTTCACCTTCATCCTTACCACCACACCATCACAAATTAATGAACAGAATAATGAAAACATTTTAATCTAATTGAAAGAGCTGATATTACAGCTAACTGGAATGGAATCAATCCAACATTTTGTCTACAGTAAGGCACCTGTCTCTATCCTGTATTTGTAGATGCCAGGGATTTCTTCCAGCTGTCCCTCAGAACTGATAAGAGTCTGGTAGTAATCAAGAGGTTTGGAGGACACGGCATCGATCTCATCGGTATTTCTTAAATTGAGACCCACGGTGTAGATATCAGTACCAAGGTCCTGCAACATCGTCCATCACGATCTCTTTTGAATTAATGGGATTAATTTACATATGAAGCAAGAATCTCATATATATGATTAGTGGATTCATGGCTTCAAACAAATAAGTGAACACAGAAACATTCAAAATGAATAACACACCAGCTAGACAACAAAATAACAAAGAAATGAAAGAATGAATGAATGAAGGGACGAGAAAAACAAACCCCGAGCCCCCTACATATGCAGGCACACATACAAAAAACAAACAAACAAACAAAAACAAACAAAAAACAAACAAACAAACAAACAAACAACAACAAAAAACAAACAAACCAAAATCCACTTATATAGCGCAAACATACATTTCTGAGAATGTTCAATGTACTTTATTAACAGAATAAACATTGCCATTTTAATAAAGTAGTGCAATACAACAATTGGATACATAAATTAACACATCAATGCAGTATGAACATTTCAATGCCAATACATTATAACGCAGTACAAACATGAAATACATGTATACAACAATAAACCAATTCAGCATAAACATGGTTCATCAAAAATAACAACAAATATGTTTTTTTTAGTTTATCATTGGCAATCACACACATGAAAATACACACATGCATATGAACATACATACACACACCCTTATATATACACGTACAGACACGAACACACACATAGACACACTCTGAGCACACACATACACACAAAGACCCTGTCCATACACACACATACACGCACGAACAACCACATGCACGCGCACACACACACACACACATATGACAAATTGCATGTTTCTGGGCCAAAAACAGAGAAAGATTTCTTTCCTCAAGTTGTTAGTGAGAACCGAGGTACAGTTTAGACTGAAGCTCCTTGACACCTGAGAGCTTTGGAAAGTTTGTATGGCAGTAGGAGTTCTGATATATATTGTGACACTGTCCTCTTACTCAGAGACTGAAAGCAAAGTGTGGCAATTTTATACTCAATTCTTGATCTGAATGGTTGCCGGTGTAGTTTTCGTAAGAGTGCTTTTGCATTGCTCCATTGATCTCTCTGCAATGTTCTGGATTCGATGGAATTTGGACAGCTTATCATCACAAACACCCGCTAAGAGAGTTACAGTGGTCTAGTCTGGATAGAACGAACATATACACACAGCTTGTTTGTGGCATTGGCAGAGAGAAATGGCAGATTTTGCTTAATCTGCGTAATAGGACATACAAGCTGGATTCTGCTTACGTAGTTGACATGAGCTTCCATGTGCAGGGATTCATAAAAAATACTAAGATTCCTTGCAGATTTGCTGAAGACTTGTAGTAGAGCCTGAGATAATCATGGTCCTTAAATACTTTCTTTAGGTTTGATTTGGTACCAATGTACATAAGTTCTGTTTTTTTCTTCATTCATTCTTAGTTTGTTTATTTTCATCCAGGCAGTTATGTTTTCTATGGTGTTTTTAAATTCTTTACCTGTGCTGGAGATTTCTTTTAGAAAAGCAGAGCAACATAACTGTAAACTCACGAACGTACATACACATCCACCCACAAAATACCTTGAGACGCCTGGCAGCAGCAACAGCTCGGTCAGTGCTCAAACTCCTTTCATTACCGGTCAGCATGACAATGTTATTACGGGCACGAGGACGGTCACCATTTCGCTGAGTGAACATTGTGTCCCTCACGAAGTCAAAGGCTCGGGCTGTGTCCACACGACCTCGCCCCGCGCCACGGAGTCCATCCACTGCCCCCATCACCTGCACAGAAACAACTCACCGTTAAGTTAGAATTATCTATAAACAGCAGCAACAACAACATTCATGACATAAAAACCACCCCCAAACAGGCAACACAAAGAAAAAGAAAAAAAAAAAAAAAAAAAAAAAAGAGAGAGAGAGAGAGAGAGAGAGAGAGAACAATATTTAGGGTTCGTGTCAGTAAAGCATTTGCTACAGGGCTTGAATTTTTGGCTGTTTTAAAATTCATATTGATAAAAAATTGTCCTGTTGTAAAATGTCTGTTGATAAAAACTGACATCAATGATATAGCAAATCGTGTCTACAGTTAATAGGGAATTTGCGCAAACATCTGGAATTCAATAATTCCCGAAATTATTTTTCGATAGAAGACGTACCCTCGCAGCTGAATACACTATGGATTTGAAAATAATGACGTCGAAAGGTTAAATTCACTGAAATTATTGGATTACAACTATTGTCAACTATTGCTATCACATATAACAAAACATCAAGTAAAACGTTAATAGCACTGATAACAACAACAAAACCAACACAGATCAACATCAAAACCAGCAGGAAAAAAAAAAAGCGAATAAATTCGATATTTCCCTGAGGCTTTATATCTGGTCCAACTTTGATAAAACAAAGTCTTGTACACCACCATTATCACTACTAGATTGTTAGATTGAGGACACATTGAGAGCTGAGAGCTGAGCTGCCTTTCAACTGTACGATGTATGAATTACATAATTAAAGCCCTCGCATTGAGGAGGACAGTATGAATTACAATGAAACGCTTCATAGCGCTCTGTAAGACGACAGTATCTTTGACTGAACAAATCATTTCAAACCTTTAACAGCTCTCCCTGATCTCTGTGGAATGCTGAGAGAACTAAGGCTTCATTCAGCAGTAAAGTTGCATATTATATATATATATATATATATATATATATATATATATATATATATATATATAATACACACACACATACATACACACACACACACACAACACACACACACACACACACACACAATATATATATATATATATATATATATATATATATATATATATATATGTTATTGCTTTTCGTTGTTATATGTGGTTAAATCTTCGAAACATTTTTTAAATGCTTAAAGCAGCAATGAAACTATATGGATCGATGATAGGTTTCATGAGGAACATGCACTCATACAAACAGCAAAACAATGATGAACCTCATCTTGGAAGTTGTATCTATTGAGCTGGAACTCGGCATCAGGTCTGGAGGTGAAGGTCATAGCGCCCACGCGGTAAGTTCCGTTGTCTATATTCAGCTGACTGGCAAAATTCCGTACGAAGTTCTTCATCCAGTCAAAGATCCTGTCGTTGACAGTGCCATCCAGCATGAAGATCAAGTCATATCCAGTGTCGCTGTACACTGAAAAAAGGGTATAACGGACATCATTCATCATTATATATAACTAATTGTTATATTACTTCTTCTATAGATAATTAATTGTTATGGTACTTCGTCTATGTTGTATTGACATCACTGTTCACTATGCCTATCTTAGATGCACTAACATTTGCAGAAAAGATCCTCTGGATAAACATAAGAATAGTGACCCTATACCTGTGAAGGAAACATTTTGCCAGTCTGCAATAAACTTCATACAAAGAATTTGCGATGATTTCACATATCCGCAAACATTATTGTAGTAATTCAATGTTTACTAGACAGGAATGCTACAACTGCTCAGCTATAGAAACTCTGAATTTACTTCCATAAGTTTTATCACACATGTTGATCATAGATGCCAAAACCATAACCAGATCACATCATATTCACTAAGAACCCTATGTTAAGTTTGAGCTTTGTTTCTCTAAATGCTATGCGTATAACAGTTAAAGTCTCTTATCAATGAAACAGTCGTTGCAAATATGAAAGATGTATCTACGGTTAAGTGATAAACGCTAAACGTGAGCTCATCATCCATACTAATTTATCAATATCGTTTAACTAGTCTATTCATTAACAACGCAAATAGTTCCAACACCGAAATGACAGTACTGACTTTAGATACACATAACAATATTCAGTATGCATAAACAGAATATCTACCTGGTTCTCGGGGTGTTGTTGTCGTTGCTATAAACAGAAGGAAAAAAATCTCGCATTGAAATCTTGCACATATCAAACAGCATACCATCTTTCTGATTAAACAATTCAGTGGTATGTGAAAGAAAATAAAGAAAGAAACAGTGAGCTGATTTAAGGAATATTATTTACTCGATACATGTTTCCCAACTGAGGTACACAGGCACTTAGTTCGCTTGAAATCGGGGCAGATTAGACGAAAGCACATTTTTTAACCATGCTGTATAAATGCATTGTAGATAACTTTATCCGGGTAATCATGAATACAATTCATAGTATAATTCTTATTCGATTTTGTACTAGTACTTTCAGAGACTGTTCTAAAGTTTGTTTAGATACGAAACCAAGACTTTCAAAGATGATTTTCAATTTCTTGTTTTTCCAAGTTCTCTTTCACTTACGCTAATTGAATATTTTTTTGGGTTTCCAAATAATGAACAACGGCCTTTGAGTTCGGTAGCAATAAATACCCCGGACAAGCACAGGCAAAGACAAGAAAAACCCAGACGGTGCGACCATTATAAGATTTCTGTATTTCTGAAGAAGTACAACAAAAACAAATCTCATTTCAAGCCACTGACTCAAAGGTAGTGCCGGTTGTTTAGCTGTTCCATATTGATACTCCCGAATGAATGTATTAGCAGAATGTCATTTCCAACTGCTTTGTTACCAAGAGTGCAGACCATTACTTGTGTTTTGGATGGGTTGACTGAAGATCCAGTTTCTTGGCACCACAGTTCTAGTTCTTGAACAGCCTTTTTTCTTTCTTGCGTACACTCATTTGTCTACAAGATGAGCCCGTCGTCAGCAAATGTGAATATACCGGCTAGTCCATTGTTCTTTAAATCAACAAGTCCTTTTATGTACATGTTGTAAAGAATTGGAGACAATGGCGATCCGTTAAGGAATCCCATGCAGAATTTGCACAGTGATGAAAACTGGTGTTCAAGTCGCGGAACTACCACTCTTTCTTGGAGCACAGCGGCAATTCCTCTCCAACTGTCATGCTGACGTCATATTTTTGGGGCAGTTCTATGAGAAATGTGAACTGGACTTTATTGCACTCACCTTCTTGGTCAATAGCTACTGCATGGGTTTCTTTGTTTTGGAATCTTTCATAAACCTTCAAGAGCAAAGGTATCTACATTTTCCCACATTTTTTCTCCGGTAGATAAAATGAGCTTCATAAATTACGATGCTTTTATCTAATCTGTCCAGACCACTGTGCGAATCTATCTGACTAAACACATACGCTACTAAAACAGACATTTTGAATAAAGTTGTACAAAAAGTATTACTACATATTTATTATATAACATGTCAACTATTGTGTTTATCTTATCTGTAATACATTACACAGTACACAAATTTACAATGTAAACATAACAAACACCTCAAAATTATTAGATAAACGAATCAGATTTGAAATCAGTCAGCTATAATTAAATCAATCAATCAACCTATCGATCGATGAATCAATCATACTGAAATCAATCGATTGATCAATTCATACGATGAGCTGATCATATAAAAGATTTATGTTAACAAGTAAAGAAACAAACACAAAACCAAAACAAAACAAAATAAGGAAATAGAAAAATTAATCGATATCAATGTCAGCGATAGCAAAGTTGAAAAAGCCAAAGATCATACTCAAAGATAAGAAAAGAGTGTACACATGGTTTAAACTCATGTCATGCACTTTATGGTGAGTGATATAACAGTCCATGCTTCCAACTAGAGCAGATGCGATGATTTTGATCAATAATCAAAATATCAGCTGATAAACAACAACAAAAGGTCAAGTCATCATATAAATATGCATGATGTAATATCAAACTACCGGACAAATGGAGGTCACATCATACTTCCCAAATATTTAACAGTATACTGCTGCATAAAAATGATCACAGAAGTGCTCTTGTCATGCCATTTAGGTGAACGCATTCCCAGAAACTGTGAAGAATATATTCGCAATAAAAGATAGAATGTGCTTTCATTCAAAACCGTTTGTGCTAAAGAGGTGATCGTAGGTCATTTGTGCAAACGAGACGTAACCCTGTATGATTTACCTATTCTTTATTCACTTCAAGAATAATGTGAAAGACAATCAAAACGTAGTACACATTTTATTTCCTTGAAAACAGGATCAGGTGCAGAGGTAAACAAAAACAAGCAGAAATGATAACAAACGAGTGAAGAACTTTTACTGATGGTGAAAACAAACTAACAAGCAGAAAAACAAGGAAAAGTTACAGGGACAAGATGCAACTTTACATATATAAAGGCTATAATTCTTTCGTATGAAACAGTTCTTTAGAAAGAATACGAATATTTAAAAAGAAAGCTAAACCAGTCACTGTGATTAAGTGGTCAGTGTAATGGGTGGCTGAGGACAGAGGGTGGAAGATGTGCTTGCAGCGACAAGGGATAGATGCATATGGAGGGCTATGTTCGCCAACGCCATGCGGCAGAGCACATAATGATGATGATGATGTAATGGGATGACCATGGATTGCTCGTGGGTTTACGCTATGATCTGCTCCAGACTGGCTACAACCTAGTGCTGAGTGTGCTAGCTCATTTGGGAAGACTGGCACCGTGCAGCTGTCATCCATTCCAGGATATCACTCAATGTTCCACATTAAAACCGTAGTTATCTGTTTATCTTGGGCCTGATTAGCACCGAGATATGCTGTGATATATAATTATTATATTAAGCTTTCTTTGTACAGTCCTATCAGATAGTCTCAGAGCAACAGAGAAATCCAAAAGATCATTGCCATCGCCATCTTCTTCATGAAACATCATAGCACTGTGAAAACTGTGTCATATTCTGTGGCGTTTTATGTCCAATTCTCATAGCGAACTCAGTATCCAGTTTTCAAACTGCTTCGTATCTGAGGTAAATCCATATTGGTTGCTCAAGGGGGCTGCTATGGAGATCGTAGTGGAGGTTTTTACCAGAATGCAACACGTACTCAATATGGCTCCGCGATTAATCAATTATAGTTGTCGGTAGGGAGGATAGTCAATATGAGAAGCTTGTGCGCAAGTGAGAAACATCTGCAGAACACCAATAAAACCTGTATCACATGATGAGAATACTGTTCGCGAGCGAGAGACGTCTGCAGAACACCACAGAAAGAAACCTGTATTACATCTTTACAGAAGGTAAGATATTCGAAGACAGAGATGTAAGCAGATTTCACTCGACTGGCAGCACAGACAGCACCTATTGAAGTCAGACAAGCTGTCTTCTCTTTCTCATCCTCTTCAATATCTTTTCAGATTAAATTTAAACAGATGCTCTGGATGATAACAACTGATCGGTCAACAGTCGCAGAACATTCTAAGAAATTTACAGTCTGCTGACACTCTGATGGCCTGGTTAATACGAAAAACTCACCACAATGAAGCACCCAGACACAACAGACGCACTGTACACTTCAAAGATCAGTGCTGAGAAGATCAAGCTGATGACCAGCAACGTCAATGCCATAAGAAGATATAATATCACGGTGGATGGACAAAACTTTTACGAGTCAAGAGCTTTAAGTAACAAGGTGCAGTGTTCCTGGTAAAAGGTGATCCGAAATCATGGCCGAATTAGCAAATACAATGACAGTACTATCAAAACCAATGACCATCTGTAAAGGAAAAAGTCTCCTCCAGTTTTAATTAAGATTAGATCTATGTATTCTTTGCAATTCCATATTTATGAAGACTTGGACTAGCTGATCTGCCAAAACGATTTCAGATTCTAAAAAATGAGAAGACACCGCAAGATTCTTTGGTCTTCTACAAATATCACATTACTAATGAAGATTTCTGCTGAAAAACAATAGTCATCAACCCATATAAAGATCTTCTCTCCACCATCAAAGAAACGGAAGATGAAATAGTACCGTCACCTCTCACGATTGTCTGTCTTTGCAAAAGCCACTCTCCAGAGCACCGTACGAAAGAAAGGGTAATGGATAACAAAAATGTATACAAAGAGGAAATTGGAATAGTGAGAGATGGATGGACCTTAGCTGTGCCAATTCACACAGGGTTACACATGGTTGTGACAGGTGTGACAGCTAGTAAAGACTGCGTCAGTGGTAATTCATTGATCCTCAAGCTAACGGCAAGGACATAGTGGATAGTGCAGTCAAGCATGTGAACTGAAGCCAGCTCGATAATTACTGCTTCCGTAGGCTTTCTGACAATGATACTTTCTTAGAATGAATTGTGATTTGCTTTTACTTTAGTGAGCCAAAATAAGTGGCATGAGAGTAATGCCACTGAAACGGAACTAGGAAAAATATAAAATTGTGAGACAGTTAATTTTTTCAGTAATCTACCGGTAGTTTCCCTTATTTTTAATTTGTGCATGCCTTCAATGCTGAGCCATAAATTCTGAATATACTCGATACATGATAATTGTTAAAATGGCTCAAAGAAGTTAATAATTCCAATCGAAACTGAAAATTCTGCTCGATTTGAGGACGTTACTGAGCATGTGAACATGAATATGTATGTACATTATATATATTTGTGTGTGTGTTTATATCTACATATAAATAAATATATTTAAAATAATAAATTCAGTCCACAATTTGTTTAGTGATATCACAATTCTGATGAGAAGAAATAAAACTAGATTTATTGCTTTGAGACCCACGAGCAGTTTGTATGTTTTAGCTAAAACAGATTTCCATATCAAATTAATGACATATACGGTGAAAGATTGTTTGCCGGGAACACTTGGTACAGTGTTTACTGATATATGCAAAGCAGAAATACATGCATCCTACAAACGGCCTTGTAAATTTACGAAGAGCCAAAGCATCATCATATAGACTTCTGTTATTTCTAAACCGTTTAAAATAAAAAAAGAATATAAAAAACAAAAACAAAAAACCCCCCAAAAAACCAAAAACATTTGTAATGTGAAGTCAAAGTTTGCAATGTCTTTTATATAAGATTATGCAATCCGTGACGAGCAACAAATGCAAGAACCAATCAGTTTCAGCCAGACAGGTGTCATTTGCTCTAAGTAGAAGAAACCTATAGATCGAAGACGTTATGGACTTCCACATTTTTGTGTATCACAAACCATCATGCAAATGTAACACTGGTTTGGTTGTGCATTTCGTCTTGATTTTCGTCTGGATAATGCATTTGAAAATGTGCAGCTGTGCTTGTACAAGATAAGGTGCAGCAATCACAGTGCAAAAAGAACCAATGCTATTGTAATGAAATTAGACCCAGACTTGTTGGCTTAGTTGTTGTCGTTGGTCTAGTAGTAGTTGTAGTTGTTGTTGTGGTTGTAGTGGGAGGAGCTGAAACGTTAGTAACCTCATATGTTATAAACACACTTTTAAATTTCACACTCACACGCACTCACGCACGCACACACACACACACACACACACACACTCACACACATACGTACACACACACACACACTAACATACACATGTATATTAACGCACATTCATACACATTACACCACCCATGCACCTACGCTTGCTCGCGCGTGCACAAACACAACGCACACACACAAAGCGCACTCCCCCACCCCACACACAGAGAAACTTAGTCCCCAATTCCCAAAAAAACGTATATTTCTTTTCATTTGAAACAGGTGCACACATTGTTATCATGTTTCAGCAAAGAAGACACAGACTGCTCTCAGACCATAAGGTGACGTCGCTTTTCAAATGTAGGCGACCATTAATTTTGATGAAAGCTATCTTCGAGCAATATCCTTTAACCAGAAGTACAGAATTGTGTCCCGGAGACAGACGTGTTACAGATCGCTGAAAACGCTTATGATCTTTTGACAATGGTAGGTAAAGGATTTTTCATGTTACTGTATCTTATTTAAAACATGATAACAACGCTGTCGTATAAAGGAACCATCACAAAATATCAAAAAGAACTTATGTAAATTAATATTTCACAACAAAAATACACATATATACACACTCAATCCAACTAATTGTACATACAACAAAGCGATAAAGGCATAAACAAGTCTTTTCTCATCGGGTAACTGTCAACAGAGAAAAGAAGCAAGGTTAATCAATAATAACAACAGACAGTGTAGTAGCACATTATCTTTTTGGCGACAGTTAAACATGAGTACGAAGCCAGGCTGATGAGCAAGTTAGGGAAGATGCTTCCCATTGGAAGTTTGTTAATTAATAAAGAAAAAAACGAAAAAAGACCCCAGGTCATTAGGAAGCCTGTTTATATAAAACAACGAAAACAAAACAAAAACACACACACAACCGCACGCACGCACGCACGCACGTGCGCATGAACATTCACACTACATGAACATGAAAGTAGACGGGAAAATGTTTAACAAGGCACACTGGTGTTAGAGAAATCCTGAAAACAGATTAGTTTCGACATTAGTTTTGAAAGATGGTAATTAATCAAACACAAACCAACACATGCATCAGCAGACATAAATTTTCTTTTCCATCTAATGAAAACACACACACACACACACACACACACACACACACACACACACACACACACACACACACACACACACCACACACACACACACACGCATACACACATACACACATACACACACACACACACGCACGCACACACACACAGATGCATGCATGCGATCACGCACACTTACACTTACCTACATACTTACACTCACTCGCACTATAAAAAATGCCCTACAGTCTAGTGGCTAACTCCCATCTTATGCTGATTAGCCATCAGGCGTGCAGGAATGTGCACAGAAGACATCAACCAAAAACACTTTGCTATTGAAGATTTAGTATTTAATGAAGATGTACCTAAGCTATTTTACATGAGTGCTTAATTTATGCAAACTTCTCCTAGTACATATTCTGCATGCCATTTACTCTTTTCACATATATGGTGATGCTGCGAGTACGCGTGAAAAATCATTCTGACTGATTTTGCACCACAAAATGTTATGCTGTTTTTGACTGGCTGTGTTTGCACCACAGATACATAATACACATATGTATGTTTGTTGTCAACAGGCACAGCAACAATGGGTTGAGATGGGGTGTGCTGTGAAGTCACAGGTCAGGGTGACTGGCGTTGAAAGGATTGTTCTTTGTCAGTCTTCCGCCAGAAATTACTTTCAAACTGGGTGTATGTGTGACTGTATCCACTCAAGCCAACAGACTATGAATATTCATACATAAGGTTAGGCAGCAGACTGACACACAAAATCAAGCATGTATTTTCCATTCTTTCTGTAGGTTAATCTTCAATAATCCACACATACATGCATATTTGTAACTTACTTCTGACTCCTGTAAAAGAGAAGAAAACCACAAATAAAGATCTCAACAAATCAAAGAATTGTGGCAGGTAAACATTCAAACTATCAATCTGAAATTACAATAAAATAACAATACGTCAGGTCATAAAACCATTCTCATTATCAAATTTAGAACCTAAAATTCGTAATAACATTTACTCTTATTATAATTTTGTTCACATCAGGTTTTCTAAACTGTTTACTCAAACTGGCTTACAGTGCAATATATTATGCTCAAAAATACTTTCTAAACATAAAACTAAACAAAATTTAACCAAAACGACTGAAAAGTATCTATCTACTTGAAAATAAAGCATTTGACAAATTCCAATCAGGTTTTCGAGAAAATGACATAGTTTTACATCCTAATCTCACCAATCTGTGAATGAAGAGAAACTGTACTTTTGTTAGTGACGATGTTAGATATTTGGAAGATGTGGTGTAGCATTATGATATAAAGCGAGATAAGGCACTTTCAGAAAGGGCAGTGACCTTTCTTGTGTAAAATGAGTTTTGTTAAAAATGTTCTTGGTGAACTGTAATTTTGAATTTGAAAGTTTGATAGCCAATTGATTTTGAGAGGTGAGGATGTGTTCCTGGTCTGTCTGTTTTGAGCTGTGCTGTTGAGTATTTTACTTTTGGTGTATCCTGGATCTGTTTGGCTGTCATGGCAGTATTTTTTGCTATTGGCTTAAAGTGTAAAGACTTTCATATGAAATTAGTTAGTCTGTAGCGTGCTCTCAATGAAGAAAAAGGTATTAATTGCCAGCGCTTCTGTAGAAAGGCTTTAGAGGTCAAAACATTTATAGTACTGGAACTCTGACTAGAAGTCATTTGAGATAACTGATACAGGATATTGAAGAAACGTTTTTTTGTAATGTAAGAGTGATTTTAAGTATCTTGTTGTGAATTAGGTTTAGGTGCCTAAAACTTTGTGACAAAGTGGCTTTCAAGTGTAATTTTTAAATTCGTCAGAACTTTCATTTTGATGAAAAGCTCCTCAACAAAATGTCTGACTGATTTGACGACCTAATTCATTTTCCTTTATTTTTGTTAAATAAAAGACGGAACTTTTCTACTTGTCTCTTGTCGTGAGAGTCCATTGTGTGATGAGCCTTGAGGCAGACACATAAGCCTGCTCATCATATTAACATACTACGACATTTGCTTCTATGTACATGCATTGGCTGTTTCTGTCCACTTCTAAGCAAATGTTACTTATATGCATATATAAAAGTCAGATACTTACGAGGAGTTGTACGTGGCATTGTGAATTCCTCTGCAATCCGAAGAATGATCAAACATATAAAAACTCATCACATTAAACCAAGAAAGAAATACCAACTAATATGGAAAGTTTAACATAAACATGTAACATACAGCTTGACAGGTGCGAGTGTCTAGTGGGTAAAAGTCAGCCTTCCAATCCGAAGGTCTAGTGTTCGATCCACCTACACATCTCCACCTGACAGCTGATAGAGGTTAGGATAAACATGCGTGCAGAACTCAAATGTGCACGTCAAAGATTCTTTAAAATATGTCAGTGAATGGCTTATGAGATATTTAAGTTATTGGAGTTATTTCAAGAGGGATTCACCGCACATGGACAGCTCCATATGCGCTCCACCCAAATGCGGCAGCAAGCATCTCACAGATTTCCTGAGCTTGCACAAAACCCCATGCGCTGGCAAGGTCTTGAAACGGGGAAAAGGGAGAAGGGACATGTGAAACACTAAGCTGACACCACCAGAATGATAGAAACATTAAGATGGGCAGCCAACCGGCCAGTTTTAATGTTGCGGGCTGGGATTGAACTCTAGATATCAGATGTTAAGTCCATGGCTGAAAACACCAAGCACGAACGCTGACCAAAGATGCAAACTGCGCAACGACATATTGAAATGTGGTCAGCTCGCCTAACGGCTTGACTTTTGTTACAATAAATTTATGTTTTGTATTATATGAACAAATATACTAGTAGCTGGAGTTTTTTTTTTTTTTTGAATAATAAATTTATTTTCTCCTGTCGTATGAACAAATACGTAAAACAAACTGATACTTTATATCAAATTTTCATGTCTAGGGATGCATCTTATATATTGCATGTCATATGGCATAACGATATTGATAATGCTGACAAAACCCTAATTCATCAGGTCTACATGTCTAGTGTTTGTTTGCTTGTTTTTGTTTTTTTTTGTATGAAAACCAGTCATTTCTATATTTGTTACATATATGTCATTGTTATATATTATCCCTGTCCAACCTCTCTGTTCTGCTTCTGATACTACTTGTTTACAAATTCCTCGATACAGACATTCCATAATCGGTACCCGCTCATTTTTTGTCTAGTCATACAACTAGAATGAGCTCCCCTGCCTCTTCGACAGCCACATTCTCTGTTTTCCTTCAAGTTCAATTGAAAGGCTTCCTTTTCGTCCAGTAGTGATTTCCCCTTCTATGTGTACACCCCTTTTCACACTCCTGTCCTCCCCTTTCCGATGTGCATGCAGTTTTTGCCTTTGAGTTTTTCTCATTGTGAATGAATGTTCTAGTGAATGATGAGAATGTGCGCTTTGATCTAATGTGTATTTGAAGATTTGGTGCTTCATAAGTATTATTAATGTTATCATTACTATTATCACTGTATTTGTTCACGATACGCGCTTTTCTGTATCAAATTGTTTAGTAGTATCAGCTGAAGTAATTTTTCTGTGGTGTACTATCTAATATCTACATTTGTAGATGTAGAATTTAGTCTTGAACATGGATAAGTCTAAAAAACTGCCTGGTCTACCAGTCAAACAATGTAATCATTTTATTAACATGTGTAAATTGGGGCAGACATCATTTAGAACCCTCTGGTACTATTGCAAAAATTTGGGGGCCAAAAATAATATGGGAAGGAAAACGCAACATACAGCTATGACACAATTTTAAAAGTATGTCAGAGTTATGAACAGGTCATTCTGCATGCACATACATACACACGCACGCGTGAGGACGTGTGTACTTAAACACACTCATGCAACCACAGAGTTAAACAAGAATAGATCTTTTTAACACATCTACTTGGATACGGACGGAAACAACAAATAAATCGACACACAAACGATTTAATATATTAAAAAATCAGATATGAAGTTTTAGTTTGGATATGATAATCAGAATATTAAATTTACATAACCTTCCCCAACCTTACAGGCCTGGCTAAATACAGCTTTTTTCTTTCCTAACTAACCCAGTAAAAACAGCATCAATCACAAACGTGCATAATCTCTTCTCTTTTTCCTCCAATTAT
The DNA here is from genome assembly GCA_030674185.1 of Monoplex corrugatus. Taxonomy (NCBI): domain Eukaryota; kingdom Metazoa; phylum Mollusca; class Gastropoda; order Littorinimorpha; family Ranellidae; genus Monoplex; species Monoplex corrugatus. Next base: position 29,006,728 of record CM060305.1, on the reverse strand, counting down.
CCCCCACAAGCACAAAGAGATACGCACCAGGGCAGATGGAAGCAAAGATTTTTTCGTTGAGAAAAGAGAGCTCATCGAAGTCATTGACGGCAAAGCTGTTCTCACTGGCAGGCGGGAAGCGATGGCGTCCAACTCGCGCGTGTCTGTCAGCCCAACGCCGATGGCATAGATGTGAATGCCGTCCTCGTGGGCAGTCTTTGCCTCAGGGACAGTTCTTACATTGTTGATATTGGACACACCGTCTGAGGAAAAAGTTCAATCTTCTAAAATCTGCGTCTTTCGAACATGATGTGCAAACGTTATGTTTTATAGTAAACTGACGTTAAGGAATTGTTCAGTGGTAGGTTTCGTAACAGCATCAACTGGAACTAACAAGAAATTAGTACATGAATAGCTGATAAATAAGTTGGCCAGTCAATTGTTCTAACAGTTTAAATCACAGCAATCCCAACAAACAACCATTTCTTCGGACCTCATACATCTTCAACCACTCACAAGGCTGGAATAGTGGTCCAAATTTGTTCCAATCCGTCAATATTATTAATGACAGGCACTTATAATCATGTTTTGCGCAGTTATAACGAAAGACTCCTGTCTCGTCTCAATGCATCTTGTAAAAATGCATTTAAGCACCCACAATTTCTATAAATTAAAGAAACAAGTCTTCAAACAGTCGAAAATGTAAATATTTCAACCCTTTACACCACCTCAAGTCAAACATTGGATTATCCTGGTCCTTTCTTACGTACTCGTTATCAGTCATTCAAAGAGATTTAACAAAAATCCTCCAACAAACAGCTGAAAATCATTGTCGATTTTTTTAGTTCACATGCTATTAGACGCAGAGATATTGAAACACACACACAACCTCAATTAGGTCATTATGGAAAAATCTTTAAGGAGGCTGGAAAAGATCAGAAGAAGTAAATACTTTTCTCATATTAAAGAGAGCAACAGCAGCAACAATAGCAAAATAAAAATAACAAAAACAACAACAGTGATAATTAAGATGATAATGATGACTATAATAACAATAATAATAATAATAATGATAATAATAATAATAATAATAATAACAATAACAATAATGCTGATAATGATGATGTTGATGATATTAAAATGATAACGATGACAAAAATATTAAGATTCCTTGTGTTTTTATGTGCCAACAAAGTTTTAGACGGAATAGAAAACAAAGAAAGGTCTAGCAGGAAAGCAAGTTGTGACTTACCTGTGATAACGATAGCCACATTGGGCACATCTGGCCGATCGCCATTGACAGGGGTGAACATTTCGTCACGCATCACTTCAATAGCGTCAGCAGTGTTGGTGCTGCCAAACCTGTAGGGGATGGCGTCCACGGCAGCCAGGATATCCTCTTTATCAGCATAATTGTTTAGATGGAATTCGACGTGCACCTGTAGAGTTAGACGTGGAAAATGGAAATTAAAGTAACATCAACGATATTTTGATGAACTGAACGATTGAATCATTATGATATTTCACATGGGTCGGTTGTTTGTTTAACGGTTGTCGACAGAGCTGATAGTTGAATACCTAACCGAGTATGTGCAGTGATGCTCAGCTTAACACTCTGCTCGTGGATGCCTATTTAACGTTTACATATAGCATAATTTAGTAGACAATGGGGAGTGCGGGTAGCTTAACAATTAAATCACTTGCCCCAAACGCCGAGGTCAAGCACAATCAAATGGATCTGTAACCAAGCTCCAGCCTTGGTTTGATTACACCATCCCTTGACATATTCGTTTGGTTTTGGACACTCCATCTTACAACGTGATATTGCAGAGCTTGAACAGACATATTTCGTGGAACTGTTACAGCTGCTGAGTGGTCGTCGGTATGTAATCTACATCGTGAAGCAATACAGTAGGGAGGTCAGGACTTTTGCTATGTACACACCAATCTTTCTTACGAGTCTGATGCCATGGTGCAAACTATAACCAGTGTAAAAATTACAATTGTGGAATCAAATTTTTTGATATTAAAATGGCATGACAATGTCAGTAAGCTAATATCTAACGTCATATCTCGACAAAAGGTAAACGAAAACCATAACCCTGATGCTGTAAGGGTGTGCGATGGTAGAAACCTAAACTCGTCTAAGGGATAGCTTCATGAGGGCACTGCCTATCCCTTTTCTTTCGCTGCTTTATTTTATCCAACGGTATATACGGCCAGATAACAAGTCTAATTTGCATAAACTATAGGCCGCGCTCACAGTTTTTCTCAAGCCAGACTTAAACCCGCGCTGTCAGATCGGATGGAGGCAACTATACCTCTACGCCAACTATGCCCTGGTATCTAGACAAAGCAAGCATAAAAACTGAGCTGATCAGATTTATCTCATCTCTAATCAACAATAAGACAACATGCCATAGATTTTTATACTTTCAGACGTGTGTCAAATGCACCACTACAAACAAATACAATCGCAACACCAACTTACTTCGGTACTGTAGAGGACAATGGCGACACGAACGTTGCCTGTGTTGATGTCAGTGACGGACAGAAACTCCTTGGTGAAGTCTTTGATCTTCTGAAAGTTGGCACCGGTCACACTTGTGGACGAGTCAATGATAATGACCAAGTCTGTGCGTGCCAGGGCACAATCTATGAAATCGAACAAAGTTTCGAGACGGTAATTCGACAAACCTTTCAACATTGTTCGAACTGAACAAAAGAAAAACCTTCCCCTTACCTCCATTTTGAAGCCTTTGAGACACCCAAACTGACAGACAATACTATTCTTACTCCACTGACTCCATCTACTGGCACGGTTGGGTGTAGTGGCATGTGCATGTCATTTTAACTAACAGACAGTAAATCCAAAACAAGTGTGACTGCCCGCGTTCAAGCAAACAGTATCCAGAAAAAACACGAAAAAAGAATAAGAACGTGCCTTTAATGCAACAAGACAAGACAGGCACAAATTTTCGGCCATCTGATCTTTGTCAAACGTAAGATCACAAACAAACAAACACCAGGTACAAAAATTAGGAGAAAAAGACTGAAATTTCCCTGCTGCAGCTTCCAGTGTGAGAAAAGAAATAAACTGACATATAATAACAGATATTAAAAGTTCCATCGTATGGCAAATGGCAGAGTGGTTGTAAATACTTGACACCACATCGCAAGTCTTTACCTCTAACAAAAATAAAACAAAACAAAAGAAAAGCAAGACAAAACAAAGTCACCACCACTAAAACAAACAAACAAACAAACAAACAAACAAACAAACAAACAAACAAACAAACAGTTGAATAAGCCACGATTATAGCAAATTTAACTCACAGTAGAAGCTGTGACACAGGCACTTCTGATGCAATAGATAGGGTCCTTGCAATTTTTGGAAAAATAAATCTAAGTTTTTGTGACTATTTCATTGACTGCTGTCTCTGACAGTTTTGAAATAGAAGACAAATATACACAACAAAAGGAACATATTTTACAAACAATTTAAAAGATATTGACAAACTCCAGTTATTCAGTTAAATATCTAGTGGTCACATTTAAAGCGACCTTGAAGGATCAAACACTTATTAAGCGTTTGATCAAAAAAATTCATACAGCATTGTAGCCTTTGATCTGTTAAAAGACGCAGCTGTGCTGGTTACAAATACAATGATAAAGTTAAAAAAATGTCAATGATGCTGCATGATGTTTATCAAATGATAATCAACGCCAAAGAATTATCAACCAATTAACCGATCAATTACAAGTTCAAAAATGATTCGACCTAGCAACTAAAATACCAAACAAGCAACAGTAAATAAACTCGATCGTCTCAGAAAAGATGAAAAGAAACGGCAACAACAATAACACAATACGCAATCTTTCTTTTGTAGAATAGCATTAACGACGACGACATCACCACCACTGCCATCACACGACAACAACCACAACCAAGAAAAAGATGGTGACGACTTCAGCTGGTAGTTGGTTTTTCACAAAACGCACAAAGAAATTTAGGGGCGACACCAACGATGGCGAAGAGGACACTAAAGATGATAACATACTTTTTGAAAACCATCATTACATCGTCATCGTCGTCGTTGCTATCATTATCATAATTTATCATAATATCATTTGTCATCGGCACCACCGTACTGGTCATTATAAATTCAATAAGAAAATATAGATACACATAGCCTACTCACCATCAGGTCCAGGTGGGAGCGTGATAACGGGCGGTTCGCCTGTGGAAAGTACAAAATGATCATTTGCACAGTGATCAAATCAGGAAAAAAACTATTATCTTCTGCCACAAACATCAAACTGACAATTGAAAATACTCAATCTATCAATCCTCTTACGTTTGCCAGCGTGGAACGCAAACATTAAAGATCGACAAATAAACGTTATACATAAGTATCAAATATCTTTAATTAGCGATACAAGAAGTGTCGGTAATTACTACTGGAATAACGTATCACACAAGAATAATTTCGCTCAGCTTTGTTAACAAGAAATGTCTAACTGAAACAAAACAGGAATAAAACAGGGAAAATAAAGTTTTGTAACAAGCCTGAAACAAAGACACAGTCACCCACTCTCATAAACGGGGACATAAGTCAAATTTTGAGATACAAAGTTACTGGGAATCACTGGAAAGGGCCTAACATTTCCTTTCCTAGAACATTAGAACATGTACATATGTATACATACATATATATATATATATATATATATATATATATATAATATATACATAGATAGATAGATAGGTAGATATATGTGTATATACATACATACATACATACATATATATATATATATATATATATGAAACCTCTAAGACAGAAACTGTAGGAGCTCTGGACAATTGAAAAATCACACATGCAGAATCTTTGCTTTGAGAACAAAGAGGGCAAACTTTGGGAACATTCACTGACATATTTTCCCTAACAACCAACATAATTCAAGTATATTGGAGCTATTCTAAATTACTGTGTGCAGCGCTCTGAAGTGGACACCATTAATTACAAAACAATGTGTGGCATGTTCGGATTCTGTGAGCGATTGAGCTGTGGTAGCGGCATGAAAACGACCAATTTCAGGTAATATTAATCAAGGAAATACTGCCGTGGTGCATCATCGTAATTGTAGAATTCTAATATCTTCAAGGGTTAATGTCAATGCAAAACTTACTTACACCTTAAGAAATGCCACCCCCCCCCCCCCCCCTGCAAAAAAAAAAAAAAATCGCAACAAAATTTCAATTTCATCCAGACAGACCCTAACCACCTTTCTGATGCTGTATCTTGGATCGCTCGCGTGCCCCTGTTCCTGAGAATGGGTGATAAATGTTCTCAATTTGTTATTTTGATTCAGTGACCAAAAGAAATACCGGTAGAAAAAAGTAAATAGACGTATAGATAGACAGACAGACACATGGATAGACCCACAGGGAAACATAGGCAGGAAAGCGACAAATAAACAGACTGATAGTGAGTAGACAGACTTAGAACGCGCAGTATATCAACATTAGATTTAACGAAGGTGTTTTTTTTAAAGGAATTCTGTCGTCTTAATACATTGAAGAAGAAACATTTTTCAAACTTTATCTTGCACTGGAATGACTGGACAAGTACTCAGTCTATACCAATAATGTCATATGGAATGACTGGACAAGTACTCAGTCTATACCAATAATGTCATATGGAATGACTGGACAAGTACTCAGTCTATACCAATAATGTCGTATGGAATGACTGGACAAGTACTCAGTCTATACCAATAATGTCATATGGAATGACTGGACAAGTACTCAGTCTATACCAATAATGTCATATGGAATGACTGGACAAGTACTCAGTCTATACCAATAATGTCATATGGAATGACTGGACAAGTACTCAGTCTATACCAATAATGTCATATGGAATGACTGGACAAGTACTCAGTCTATACCAATAATGTCATATGAATGACTGGACAAGTACTCAGTCTATACCAATAATGTCATATGAATGACTGGACAAGTACTCAGTCTATACCAATAATGTCATATGGAATGACTGGACAAGTACTCAGTCTATACCAATAATGTCATATGACACATAAAATAATATCAAATACAAACACAAAACAAAATATTTGCTTTCTGTATTATTCTTTTTAAGAATACATCATTAGTAAATTAGTATAAACCGACCCTAAATAAACATGTCTGAATGACTATTGTAAATGGAAACTAAAACAACTAACTAACTAGAAAACCAGAACAAACTAAACATCTATCTCTCTCTCTCTCTCTCCCCCTCTCTCTCCCCTCCTATCTCCCCCCTCTCATCCCCTATCCCCAAGAACTAATTAAAATTTTGTTTGAAACAGGTGCACACATTGTACCACATTTCAGTAAACAAAACAATTATTTCAAAACAATCATATAGTATGTTTCCAAATGAAATTCACATACACATAATATGTAATCACTGATCTTCATCATTTCGGAAACAGGTGCACACATTGTTACACATTTCAGTAAACAAAACAATTATTTCAAAACAATCTTCCGGTATGTTTCCAAATGAAATTCACATACACATAATATGTAATCACTGATCTTCATCATTTCGGTCTGAAAATACTCCACAGATAAATGAGCATCAATGTAATAACTTTCAATTCATCATTGTTTTCTGTCCCAAGTTCTGTGCCCCTTCAGTGGCGTTGATCCTCCGCCACTCATTCGGCTCCATAACACACCAACAACCCCAAGTTCAATGAGCGGAAGTCCTAAAACGAGGTAACCCACGAGAGCCCGAGATGTTAAACCGCCATTGGCCACCTACCAGGAGACCCTCCACAAATGCTGGGTCACTTCGGTGGACTTTAACAGCGCCTATTCTGACATAAATCACTGCATACTAAGCCCTCTAATAGCGACGGTAATCGCTTTGTCGCGGAGCTAGAATGAATGAAAACCCCTTGGTAAAGACACCACCACCACTGGTCTCTAACGATAGCCACCATGAAACACTGACGCTCAAAACCCAAACCTGAATTTATCTCAGGTATGGAAGCAGAAGAGGAAACCTGAACTGAGGTATGCACGAGATTAGGACACGAAGGGCCGCAGAATTAAGGGCATTTTTACAATGCTATAATGACTGATCATTTCATGATAATGCAGATGATGATCATGATGTTACGGAATTTCATCTAAGACTGAGACTTCGTGACAAGTCTGCAGTCTACGCTTACTATCATCATATATTCTGACCTCAACCAGGTCCAAGAGATAACTTCAAAATTGCTATTATCACAGACAAAATATTCATATGCTACTGTGCCTTATTTCAAACATGATAACAATACTACATCATGTAAAGGAATGAATGAAACACAACAAGAACATATTACAATTTGCAACACATCATAACTCTCACCTCCCCCCCTAAAAAAATTACAACAAAAACACAAAACAATGTCAGACATACAATCAACAGATTGTACATACAACAACGCAAGGCACAACAAGTCGCCTTTCACTGGACAGCTGTCAACAAAGAAAAAGCCAGTTTAATCAAAATCAACAACTGACATGGTTCAACATTTCATGAACATACGATAAAGTTACACTTGTGTCAAATCTGTGACTCGTTCCATTACAAATAAATCAAACAAGAACAAAATCATAAGAATAATACAATTTCCGGAAACCAAATAAGGAAAACAAGGAAAAGACCTAAGATCCTCCTCCCACAAACAAACAAACAAACTAACTAACAAACAAACAAATAAACAAACAAACAAATAAACAAACAAACAAACAAACAAACAACAAACAAACAAACAAACAAACAAACAAACAAACAACAAACAAACGCAAAGAAGAACAATAACAAAACCCCTTTATCTCTGTATGCGTAATTAATTTGTCATAAAGAATATTCAATGGCTATAAGTCTACAACGAACATATTCTGCTGATTTGTTTCGGTATTTCTATAAATTATACAGTCTTACATGTTAGGGCAATCTGTAAAACAGCAAAACCTATAATGAAAGGAATTACTACACTGCCGCATCATTTACAGAGATTCAAATTCAAACGATTCATTCATTTTAGGTATTGGCCCCTCAGAAGGGGCTTTATTAACGCTATATATACAGTGTTTCATTCAACAGCTGCACAACACATGCACTAGTTTATTCAACACCTGCAAATATACACAGCGATGCATTAACATAAAACAAAACATCTAGTTTTGAAACGTCCCATGTAGTCGCCTTGTCCCTAAATTTAAGCGCTTTATACCAAAAACGAAACAAAACAAAAAGATTTCGTACAAACATCTCAAGCAGCTGATGTCATCAATAATTAAGTTAGTCTGAATATGGCAGGTGTCGGAAATACATTGGTTGATATGGCAGGTGCCTGAAATAAACTGGTCGATTTTTTTCTCTCGAGTATAATGGAATGTTGGACAACATAACAAAGTATACTTGTCTGCTTTTGAATCTTAGCACACTGGACATAAAAGTGAATAAATCTGGATGTCGAATGTACGCGCTTGTTTAAACACGATATGATATTCTTTGACCAAGGTGCTGGCAGGATGTATGAATTCGTACTTTCGCTCAACATTTAATCGATTGTAGATGGCAAAACTAGAACGATCATATTCAAAGAAGTAAAAGATCTAAAACGCATGGAATCTACTGCAATATGCACACTTAAAACCATATCAAAGACTGACACGGACAACATCTCAAATCTGTGAAAACACAATAATTTCAGATAGGTTTATCAAATTCCTGTTCATGTATTTAAACGAGAGAAGAAGAGTATGAGTATAGAGAGAGAGAGAGAGAGAGAGAGAGAGATGGGGAGACATGAAAAAAGAAGAAGAGAGAGAGAGAGAGGAGAGAGATACCAGAGGAAAGACAGACAGACAGAGAGAGAGAAGAAAGAAAGAGAGAGGAAGGAGAGCGAGAGAAGACAGTGAGTAGGTAGAGGAGTAAGAGAGAGGAAGGGAGAGCGAGAGAGACAGTGTGTAGTGTGGAGGAGTGAGAGAGGGAGAGAGAGAGAGAGAGAGAGTGCGTGTGTGAGTGAGTGAGAGAAAGAGAGAGAGAGAGAGAGAGAGAGAGAGAGAGAGAGAGAGAGAAGAAGAAGAAGAAGAAGAAGAAGAAGAAGAAGAAGAAGAAGAAGAAGAAGAAGAAGAAGAAGAAAAGGCGAAGAAGAAGAAGAAAACAAAAAGACGATGAAGAAGAAGAAGGAGCAGAAGAAGAAGAAGAAGAAGAAGAAGAAGAAGAAGAAGAAGAAGAAGAAGAAGAAGAAGAAGAAGATAACTATAGTATGGTATAAAATAACTGATGTATATATGCAGGGTGTGGTACTTTCCGTGGTTTTGGTGGTTAGTATCCTGAGAAAACAGGGGTTATATTATATTCCTATCAAAAATTCGCCATCACTACTCAAACAGGGATCATATAAAATTCCTGTAATATCCGACAATACTATTAAACAATCACAATTCAGGTCATCAATCAGACCAGAAAAATCGGAATAACTATTTCAAAGCAAGTCAAAATAATTAATTTATGACAAAGTCAACTCTGTCACAAATATATCAAGCAATAAAACTTTAAAAGAGATACCTTCTGTGGTTTTTGGTGGAATAGGTCCTGTGGAAACAGGTCACATGATATTTTACACACCTTTAAGGTATCACAGGAAGTGTATTATACAAAATCATTGACGATGTTAGGATTTTGTCAAAATTTTGACCCCTAAACACCTACTGTATGCTGTACTAACTTTATTTTTACCAAAAATAGTCAATAAAAATGTATGTTGAAACCTGTTTGTCACTTATTTCGGAAATATGATAATAAATGATCAAACTCGTTTTAATAATTACATCCAAACTAGCAAACAGACAAACAAACAAAAGCACATAAAAAAAATTATATGATTATTAGGAATTATTCCAATAAAAACCATTTCAATTAGTAAATTATTTGAATAAAAATGTCACAAATGAAAACTGTAGTAAATAACCAATGCACAGCACCACAATACCTTCCGTGGGTTTTGGTGGTATGTAACCTGAAGACAGAAGTCTTATCACAATTACAAACATTACAAAATTTGACAGATTGATAACTTTATTGTACCCATTTCTTAACTGACTGAAAGTGATTGATACGTATTACCATCGTTAATGATTCACGTTTTATTATGTTGTGTTCAGAGGCTCAGAATCCCTGCTCAGATTCATTTTTATAGTTGCTATCAGATGCTAGTCAAATATTTTTACGCTGCACATCTTATTATGCACGTGGGTTCTATGGTGGGCTTTTTCGGTGGTGCATGTGTGTGTGTTATGTGTGTGTGTGTTTGTGTGTGTGTGTGTGCGTGTGTGCGCGCGTGTGAGTATGTGTGTTTGTGTGTGTATATTGATAATGACTGTGACATCAAGATACTGACTATAATTGCATGTGATGTTAAGAGTTAAGAAGATTTTGAAACTGCAATTAATTTAAAAGTTAAGAATGTTTTCAAACTGCAATCATAATTTGCGTATACACATGAACAGTTTTCATTTTCACTGCATTATGCATGTTTGTATGATGTACAAGTTTGTGAAATATGTATGGACAATATTTCAGTTTCATTTCATTATGCATGTTTGTATGATGCGTAAGTGTGTAACCATATGCCTGTGTTTGTTGTGTTCTGTTCAAATGCATGTGAGTGTGCAAGAGAACGTGTGTGTCCGTGCGTGCGTACTGTGAATGTGCACGCTTGCTTGCTTGCTTAACCATGCTCATTTAGTTCAATTTTGACATTACCTGAATAATGTATGTCGGTGTGAAATATGTTTCCTCGCAAGAGGACAGAAAACAATCTTATTTGTCATTACTTACTTCAAAAAACAGAATGCCAATAAAGCTATTAATACAAGGCGGATTTGCATCGTGATCTGGACTTTACGAAGAAAATTGTAATGTATTATATTACTCTCATTCATCTTTTCATTATCGGGTGAGTTTCCTTTAATTTTGGTCTATCCAAAAATTTCTTCGCTCGCAGAGATATTATTGTTATAATCAGTACTCTCAGAGTGCACAGGCTCACTTTTCAAAATTCTTTCCAGTATGTTAGAAAACAGGTTGATGACCACGGCTTGTGACCTGAGTTAATTCATTTAACATCTGACAGTATCTAAATTTCCACTTCTCGTACTTCTTTACAGAATGTCCCACCCCGTCCATCATTTCTTTTCATTTATAGATAAAAGTGGATATATCTGAACGCCATTACCTCTGTTATTCTGGTGTTGCAGAAATTTATTGTGAACAGCGGGCACACACACCACACACACACACAGACACACACACACACACAGACACAGACACACACACATACACCCCCCCCCCAATGTTTGCCTTACCCTGACTGCAAGTGTCTGGCTCATCACGTAAAGCTAGGTTTAAGGTAGGAACGTGGTACTTATTACATAAAAATGCATACTTCCACTTCAGGAACAGGGAACACTTACCATCACAGAAAGCAGCAAAGACCTTGTCCCTCAGTCCCCGTAGTTCACTGAACTCCTGAACAGCGAAGCGATTCTCGTCGAGTGGTTTGCTGGCAATGCCATCCAACTCTCTAGTATCCTTCAGTCCGATACCAATGGCGTAGATGTGGATGTCTTCTTCTCGTGCTTGTTCTGCTTCTGGGACGGTTCGACGTGAGTTGATGTTGGACACGCCATCAGTGACGACGATGCAAATGTTGGGAACCCCAGGACGGTCACCATTGGCTGCTGTGTACATCTGAGTTCTCATGGTGTTGAGAGCGTCTGCTGTGTTGGTACTGCCATAGCGGTATGGAATTTCATCGATGGCGTTAAAGACGCCCACCTTGGTGTTGTGGGAGTTCAGGTGGAACATGACGTGATCCTCAGTGCTGTAGATCATGACACCGACACGCACGTTGCCTCTATCGATATCGGCAATGAAGAGAAAGTCCTTGACGAAGTCTTTCATCAGTTCAAAGTTGGGTCCTGTCACACTGGTGGAGGAATCCAGGATGAAAACCAGATCAATTTCAGACCCGGCACAATCTGTGACACAACAGGAACATTGCTTTTTTCTGTCTGCCTTTCTCTTATTCGTAAAGAACTTTTGTCTTAGAATTCACACACATCCAATCTACATCATAATCACTATCTGCAGATAAACGTTTCTTATGGAGGAATTAAAGACTGATACAGATCACTTTGAGGGAAATCTCTCTCTTTTATCCTATGATCTTATCCTGGTTTTGTTGTGCTGATTTGTATACACAAATATGTGAAATACACAAATATTGTTCAACAGTTGTGAAAACAATGGTACGGAAATCAGCACCAGGAAGACGAAACCCGTGTCAGTTGGACTAACACCTGACAAACTGGACATCAAAACCAAAAGACATAACTTCGCCAAACTCTCTGATCAGCTACCGCCCGCCTCAATCCCGGAAGCCCCCAGACAATAAGGCGCTTGGACCTTACAACTGATCGAAAAGCGGGCAGCTGTCACTGTCCAGAAAATAAAGAAAAAACCTTCACACTCAGGCAGCTACAACAGAAGAGTTGGGAACAGAGACAGTCTTTATACGTTCCTGCAATGACCTAAGTTTCTGACCTGGTTAGCAGACGAGACCTCTTCACAGTCCTGGAGAAGTTTGGATCTCCCCGAGGCTGCTGTATCTCATCGTCTCTTTCTATAATGGCATGTAGTAGTTAGTGCAATGTGAGATTTCGTCCTCAGGGCCATTTCCTATTCAAAATAGAGTGAAACAGGACTGTGCTCATGCTCTGGAGCTCTTCGGACTTTTCTTTTCCTTTTTACTGTCGGACTGTTACAAAGCTTCTGATGATGAAAAGTACCTACACAATAGATCCAATGGCAGACTTCATCTTTGCACACCTCAGACCAAAGACGAAAGTGCGTCTCACACACATCTCACACACAGCTCAGTTTCCAGAAATATTAGTCAGCTCCAGAACGCATGCTCGCCAAGAGTTTGGTCTTATCATCTAAAGAAGACAGAAGTCATGGAGCAGCGAAGACCCCAGCATCAGCATGAGCGATCTCACCCTGCAAGTGGTAAATGAATTCACTTTACTTAAGATCGACAGTCTCTGAAAACCTGTCCTTCAACACAGAGCTCTAAAGGCGGATAGGCAAAGCTGCAGGTGCCATGACCAAGCTGCCCAAAAGAGTGTAAGAAGACAACAAGCTCACCACGGCCAACAGGACTATACCATACCCTTAGTACCCTTCTCTTCGGCAGCGAGAGGTGAACAACCTACGTGCAGACAAGAACACGCCTCAATAACTCTCTCCTACTGACAAGAACACTGGACAAGGAACATTCTCCTGCGGTGCTAACGTCAGATCCTGAGCATTTCCTGGAAGGACTGCGTCCGAAATAAGGACGTCCTGGACCGGCCAGCATGCCAAGCATGTACGGCTTCTTCACACAACGACGACTGCATTGGCTTGACTGTATCTGCCATATGGCTGCATCTCTAAAAATACCCTGTACGGAGAGCTTGTCGCAAGATCTTTACCCACAGGGCCCCCACTGCTGCGATACAGGGACGTCTGCAAGTATGACCTGCAGTCCACTGATGTCGGTGCGGACATTTGGGAAGATAAGACAAGAAAATTGCTGTGCCTGGCGACAGACTTTACATGCAGGCATCGCTATTGCAGAGGAGAAACGAACTCAACTGTGGTAGGACGGATGAGAGAGAAGGAAAGCAGCAACACCAACTTCCCAATAACAGATATTTGCCTTATGTGCAGCGACTGTGCCAAGGACTGCCACATAAGAATCGTTTGTTCAGCCACGGCCGATGCTGTTCCACATCCAACTGAGTCCTTAACCGGGTGCATTCATTGTCTAATTAGAGAGACAGAGCCATCATACATCATTATTTATGCAGTGGTATGTAGCAGTGTCCCTTATTTGTAAAACACATTCTCAATGGAAAAGGATGTATTGAAAATACTTACCTTGCTTTTTAGGAGGCGGTTTAGTTGGTGGAAGAGGTTCTGCACAAAAACAAAATATAATAAGATATAATACAATGTTATTTCAAAACAAAACTCAACATGAGCACCCTTCACCCGCTTCCCCCTTCCCCACAACATACACACATCACTTACAAAATTACATGAGGGTTACTACACAAACAGCAGTAACCCCTATCAATAATTCATGAAAACACAATTAGAAAGAACTTACAGTCTTCAAATAAATCCTTCCTATTAAATCTTTTCTCACATAAACACATAGTTTATAATACACTTCCATGAAATTGATGTTAATGAAAACACGATGCACATTTTATAGAACATTGAGAATGAAAAATTAATATAGCATAATCAAAATGATCAAACATGAGAGAAGATACCTGGAGTTTCTGGTTGGTAACCTGCAGGATAAATTAAAGATAAATTGTCATTATTGAAATCAAATGCTAACGTATTCAGAAAATGCTTAAACACAATAGTATATATCACAGACATAAACACAGGCACACACACACACGCACATTTACACGCACAGGCATGCACAAACACACTAACCTGAATATTTCATTCATAACCATATACAAACTTTCTAATAATAAGTAAATTCTTTCACAAATAAGAAACAAGAAAATCAGGCAATTTAGATGAAACAATTTTTGCTTTTGCAGTGACTTCATCCTAAAAACAATAAAAACCAACACATCATCATGATCTAGAAAACAGCTCGCTTTTCTTGTATCATTCTGTTCATCTGCAATTGATGGATTTGTTTTTCTCTCTGAATTTGAGGGAAAGGGTCGTGGGGCTGAAATACACATATTAGAAAGGGAGAGAGAGAGAGAGAGAGAGAGAGAGAGAGAAGAGAGAGAGAGAGAGAGAGAGAGAGAGAGAGAGAGAGAGAGAGAGAGGAGAGAGAGAGAGAGAGAGAGAGAGAGAGAGAGAGAGAGAGAGAGAGGGAGCTGAAGAGAGAGAGCGAGGGAGAGAGATAGAGAGAGAGAGAGAGAGAGAGAGATAAGAGAGAGGAGAGAGAGAGAGATAAGAGAGAGAGAGAGAGAAAGAGAGAGAGAGAGAGAAAAGAGAGAGAGAGAAGAGAAAGAAGAGAGAGAGAGAAAGAGAGAGAGAAGAGAGAGAGAGAGAGAGAGAGAGAGAGAGAGAGGGGAGAGAGAGGAGAGAGCGTATACTGATAGGAATTGGCAAATAAAATAATCTATGCAGGATGTGATACCTTCCGTGGTTTTTGATGGTAAGTGACCTGAGAAAACAGGGGATATATATTTCTGCAAAATCTAACATAACCATTCTCCGATCACAATTTAAATAAACACACACACGCAACACACAGACTAGAAATACTTGGAATAACTTTTTAACAACAAGTTGAAATCATTAATACATGAGCAAAAGAAATTTTGAAGGAAATATCTTCAAAAGTTTTTGGTGGAATATATCCTGTAAAAACAGTTCACACGATATTTTTCATCTATGAAGTTTCAAATTATTAATCTGGCTTCAATGATCCCATTCAAACATACTGATAAACAAAACAGAGAAAAAGGCGTGAGATTACGAGGAAATTATTTCAATAAAAAACAATGGCTTCAGATTATCGGTATATCATTAAGAAAACCCCCAGTGCCAATCAGTAAATTGTTTGAATGAAAACAATGTCTCTAAAGTAAACTGAAAAATATAATACATAACCAATGCCCAATAACACAATACCTTCTGTGGGTTTTGGTGGTATGTACCCTGACGAAAGAAGCCGTGTCACAAATGATATGCATAACGTACAGCAAAAACAGCTAATTTTGCAATCTGGATATGTGTCTTGATCTTGGTGTTACGAACTGTAAAAGTATTACAAATATTCTCGTTCATCTTTGTATCGCTGGATGGATTTTCAGTTAACTTTGATCTATTCAAGATTTTCGTCGCTCACGGAAATACTCGGAGAATTGCTATAATCACTAATCTCAGTGTTCACTGGCTCGTTATTCAAAATTCTTCCAGTACGATACAAAACAGGCTGATGATCATGAATGATTCAGTTTAACATCTGACAGTGCCTAATTTCCCTCTTGATGCTTCTTCAGAAAACGTCCCCTCAGCTTCTTTCCATTTACAGACAAAAGGGGAGGTTTGTAACAGTTATTAATGTGTCATTATGCCACTGCTGAAATTTCATTGTGAATAGCGTGCACACACACACACACACACACACACACAGAGACACACACAGACACACACACACAACAGGCACACATACACACACTCTCTCTCTCTCTTACACACACACACACACACACACACACACACACACACACACACACACACACACACACACACACACACACACACACACACACACACACACACACACACAAACACACACACACACACACACACACAACACACACACACACACACACACACACACCCAGAGTCTAGCGTTTGCTTTATCCTGACTTCAAGTGTCTGGCTGTCACGTACAGTCAGTTTTGAGAATCACGCATATTTTAAATGGGACTGTGAATTCTCCCCGCCTTCTGTGTCTGTCTCTGTTTGAAAGTTGGTTTCTAAATTCAATACTGAAAGAGTTTACCATATGGAGACAAAGTTTTTATCATTGACTTCTAAGTTAAAAGAACACGAAAAGACAAGCCAAAAAACAACGTGGTATATAATGAACTATTTGCTACACAGTTCTGTTCTGACCATTTTGTAAGTGCTTCTCTATCAGATAAGAAAAATGGTATTCATTACAAAAAAGATATACTTCGATTTTAGGAAAAATAATAAACTATTGATATTTGATATCTGAGCCTTTGTCAACTCGGAACAAAGATTAAGTATTGTTATAGATTGGGAAAGTTTCTCAAAACTATTCAGAAAAATTAAGGAAATATAATTGAAATGGGCTCAACCTAGAATATGCCATAATATTTTGGTCACAAGGAATATTTAACAGATGAGTCTATAAAACCGTATGAAATATTTCTTAAGATTATCTTATATGCTAAACATTTCGATTATAAATGCAGAACGAAAAAATTCAAACCAAATACACACTATTCTCTGACATATTTAATTAAGAAGCAAACATTAGATTGAAAAATACTTTTATTATTTATATTATTATTTCTCTTCGTTGAGTACTGTCAAGAGTGGTATCCATATTAAGCACTTACTGAGACAGGTACACAAGAGTGAAGTAAAATTTTGTTTTGAAGTGTTACTGGCTTTGTTTAATTTTGGACGTGGTGGCTTAACTATATGATTTTGATGCGCTAATACCACCACCTGTTCCTTCAAACGTTTGTGTCAGTTATATATGCATGCTTGTTTGTTTGTTTGGTTGGTTTTTGTGTGTGTGCGCATGAGAGAGAGAGAGAGAGAGAGAGAGAGAGAGAGAGAGAGAGACAGAGAATAGAGACAGAGAGAGACAGAGACAGACAGACATACACAGACAGAGAGAGAGAGATACACTGCATCTGGCATGTTTGTGTGTTTAGTGTATGTGTGTGACATGATGAACGCATGAACAGGTGTACATTGTCTCGATGTTATTTCTTAGCTGGTATATATCGAATTAAGGAGATAGGATTAAGGAGAGAGGATTAAGCATGTATGCTAAAAATCTCCCTTAACTTTCTTTGCATGTGATGTATAATTATTTACATATCGAATTAAGGAGAGAGAATCAAGAATGTATGCTAAAAATCTCACTTAACTTTCTTTGCATGTGATGTATTATTATTTTCATATTCTATTCCAGTCTATGTCATGTACTATGGCTGATGAGGGTGCTATCACATTTGTTTGTAAATGTGTAACATGACTAACTGAAAAGAAAAGAATCTTTTTTGCAAGGGAAAAAATTAAGGAGAGTGCAATACCTACCTGGGCAGAAAGCAGCAAAGACCTTGTCTCTGAGTCCCAGTAGTTCACTGAACTCCTGAACAGCGAAGCGATTCTCGTCGACTGGTATGCTGGCAATGCCATCCAACTCTCTAGTATCCTTCAGTCCGATACCAATGGCGTAGATGTGGATGTCTTCTTCACGTGCTTGTTCTGCTTCTGGAATGGTTCGACGTGAGTTGATGTTGGACACGCCATCAGTGACGACGATGCAAATGTTGGGAACTCCAGGACGGTCACCATTGGCTGCTGTGTACATCTGAGTTCTCATGGTGTTGAGAGCGTCTGCTGTGTTGGTACTGCCATAGCGGTATGGAATTTCATCGATGGCGTTAAAGACGCCCACCTTGGTGTTGTGGGAGTTCAGGTGGAACATGACATGATCCTCAGTGCTGTAGATCATGACACCGACTCGCACGTTGCCTCTATCGATATCGGCAATGAAGAGAAAGTCCTTGACGAAGTCTTTCATCAGTTCAAAGTTGGGTCCTGTCACACTGGTGGAGGAATCCAGGATGAAAACCAGATCAATTTCAGACCCGGCACAATCTGTGACACAACAGGAACATTGCTTTTTTCTGTCTGCCTTTCTCTTATTCGTAAAGAACTTTTGTCTTAGAATTCACACACATCCAATCTACATCATAATCACTATCTGCAGATAAACGTTTCTTATGGAGGAATTAAAGACTGATACAGATCACTTTGAGGGAAATCTCTCTCTTTTATCCTATGATCTTATCCTGGTTTTGTTGTGCTGATTTGTATACACAAATATGTGAAATACACAAATATTGTTCAACAGTTGTGAAAACAATGGTACAGAAATCAGCACCAGGAAGACGAAACCCGTGTCAGTTGGACTAACACCTGACAAACTGGACATCAAAACCAAAAGACATAACTTCGCCAAACTCTCTGATCAGCTACCGCCCGCCTCAATCCCGGAAGCCCCCAGACAATAAGGCGCTTGGACCTTACAACTGATCGAAAAGCGGGCAGCTGTCACTGTACAGAAAATAAAGAAAAAACCTTCACACTCAGGCAGCTACAACAGAAGAGTTGGGAACAGAGACAGTCTTTATACGTTCTTGCAATGACCTAAGTTTCTGACCTGATTAGCAGACGAGACCTCTTCACAGTCCTGGAGAAGTTTGGATCTCCCCGAGGCTGCTGTATCTCATCGTCTCTTTCTATAATGCATGTAGTAGTTAGTGCAATGTGAGATTTCGTCCTCAGGACCATTTCCTATTCAAAATAGAGTGAAACAGGAATGTGCTCATGCTCTGGAGCTCTTCGGACTTTTCTTTTCCTTTTTACTGTCGGACTGTTACAAAGCTTCTGATGATGAAAAGTACCTACACAATAGATCCAATGGCAGACTTCATCTTTGCACACCTCAGACCAAAGACGAAAGTGCGTCTCACACACATCTCACACACAGCTCAGTTTCCAGAAATATTAGTCAGCTCCAGAACGCATGCTCGCCAAGAGTTTGGTCTTATCATCTAAAGAAGACAGAAGTCATGGAGCAGCGAAGACCCCAGCATCAGCATGAGCGATCTCACCCTGCAAGTGGTAAATGAATTCACTCTACTTAAGATCGACAGTCTCTGAAAACCTGTCCTTCAACACAGAGCTCTAAAGGCGGATAGGCAAAGCTGCAGGTGCCATGACCAAGCTGCCCAAAAGAGTGTAAGAAGACAACAAGCTCACCACGGCCAACAGGACTATACCATACCCTTAGTACCCTTCTCTTCGGCAGCGAGAGGTGAACAACCTACATGCAGACAAGAACACGCCTCAATAACTCTCTCCTACTGACAAGAACACTGGACAAGGAACATTCTCCTGCGGTGCTAACGTCAGATCCTGAGCATTTCCTGGAAGGACTGCGTCCGAAATAAGGACGTCCTGGACCGGCCAGCATGCCAAGCATGTACGGCTTCTTCACACAACGACGACTGCATTGGCTTAACTGTATCTGCCATATGGCTGCATCTCTAAAGATACCCTGTACTGAGAGCTTGTCGCAAGATCTTTACCCACAGGGCCCCCACTGCTGCGATACAGGGACGTCTGCAAGCATGACCTGCAGTCCACTGATGTCGGTGCGGACATTTGGGAAGATAAGACAAGAAATTGCTGTGCCTGGCGACAGACTTTACATGCAGGCATCGCTATTGCAGAGGAGAAACGAACTCAACTGTGGTAGGACGGATGAGAGAGAAGGAAAGCAGCAACACCAACTTCCCAATAACAGATATTTGCCTTATGTGCAGCGACTGTGCCAAGGACTGCCACATAAGAATCGTTTGTTCAGCCATGGCCGATGCTGTTCCACATCCAACTGAGTCCTTAACCGGGTGCATTCATTGTCTAATTAGAGAGACAGAGCCATCATACATCATTATTTATGCAGTGGTATGTAGCAGTGTGCCTTATTTGTAAAACACATTCTCAATGGAAAAGGATGTATTGAAAATACTTACCTTGCTTTTTAGGAGGCGGTTTAGTTGATGGAAGAGGTTCTGCACAAAAACAAAATATAATAAGATATAATACAATGTTATTTCAAAACAAAACTCAACATGAGCACCCTTCACCCGCTTCCCCCTTCCCCACAACATACACACATCACTTACAAAATTACATGAGGGTTATTACACAAACAGCAGTAACCCCTATCAATAATTCATGAAAACACAATTAGAAAGAACTTACAGTCTTCAAATAAATCCTTCCTATTAAATCTTTTCTCACATAAACACATAGTTTATAATACACTTCCATGAAATTGATGTTAATGAAAACACGATGCACATTTTATAGAACATTGAGAATGAAAAATTAATATAGCATAATCAAAATCATCAAACATGAGAAGATACCTGGAGTTTCTGGTTGGTAACCTGCAGGATAAATTAAAGATAAATAGTCATTAATGAAATCAAATGCTAACGTATTCAGAAAATGCTTGAACACAATAGCATATATCACAGACATAAACACAGGCACACACACACACGCACATTTACACGCACAGGCATGCACAAACACACTAACCTGAATATTTCATTCATAACCATATACAAACTTTCTAATAATAAGTAAATTCTTTCACAAATAAGAAACAAGAAAATCAGGCAATTTAGATGAAACAATTTTTGCTTTTGCAGTGACTTCATCCTAAAAAACAATAAAAACCAACACATCATCATGATCTAGAAAACAGCTCGCTTTTCTTGTATCATTCTGTTCATCTGCAATTGATGGATTTGTTTTTCTCTCTGAATTTGAGGGAAAGGGTCGTGGGGGCTGAAATACACATATTAGAAAGGGAGAGAGAGAGAGAGAGAGAGAGAGAGAGAGAGAGAGAGAGAGAGAGAGAGAGAGAGAGAGAGAGAGAGTGAGAGAGAGAGAGAGAGAGATAGAGAGAGAGAGAGAGAGAAGAGATAAAGACAGAGAGAGAGAGAAAGAGAGAGAGAGAGAGAAAGAGGAGAGAGAAGAGAGAGAGAGAGAGAGAGAGAGGAGAGAGAAGAGAGAGAGAGAGAGAGAGAGAGAGAGAGAGAGAGAGAGAGAGCGTATACTGATAGGAATTGGCAAATAAAATAATCTATGCAGGATGTGATACCTTCCGTGGTTTTTGATGGTAAGTGACCTGAGAAAACAGGGGATATATATTTCTGCAAAATCTAACATAACCATTCTCCGATCACAATTTAAATAAACACACACACGCAACACACAGACTAGAAATACTTGGAATAACTTTTTAACAACAAGTTGAAATCATTAATACATGAACAAAAGAAATTTTGAAGGAAATATCTTCAGCAGTTTTTGGTGGAATATATCCTGTAAAAACAGTTCACACGATATTTTTCATCTATGAAGTTTCAAATTATTAATCTGGCTTCAATGATCCCATTCAAACATACTGATAAACAAAACAGAGAAAAAGGCGTGAGATTACGAGGAAATTATTTCAATAAAAACAATGGCTTCAGATTATCGGTATATCATTAAGAAAAAACCCAGTGCCAATCAGTAAATTGTTTGAATGAAAACAATGTCTCTAAAGTAAACTGAAAAATATAATACATAACCAGTGCACAATAACACAATACCTTCTGTGGGTTTTGGTGGTATGTACCCTGACGAAAGAAGCCGTGTCATAAATGATATGCATAACGTACAGCAAAAACAGCTAATTTTGCAATCTGGATATGTGTCTTGATCTTGGTGTTACGAACTGTAAAAGTATTACAAATATTCTCGTTCATCTTTGTATCGCTGGATGGATTTTCAGTTAACTTTGATCTATTCAAGATTTTCGTCGCTCACGGAAATACTCGGAGAATTGCTATAATCACTAATTTCAGTGTGCACTGGCTCGTTATTCAAAATTCTTCCAGTACGATACAAAACAGGCTGATGATCATGAATGATTCAGTTTAACATCTGACAGTGCCTAATTTCCCTCTTGATGCTTCTTCAGAAAACGTCCCCTCAGCTTCTTTCCATTTACAGACAAAAGGGGAGGTTTGTAACAGTTATTAATGTGTCATTATGCCACTGCTGAAATTTCATTGTGAATAGCATGCACACACACACACACCACACACACACACACACACACACACACACACACACAAAACACACACACACACACACACACACACACACACACACACACACACACACACACACACACACCCAGAGTCTAGCGTTTGCTTTATCCTGACTTCAAGTGTCTGGCTGTCACGTACAGTCAGTTTTGAGAATCACGCATATTTTAAATGGGACTGTGAATTCTCCCCGCCTTCTGTGTCTGTCTCTGTTTGACAGTTGGTTTCTAAATTCAATACTGAAAGAGTTTACCATATGGAGACAAAGTTTTTATCATTGACTTCTAAGTTAAAAGAACACGAAAAGACAAGCCAAAAATCAACGTGGTACATAATGAACTATTTGCTACACAGTTCTGTTCTGACCATTTTGTACAGTGCTTCTCTATCAGATAAGAAAAATGGTATTCATTACAAAAAAGATATACTTCGATTTTAGGAAAAATAATAAACTATTGATATTTGATATCTGAGCCTTTGTCAACTCGGAACAAAGATTAAGTATTGTTATAGATTGGGAAAGTTTCTCAAAACTATTCAGAAAAATTAAGGAAATATAATTGAAATGGGCTCAACCTAGAATATGCCATAATATTTTGGTCACAAGGAATAGTTTAACAGATGAGTCTATAAAACCGTATGAAACATTTCTTAAGATTATCTTATATGCTAAACATTTCGATTATAAATGCAGAACGAAAAAATTCAAACCAAATACACACTATTCTCTGACATATTTAATTAAGAAGCAAACATTAGATTGAAAAATACTTTTATTATTTATATTATTATTTCTCTACGTTGAGTACTGTCAAGAGTGGTATCCATATTAAGCACTTACTGAGACAGGTACACAAGAGTGAAGTAAAATTTTGTTTTGAAGTGTTACTGGCTTTGTTTAATTTTGGACGTGGTGCCTTAACTATGTGATTTTGATGCGCTAATACCACCACCTGTTCCTTCAAACGTTTGTGTCAGGTTGTATATGCATGCTTGTTTGTTTGTTTGGTTGGTTTTTGTGTGTGTGCGCATGAGAGAGAGAGAGAGAGAGAGAGAGAGAGAGAGAGACAGACAGAGAGACAGACAGACAGACAGACAGACAGACAGATAGACAGACAGAGACAGAGAGAGACAGAGACAGACAGACATACACAGACAGAGAGAGAGAGAGAGATACACTGCATCCGGCATGTTTGTGTGTTTAGTGTATGTGTGTGACATGATGAACGCATGAACAAGTGTAATTTGTCTCGATGTTATTTCTTAGCTGGTATATATCGAATTAAGGAGATAGGATTAAGGAGAGAGGATTAAGCATGTATGCTAAAAATCTCCCTTAACTTTCTTTGCATGTGATGTATAATTATTTATATATCGAATTAAGGAGAGAGGATCAAGAATGTATGCTAAAAATCTCCCTTAACTTTCTTTGCATGTGATGTATTATTATTTTCATATTCTATTCCAGTCTATGTCATGTACTATGGCTGATGAGGGTGCTATCACATTTGTTTGTAAATGTGTAACATGACTAACTGAAAAGAAAAGAATCTTTTTTGCAAGGGAAAAAATTAAGGAGAGTGCAATACCTACCTGGGCAGAAAGCAGCAAAGACCTTGTCTCTGAGTCCCAGTAGTTCACTGAACTCTTGAACAGCGAAGCGATTCTCGTCGACTGGTATGCTGGCAATGCCATCCAACTCTCTAGTATCCTTCAGTCCGATACCAATGGCATAGATGTGGATGTCTTCTTCACGTGCTTGTTCTGCTTCTGGGATGGTTCGACGTGAGTTGATGTTGGACACGCCATCAGTGACGACGATGCAAATGTTGGGAACCCCAGGACGGTCACCATTGGCTGCTGTGTACATCCGAGTTCTCATGGTGTTGAGAGCGTCTGCTGTGTTGGTACTGCCATAGCGGTATGGAATTTCATCGATGGCGTTAAAGACGCCCACCTTGGTGTTGTGGGAGTTCAGGTGGAACATGACGTGATCCTCAGTGCTGTAGATCATGACACCGACACGCACGTTGCCTCTATCGATATCGGCAATGAAGAGAAAGTCCTTGACGAAGTCTTTCATCAGTTCAAAGTTGGGTCCTGTCACACTGGTGGAGGAATCCAGGATGAAAACCAGATCAATTTCAGACCCGGCACAATCTGTGACACAACAGGAACATTGCTTTTTTCTGTCTGCCTTTCTCTTATTCGTAAAGAACTTTTGTCTTAGAATTCACACACATCCATCTACATCATAATCACTATCTGCAGATAAACGTTTCTTATGGAGGAATTAAAGACTGATACAGATCACTTTGAGGGAAATCTCTCTCTTTTATCCTATGATCTTATCCTGGTTTTGTTGTGCTGATTTGTATACACAAATATGTGAAATACACAAATATTGTTCAACAGTTGTGAAAACAATGGTACGGAAATCAGCACCAGGAAGACGAAACCCGTGTCAGTTGGACTAACACCTGACAAACTGGACATCAAAACCAAAAGACATAACTTCGCCAAACTCTCTGATCAGCTACCGCCCGCCTCAATCCCGGAAGCCCCCAGACAATAAGGTGCTTGGACCTTACAACTGATCGAAAAGCGGGCAGCTGTCACTGTACAGAAAATAAAAAAAAACCCTTCACACTCAGGCAGCTACAACAGAAGAGTTGGGAACAGAGACAGTCTTTATACGTTCCTGCAATGACCTAAGTTTCTGACCTGATTAGCAGACGAGACCTC
>CM060305.1:28933865-28976365 GCA_030674185.1 Monoplex corrugatus | reverse complement strand
GATCAAGAATGTATGCTAAAAATCTCCCTTAACTTTCTTTGCATGTGATGTATTATTATTTTCATATTCTATTCCAGTCTATGTCATGTACTATGGCTGATGAGGGTGCTATCACATTTGTTTGTAAATGTGTAACATGACTAACTGAAAAGAAAAGAATCTTTTTTGCAAGGGAAAAAATTAAGGAGAGTGCAATACCTACCTGGGCAGAAAGCAGCAAAGACCTTGTCTCTGAGTCCCAGTAGTTCACTGAACTCCTGAACAGCGAAGCGATTCTCGTCGACTGGTATGCTGGCAATGCCATCCAACTCTCTAGTATCCTTCAGTCCGATACCAATGGCATAGATGTGGATGTCTTCTTCACGTGCTTGTTCTGCTTCTGGGATGGTTCGACGTGAGTTGATGTTGGACACGCCATCAGTGACGACGATGCAAATGTTGGGAACTCCAGGACGGTCACCATTGGCTGCTGTGTACATCCGAGTTCTCATGGTGTTGAGAGCGTCTGCTGTGTTGGTACTGCCATAGCGGTATGGAATTTCATCGATGGCGTTAAAGACGCCCACCTTGGTGTTGTGGGAGTTCAGGTGGAACATGACGTGATCCTCAGTGCTGTAGATCATGACACCGACACGCACGTTGCCTCTATCGATATCGGCAATGAAGAGAAAGTCCTTGACGAAGTCTTTCATCAGTTCAAAGTTGGGTCCTGTCACACTGGTGGAGGAATCCAGGATGAAAACCAGATCAATTTCAGACCCGGCACAATCTGTGACACAACAGGAACATTGCTTTTTTCTGTCTGCCTTTCTCTTATTCGTAAAGAACTTTTGTCTTAGAATTCACACACATCCATCTACATCATAATCAATATCTGCATCCAGGATGAAAACCAGATCAATTTCAGACCCGGCACAATCTGTGAAATATTGGGAACATTCGGTTTATCTATCTTTCTTACCTTCGCAAAAAGATTTTTTCTTTGGAATTCATACACCTGCAATCTACATTACTATCACTATCTGTGGATAATCCGGCATAGTCTCATCATCATTAACACGAGATTCACGACAAATAGAGACACTACTACTTGGTAAAACTTCTAAATGCAACTTTGTCTTTGTTTATGCAATACATACAAATAATCAACTTTTAGGTTGATTGGTTCTGATATCACTCTCTATAACTATGATATCAATAGACAACAAGTCTTCACAGGTCGACACGACTTTCATTGTTTTCGAAATTTATTAAACATTCTTTTTGGATGAACAAAAAACTGATACAGAACACTTTGAGGAGAATCTCTTTCACTTTCTGACCTTACAAGTTTTGTTTTTGTTTTTGCTTTGTATTCACAAATATACAAAATATACAAAAATTAAAAATCACCTGTGAAAACTTTGGCATGGAAATCAGCGCCAGATAGATAAAGTCTATATCAGTAGGAGTAATCCCTGAAAAACTGGACATCAGAACTAAATGACTCAACTTAAAAAAACTTGACATTTTCGGTACTAGGTAAATTTATTTACTGAAGATGAGAAAAAATGGACAGAGAAATAAGGCCAGAGTTCAAAACACAAATGTTGTGAGCTACCAACTTCCACCCCTTCTATAATAACCAAGACTTCCCATGGAAACAAAAGCCAGACTTACACGTCACTTCTTTACCCTTGCAAGAACATTCTTTTCCGTCAAATTTACACATTGAATAATGTACAACAGACCGCACATAAGTACAATCTTTGTACCCACACTGCCTTATTAGTGACAGATCTGGTGTATGATAAAAAAAAAAAACCCAATAACAACAGAGATTGTATCACAACATGCAAGGTGAACTGACTCGAAAAAGTAGTAGGCAAGACCAGAAAAGACATTATTAGAGAGAAAAGAATTGAGAAACGGTTGGAACACCACATGTTAACCATTACATCGAACAAAAATGGATCAAGTGGTCTGATTACCTGATCAGGATTTTGTCAATCTAGCCTTTCGAGCCATCACCACCTTTCGAGCCATCATCACCAGATGCTCAAGCTTCAGAGCCAGAGAGGAAAACCACGAGTAATACGGGCGGATACGTAGCGTTACCGTTTATTTTAAAAACATATGTATCACTAGGAAATGATGCATTGAAAGTCCTTACCTTTTTTCTTAGGAGGCGGTGTAGTTTGTGGAAGAGGTTCTGCAAGAAAAAAATATGATACAGTACTGTTACATCAAAACGAAACTCCGACACGAGCACCCCACCTTTCCCACTTCTCCTATCCCCAAAACACAAAAACAATAGCAAAATTTGATAAGGGTCACTATACAGTAAGGCTCTACTAATGATTCATGATAATATAGAAACAGATACTTTACAGTTTTCAAATAAATCCTTCCCACTAATTCTCTTACTGCATTAACACAAGCTCACAATACCTCTTCGCGAAGTTTATGCTAAAGAAACCATGATGCACATCTGGATATCTTGTAGAAAACTTAGGGTGAAAAAATAATACAGCATTATCAAAATTATCAAATATGGGAAGACACTGCAGTTCCTGATTGATAACCTACAAGATACATTAAAACATAGTAATTATTTATGACTTATAAAATCAAATGCTACTTAATTTAATAAATGCTAGAATACAATCGGACAGATCACAGATTGAATACAATAAATGCTAGAATACAATCGGACAGATCACAGACACAAACGCGGGCACACATACGTACACAAAAACCTGATTATTTCACTCATAATTCTATTCATATATATAAACACCTGGTATACGTAAGAAAACTGTGCCATTTAGTTGAAACACTCTTGCTTTTGTAGTGACCTCATAATAACAACAACAACAATGATCAGACTCATCGTAAAGAAAACAGTTAAATCTATGCTCTTTTTGTACTATTTTTGTACATTTGCATTTCATTCTGTTTCTCTCCTTGAATGTGTGGGGAGTGGCAGTGGGCTATATACACACATGAGAGAGAGAGAGAGAGAGAGAGAGAGAGAGAGAGAGAGAGAGAGAGAGAGGGAGGGGAGGAGAGAGAGAGAGGGGAAGAGGGGGAAGGAAAAGAGATTGATGATTGATCTTTGTTTGCCAACAATATGATAGTGTTAAGTCAGTTATTCGTATCTACGGTTGCTTAAATCTATTTGACGACACAAAAAAGTAAGAGCAATAGACAACAACAACAACAACAATAACAACAACAACAACAACAGAGAAAGAGAGAATATAACTTTAATCTGTTATACAGGCAATGACTAGTACAATAATGCATGCATAGCATTATACCTTCTGTGGTTTTGGTCAGTGGATCTCCTGGTAAAAGACAGCACTGCCTATGATACATCTTTACAATCTGATATAACCTGAGATATATACGTTATAACAACAGTTGACGAGAGTGCTCTGTGAGTGCTCCAGGTAAATGACAGTAAACATAGTGACTCAAACGGTAAGTACTGGTAATACCAAAGAAATAAGACGGAAGCAGGGAGAATTTTTATAATATCAACCAAAGGACATAACTCTTGAGAGTCACATAGGAATTATCTCCCATGTTGTGAAACTTCTCAAATCTAACACGTTTGCGCTACCCATTCAGCTAGCATAGAAGCATACAAAGATACAAACTGTGTTAGATTTGAGAAGTTTCACAACATGGGAGATAATTCCTAAGTGACTCTCAAGAGTTATATCCTTTGGTTGGTAAGTACTGGGTCAAAATTTTTTCCATCATTGTTTAAGTGTGGGTTCAAATCCCACCCAGACCCAACATTTATCTTTTAAAAGAATATTGGTCTTTTGAGACGTTTGTATTTTTTTTTATCCCTATATGCTGGATTCCTCCCAATTTATTTAGGTAACTTCTGCAACCAGCAGAAATTTACAAAAATATAAGCCGATTCCTGACACAGTGAAAGGATGAGCCATTCTTTACACAATTAATTTTAGCTGTAGAGTATGTTAATAAATGTAGTTACGTTATGTTGTTATCATTACGCAACTTGCATACAGAAGTGTTAAGTGCCCTGGGCCAATCTTACTGACAAAGATGTAAACTGTCATGGTTTTTCATCAACACTACGACCATCATCATCGGATCATTATTATCATTACCACTATTATCACAATCAGCTTTATCAATTATCAGCAAATCAAGTTCGGTAACATTTGCTCTTTAAAAGTAGTAACAAGAGACTTATGGTTTAAAATTTTCTGCAGCACAAAGTTACCAACACATACACATAATTATTTTAATGATAATACGTAGATCAACGAATGTCATAAACTGTATATGTTCATAGATAATAGAAAACACGTGCACTTACACGAATTTTTATCGTTCTGTGCGTTTTGTGTTCATAGAAATTTTTGTCTAGCCATATGTGCCCTCTGCACCTTTTCCACTGTCACGATTTGAAATGCATAACATATACTGCTGCTGCTGCTTGCAGCTTTGCTACTACTATTACTAATATTACAATTCTACTATTGCAAACACACACATACACATCCATGCGCAAGCATTTCACCTAGAAATTCAAAATAAAAAAATGTACCTGTCTCTATCCTGTATTTGTAGATGCCAGGGATTTCATCCAGCTGTCCCTCAGAACTGATAAGAGTCTGGTAGTAATCAAGAGGTTTGGAGGACACGCCATCGATCTCATTGGTATTTCTTAGATTAATACCCACGGTGTAGATATCAGTACCAAGGTCCTGCAACATCGTCCATCACGATCTCTTTTAAGGTTCAGTTACACTGTTATTTCACACTATATCAATTACGGAGTCTGACTTACGTTTCAAGTAACACATGGTACACAGAATGACTGGATTAATGATTGTGTGCCAATACCAGCACAAAAAGCGTCAAACAGCAGATTAACAAAATACTTAATTGAATGAAGATGGGAACGAATGAGTGAAAAATAGTATGCATCAATAAATCAATATACAAACAAGAACCATACGTAATATCTATGCAAGGACATGCTCGCCCGTGCACACACATACATGTACACTCACACACAGAATACCTTGAGCCGCTTGGCAGCAGCGACAGCTCGGTCAGTGTTCAAACTCTTTTCACTGCCGGTCAGCATGACAATGTTGTTACGAGCACGAGGACGGTCACCATTACGTTGATTAAACATGTTTTCTCTCACGTAATTGAAGGCTCGGACTGCGTTCATACGGCCTCGCCCCGTGCCACGGAATCCATCCACTGCCTCTATCACCTGCACAATACACTTTAGGTCACTTGCAAACAACACATGTGTAGATTACCTTTCATTTAAAAAAAATGCCAACTAATCAGTCCCTGACTGATCGAATTTTAATGTCGTGGTAGGGTTCATATTTTGTTTAAATTAATAGCAGCAAATTCACGCAATGCTTACCTGAATCGCTCATGGTGCACAAGGACATGAACAAAAGCAATAGAGTGAGAGAACAGAGTCAAAAGACAAACTAAAGACTTAACAAAACGTGAAAGGGGTGAACGCATGAAAACCAAGACAGTATCAACTTGTGGTCCTGCCTTGTTGGGTGTTGGCCAGAAGAATGAAAACAACAACAACAACAACAACAAAATTGCAGTATTCAGCAATCTCTGCACAAGAGGACCACTGACTGGTCAAGGTGGGTCACATGTAGACCACACGAAAACCATGCTGGTCAGATTAGTTTCGAAAGCTTGATCTAGTGCATACAACGTTAAACATTTTAATATTTGTCTATAACTGAGCATTACCCCAAAATTAGATCACGGTAACATAAAACTCAGCAGAAGAGTTATCAATAGCTGCAGCGTCATATGTTTATTTTACACAAAACAGGGAATTGTCATTACGACTTGGCCATTTAGATTTTATTCCATTCTGCTGTTGTAAAGAACAGTCTACATTTTATCACGAACACTCTTCCAGTATACGCTTTAAATCAGTCTGAATGAATACTTGCCCATAAAAAACCCTTCAAGTATTTTTACATATCATCAGTTATAAAAAGTAATAGTTCAGTTGCGTCTGAATAAGACACACCCATAAAAACGCTGAACCATGACTGACCTCATCTTGGAAGTTGTATCTATTGAGTTGGAACTCGGCGTTAGGTTTGGCAGTGAAGGTCATGGCTCCCACGCGGTAAACTCCGTTATCTATGTCCAACTGACTGGCAAAATTCCGTACAAAGTTCTTCATCCAGTCAAAGGTCCTGTCGTTGACAGTGCCATCCAGCATGAAGATCAAGTCATATCCAGTGTCGCTGTGCACTGAAAAAAGGGGCATCACCCGTCATAACGCATTTGAGTGCTGAGCATCTACTGAGTAGCAACGATGACGCATAATAGAAGCAAAGAACATATACTAGAGTCAAAATCACTGATTTGGCTATATGGCATAAAGAAGTGGTAGATGGAGTATGGTCAAAATCCTCCACTGAAATAATTCTAACATAAGAAGATTTGTGGCAATTACTAATAAGTAATTTTAGTGTCTGTGTGCATATCGTCAGAAATATGTGGCGACATTAAGGTTCGTCATTGTGTGTGTGTGTGCGTGCGTGAGTGTGCGCGCGCGTGCATTTGTGTGTGGTGTGCTGTGTGTGGTGTGTGTGTGTGTGTGTTGCGTGCGTGCGTGCGTGTGTGTGTGTGTGTGTGTGTGCGCGTGCGTGCGTGTGCGTGCGTGTGTGTGTGGTGCGTGCGTGTGTGTGTGTGTGTGTGTGTGTGTGTGTGTGTGTGTTCGAATGTATAACAGATTCAATACTTCCTTTTACTGTCAATACAACTGTAGATGAATACAGTTTCTGTTTATACAAACACAAAATCAACATATCTGTATCTGTATCTCTCTGTGTGTCTATAAATATACATATTATATGTCAATATGTACATATATATAGATATCTATAGGTACATAGATATTTATATAGACAGATAAATAGATAGAAAGATAGATATATACATAGATACATATAGGTACATAGATATTTATATAGACAGATAAATAGATAGAAAGATAGATATATACATAGATACACAGACAGATAGATAGACAGATAGATAGATAGATGGATGGATAGACAGATAGACAGACAGATAGACTGAAAGACAGACACACAGATATCTAGAGAGATAGGTAGACAGACGTCGACAGATACAGATATCGATAAATAGACAGGTATATTTTCATAAAATGTATACCTGGTTCTCGGCGTGGTGTCGTAGGTTCGGGTGTAGTAGTTGGTGTAGTTGCTAAGAATAAAAGATAGCAAAGGTAACTGTTAACCACTCAACACTTCAGTCTTAAGATTTCTTCATCAAAATGTCATAGTCTTACTGATTTTTTAAACTAAGTAGCTGGTAGTGAGAAAAAAAGTTACTGCTGTCATCTGTTGCAGAGAGTTATGTACTTCTCAGTTTCATGCGTATGGAGAACATGTTATGCTTAGGGGGCTAAAATGAGATATAGTCAATTATTTATGACAGAACACCGCATCATAGTCACATAATTCGATGATGTGCATATAGATCCTAAACCAAATAAATGTCACTGTACCCAGTTAGTTTTCACTGTATTGTTTGCTTCAACTCATACTAGTGTAAAGCTTATGGGGACACTATGTCATTAGTTTTAAAATAAACGTACACATAAAACTGATTTACGAAACTGCTTGATGGGAAAAAGTAGACAATAAAATTCAAATAAGTATCAATGTCCAAGGACTAAACAGAGACAACCCGACTTGTACTCTTTGATAAACAAAATCATAAAAACATCTAAATCCAACTGAAAGAGCTTACTGGAGTGTAATGAATCTAACATGTTGCTTAAAATTAAATTAAATACCTGTCTCTATTCTGTATTTGTAGATGCCAGGGATTTCTTCCAGCTCATCCTCAGAATTGATGAGAGTCTGGTAGAAATCAAGAGGTTTGGAGGACACGGCATCGATCTCATTGGTATTTCTCAGATTGATGCCCACTGTGTAGATGTCGGTACCAAGGTCCTGCAACATGTTCCATCATGCCTGTTTTACATTCCACTTACATAGCCACTTGACGTCTATGCTATATCAGCTGATAGAATTAATTCAAAAATAAAGCAAAAATCTCATCCACGTATTTACATAGAATTAATTCAAAAATAAAGCAAAAATCTCATCCACGTATTTACATAGAATTAATTCAAAAATAAAGCAAAAATCTCATCCACGTATTTACATAGAATTAATTCAAAAATAAAGCAAAAATCTCATCCACGTATTTACATAGAATTAATTAAAAAATAAAGCAAAAATCTCATCCACGTATTTACATAGAATTAATTCAAAAATAAAGCAAAAACCTCATCCACGTATTTACTGGATTTAAATCGCCCAAAATAAATGAACAACAACAACAACAACAAAACGCTCAAGTAGAACAATACGCCAGCTAAACAGACAGTAAAAGAAGGAAAAAAGGGAAAAGACAAGAAACAACACACACACACACAACACACACACACACACACACACACACCACACACACACACACACACACACACACACACACACACCACACACACACACACACACACACGCACATATGCAGCCACAGCCACATCTACAGAATACCTTGAGACGTCTGGCAGCAGCAACAGCGCGGTCAGTGCTCAAACTCCTCTGACTGCCGGTCAGCATGACAATGTTATTAGGAGCACGAGGACGGTCACCATTACCCTGAGTGAACATAGAGTCCCTCACGTAGTCAAAGGCTCGGGCTGTGTCCACACGACCTCGCCGTGAGCCACGGAGTCCATCCACCGCCCCCATCACCTGCATTAGATCAATATATTTGTAAGTTAGAATCATCTGAAAATATCAGCAAGAACAATGACGACATCAATAACTTCAAGACAAACCATCTTACAAACAAATAGATATGTTTAACTTTTACTATAGAAAACACAGCCTCTGCAATTACTAATGTGCATAAAATTATAATGACACCATATCTAGTTTAATTGTATAACGTCACTGAAAATATGGCGTAACTAATTATGCGTCCAAAAAATGGATCCCAGCGTAGAGCAACTCATGATGTCTTTACAAAGCGAAAACTTGCAGACGGTCCAATCAGAATTCATGCTGATTTTAAAATTGTGTGTGTTGACAAGTATGTGTTATGTAGGACAGTTTGCTGTGGATGGGTAGTTTCAAAGGAGGAATAACCGATTTGAAAGAGACGTCCATGGAACAAGCTAACTGTTTTGCTTGTTAAAAGATCCTTACATCGTGAAATAAGTCAAATATGGCGTTTCATACAGCGCAGTTGAACGAATCTTGCGGCATGATCTTGAGATGAGAAGAGTGGCTGTCATTTTGTACAGAGGGCCTGAAAAAGTAGAGGGTTTAAACTCTACCAATTGCTTGAACTGTTTGAGCAAAACGGCCCAAAACGACTATGTGACGTGATGTGATCACAGATGACAAAACGTGGGTCATCTTCTATAGCATACTAAACAAACGGTCCAGTCAAATGTGGGTGGGCGCTAATGCGTAAGTCCGGCTGCTCTGAGACAGTGTTTTGCCCAAAGTTGTGCAACCTATCCATGAGCAGCATCCAAATGTGGATACCAGCAAACCACTCCTTCTACATGACAACACAAGTGCTCAAAAAGCCAAGGTCACTCTGACCTATGTACACAGGAAATCCTTTCAAATTTTCCTTCACTCATCTACAGTCCTAACTTAGTCCCATGTGACTTCTGATTATTTCCCTTTGTGAAGCAAAACCTGGCTGGCAAGAAATTTTTAATAATACAGCACTTGGGAAAAGCAATGAAATCACAGCCTGGTATCATATCTCAATCAGGCTACAAAAACGCTCTTGGCTAAGGAGGCTGAAATTCTGTGTGGAGAGAGGAAGACAGTGCTTTGAAGGATTGAAATTTTCATGTATGTTGGACTTCACATATTTGTTCAGCAAAGTAAGCGACAAGATTTTTGGATCAGCTCTTGCAGTTGACGATCTGGATGACATAGATACATACCAATGTTTTACTCATACATAACAACCAAAAAAGGGACACTTTCTCTTTCACGAAATTTGCACAGAAGTGTTCCACCTTACACATATAGAAATAGCACTAAATGGTTGGAATGGACCGTTTCTTTTGATCAAAATGGAATTTTCCGAGTGAAATTTTCTGCGTGAAATATACTGATTTACGACATAATAAACTGGTAGAATTATGCCAGTCTTAAAGAATGTTCGCCTTGAAAATTTAAATTTAACAAAATTGAAATTGACCCTATCTGTATCTTACAAATTAATGTGGGAAAATGTAAATATATCAGACTGTTTCAACATACATGCGTTTCCTGGTCTTCACAAGAAATCAAAAAGTACAGAAACATCAGAACGATGTACAGAGGTTGCTGGCTTTTCATCGTGTTTCCACTGCACTGGCACAACAGCTCCTATTACGGTACTTCTGTTACACTGCCATTTCTACTATTAAGTTCAACAATAACTATTAAACATAACAAAACAAACAAACAAACAAACAAACAAACAAACAACAACAACAACAACAAAAACCAGCAAAAGTGGTACTAGCAACAACAGCAACACAAAATCAGTATCAAAACTTGTGGGGGAAAAGCATAACTAAGAATCAAGTGGATATTTCATTAAGACCTGACCACACAAATGACATGCATATACACAGACATCAAAACAGTGATGGACCTCATCTTGGAAGTTGTATCTGTCGAGTTGGAACTGGGCACTAGGTCTGGAGGTGAAGGTCATAACACCCACACGGTAAACTCCATTATCCACTTCCAGCTTACTAACAAAGTTCCGCACAAAGTTTTTCATCCAGTTGAAAATCCGGTTGTTGACTGTGCCATCCAACATGAAGATCAAGTCATATCCAATGTCGCTGTATACTGAAAAATGCGTATAACTGATTTCATTCATCATCATAAATAACTAATTGTTAAATTACTACTTCTTATGTTGTACTGACATCACTGATCACCATACCTATGTACCCTGAGGGTTGCATAAAACATTCTTTACATAAAATACGTGAGTTTATACAAACAGTGGAAATATTTTGTTTGTCTGCCATAAAATTGTTTTACAAACCTTGTGGTACGTTCTTTCACATATCCTTGAAATTATCAGCTGCATAAAATTTGAATTCATTTCCAACAGTTTTTATACACATGCGGAGCACAGGAGCCAAAGCCCTGACCATAATCACAACACACTCACCGTAACCAAATGCTAGTTTAGAGCCCAGTTTCATTAGATGTTCTAAGCCTGAGAATCATTATATCAGTGAAACAGCTGTCGTCACGCGCATAGAACTTGTATCTGACTAATAAAAAGATAGCGAAAACAGTGCAATTCGTTTACAGATTTTGTATTTATTCATATTTATCAATGTTTTAGCAACAAGCGGTAAACATGAGTTAATTATCCATACAATGTTATCGCTAATATTTAATAAGTGAACTGTTTTAAGGAATATTATCAACTCGATTCGTGTCTCTAAATTGAGATGTACAGATAGCTAGGTGGCTAGACGGATTAGACAAGCTACCATGTCATATACGTGCAGTTTATATCACTTTCTGCGGGGAAATCATGAATGCAATTCATCATTACAAGTCTCCTTAATCGATTTTGTTTTAGTAATTGCAGAAATGGTCGAAATATTGTTCAGTTACAAAACCAAGATCTTCAAAGAAGGCTTTCTATTTCTTGTTTTTCCAAGTTTGCTTTAATTTACACTAATTTCTTTAATCATTATGAATATTTTTTCTATCTCCAAATAATAAACAGTGGCCAGTAAATTTGGCAGGGACAGATACCCTCAGTTAGCACAGGCAAAGACAAGAAAAACCTAGACGGTCTGGCCATAATAGAACGATGGACAAATCGAATGGCAGATACACTTCATATCTACGAGATGATCATACGCCAGACTTTTCCATCTAGCTTCAGACTGCTAGATTCATCTCCACGAGACACCTCCAGGTATAGGCGAACAGCAACAGGGTACTCGAGGTGTAGGCGAACAGCAACAGGGTAAAGTAACACCTAGACGCAAATATTTGCCTGAAAGCTCTTACAGGGGTATTGGTTGATTTCTTTATACATTCCTTTCTTTGTGTTGTCCCTGACAAAGGAACTGATATTGCTTCGAAAAGAGATTTCTGGTAATTAATACTTTCTCAATGATCTCCTTTGTTTGCTTTTCGTGAATTTTCTTATACACTAGGTCTATGAAATTCTGTCTCAAAGCAAACAAACATGTTTTTACATCAAGGCAGATGACTATATCTGCCATGCTGTTCTTGTGTGGAATTGAGTCCAAAGCCCTTGTTAATTTTCTTTATTATGCAGTCGTCCTTGGCAGTCATTTCTTTATCAAAATAATTATGGCAAATGTTATAAGGCTACACACAAATTCAAGGCACCGGCGAGGCCTTGAAAGAATCTCTTGGATGATCGCTGACAGACATCACCAAATTTCTGACATAAAATCCTTGTATGTTTATTTCAATCAATCTGTTGTTTTGTTTACAATGAATACAACATAGAACTCTCAGAATGCGATTGCTATCATACCGTGAAGTCTCGGAACTCTCAGAATGCTGTTGCTACCATATCGTGAACTATCATAGGATGATTACATGTACGTACTGCTAGGTTCGTCATATTTGGTTTCAAATCTCTCTCCCACTTTTTTATTTGAAGGGAGGGGAGCCTGAGTAAAAGAAGATGGAATAGGACACACACCTATCACGATCTGTTTGATAACAGTGAAAAATAAGTCAGTTCAGAGCTGCTCATGTGTCTGTTTCATTAATACCGTGTTACTTTGAACATTACAAAAGCTAACCACAGTTGAATTTTGTTTTTATCATACGGCTTCTTCAGTGTTTATTTTAGTATTTCACTTATCGGCAGATTTTACTTTAAGAGCTCAATGATTGTATAGTTTTACTACATATGAATATAAAACAATTCAGTTACACAAGTATTCTTAATTCTGTGTTGAACTTTGAAGTAAAAAAAACTGAATGACATTTTCTTGAAGCGACTCTAAAATATCACCAAAGTTAAGGTCTCTTAAGCGACACGAACAAAGCTAAATCGCACAGTATACATAATGCAGCGGTGTATGCTACAAGCCTATTAGTAGTAAGTTGTTTTAAACTGATTAAGAATACATCTATATTTTCATTATTATCAATACACTTTTATGTAGCATGTGGTTTTTTTGTAACATATTCAAAATGGAAAAGGACGCATTGAAAATCCTTACCTTCCGTTCTAGGAGGCTGTGCAGTTGGTACACCAGGATCTACAATAAAACAAAAAACGATTCAGTAGCATTACATTAAAACGACACTCCAACAAGAGCATCCCTTCACAAATATATTCATGGTTACAAAATTTGATAGTGGTCACTATGCAAACAGCAGTAACCCCCAATGTATAATTCAAGAAACAAAAATACGAAAGATCTTCCAATTTTCAAATAAATCTTTTCCATTAATGTTCTCATCACATCAACGCAATTTCACAGTATATTTTACTGAAATTTACGTTAATGAAAATACGATACACATTTGAACACTTTGTAGAAATCTGGGGATGAAACATAATACAGCATTGTAAAAATCACCACAAGCATGAGAAGATACCTGGAGTTCCTGGTTGGTAACCTGTAGGATAAATTACAAACAAATAATCATAATCAAATAATAATGGCTCACACAAACAAACAAGCACACAAACAATAAAAAAAACCCAAATGCTAATGCCAGAGTAGAATCGGACAGATCACACACACACAGACAGACACACACACGACACACAGACACACACACAGACACACACACAACACACACCACCCACACGCACACACACACACACACACACACACACACACACACACACACACACACACACACACACACACACACCTGGCCACAGAAAAGGATTATGCCGACTTGAAGTCAGTGCACATGCCTACACACTTTGAGAGGTTGATCCACAAACACTCCAAGAGAAGACATAAAATGTATAGTCTGTGGGGTGATTGAAGATGAACTTCATATCCTAGACAGCTGTGGTAGACACAAAACAATATAACTGAAATTGACGAAAAAATTCAAGTGACTCACTTAAGGAAGAGAATGTACAAATGTATGTTGCAGAATATTTTCATTATTGCCTGCTTTTGAGAAAACTGAAAGATTCTCAGTCATTCATACATTCATATTCCCACTGATGATGATGATCGGAACGCAAAATGTGAAAGCATTAGCTTTCATACATTTGTAGTCCCACTGGTAATGATGATAGTAACGCAAAATGTGAATTCAATTGCTTTGGTACATTTATATTCACACCGACGATGAAGATCGGAACGCTAAATGTGAAATCAATAGCTTTCATGCATTTATATTCCATCGATAATGATGATCGAACACAAAATATGAAATCAATAGCTGTTGAAATTATTGACCGTTATGTCGTCTTATTACAACTGGTTTGCGTCTTGTATATCCTTATCATGGGTTCCTATGGCAAAATAATCGTGCTCTGAGGTCTTCATATTCACACACATACGTACGCACGCACGCACGCACGCACGCACGCACGCACGCAGCACGCACACACACACAACATGCACACACACTCACGCACAAAGCACATATGCACGCACACACACGCACACACACACACACACACACACACACACACACACAACGCACACACACATAAATGTATATATATATATATATATATATATATATATATATGTATACATATCTCTGTGTGTGTATGTATGTTGTGTATGTATGTGTATGTATGTACGTATGAGTATGTAGTATGTATGTATGTATGTTGTGTGTTGTGTGTGTTGTGGTGTGTGTGTGTCGTGTGTGTGTGTGTGTGTGTGTGTGTGTGTGTGTGTGTGTGTGTGTGTGTGTGTGCGTGTGTGTTTATAAACAGAGAGACAGAAAAGTGAGAGAGAAGGAGAGAGAGAGAGAGAGAGAGAGAGAGAGAGAGAGAGAGAGAGAGAGAGAAAGAAAGAGAGAGAGAGAGAGAGAGAGAGAGAGAGAGAGAGAGAGGGAGAGAGAGAGAGAGAGAGAGAGAGAGAGAGAGAGAAGGGGTGATCCTAGTTTCCAGCGGTAAAGACAAGAACATCATTCCATAATGTTTACTTAACTACACATATTTATTGTTACTATGGTCTACTTCATTAACAAAACAAAACACGACAAAACAAAACAAAAACAATGCCTAACAATAATGAATTTAATAATAGTAGTAATGTGAGATAACATAAATCTAATACGTAATATAGCCACTGAATCAAAAACAAGTTTTGAAAAATAAGTAATATAGCCATGACAACTATAATAATGTATGCATATCACTGTACCTTCTGTGGTTTTGGGTAGTGAGTCTCCTGTGAAAAATATAACTATTCAGATATATATTATCACAACAATGACGAGAAGTGCTCTGTAACTATTACTACAAGTCAATGACAGCACACAGAGTGGCTCAAACTGTAATTATTAGTTCAAAAACGTTTTCACCACTGTTAAAGTATGGATTCATGTCCTCCTTAGACCGAACGCTATCTTTTAAAAAGCAGCACCAATTTGATGGTCATATTTTCACTCACTTTGCTTTCTACACACTAACATCTTCCTCATTTAACTTAGGTAACATTTGCATCCAGCAAAAATGCCCCAAAGTAGAAGTCGATTTCAAGATAAGTGAATCGTGCAGCCGTTTCTTCAAATTGGTAATCTTAGCTGAAATCATATCGTTTATTACGAAACGGCCTATACGTTGTGTTGTTATCATATGCAATTTGC
The DNA here is from genome assembly GCA_030674185.1 of Monoplex corrugatus. NCBI lineage: Eukaryota > Metazoa > Mollusca > Gastropoda > Littorinimorpha > Ranellidae > Monoplex > Monoplex corrugatus. The sequence goes on along the minus strand of CM060305.1, from coordinate 28,960,439 downwards.
AGAGCCCTGGCCTTTATTTTACTAATGATGATGTAACTGCCCGTAAATCATCAACAACTTGACCGTCATAGTCATATCATCATTGTTATTTCTATCATCATTATCATCATCGTCATTATTGTATCTATCATTAGTGAATCACATTCAGTAATATTTATGTACCCTGAAGAAAACAGATATATAAAAATTTTCCGTTTAACAAATTTACAAACACGTACCCATCATTAATCTAATCAGATTACGGTAAATCAACAAATATCATAAGCACTGATCGGTTTCAACAGAAAACACGAAACAAATCAAACCAAAACAAAACAAACAAAAACGAAAGACTATATAGTTACATTCCTTAGAATTTTTTAGTGCGTTTGATTAGAATGTCCAAATCATAAAACGCTGTAAGAAAAATATTGTCACAACCAACGAAACAATGTGAAAAAATGTAAAACTATCACAAAGTTATACCTTTTGTGGGTTTTGGAAGTGCGTATCCTGAGGAAAAAAGCAATATTAAGAATTAAAAAGGTTACTTGCTGCCCCTTATGTCATGTTCATATTCAGGTTTTAAATGTCGGGAATAATATTTATCCTTGTGAACTGCGTTTTCCTGAATCACTTTGGTTGTGACAGCATTAGATACACTAATAGAACTTACCTTCATTTTGGCGTACATGGGAATTTTGAGCGATAATTCCAATTCGTTCAAATAGATTCAGTCTGGACATTTATGTACTTTCTCCACTTTTCAAAATACAGCTTATAACTAGCTGCCTGTCCATAGAGATCTGTGAATGGTTTTGATTCCAGTTGATGTAACTGTAATATTGTTTTTCTCTCTATTCAGGCAAGCAATTTCTTGTATTCGTTTGTTTTAATTTTTCAAACAAAGTGGGTATTCTCCAGTTGTGGACTTTGTCTAACGTTGAATTATGTATTGCACTCTTTTGCATTGTAATGTATCGAATTTTTGTAACACCACACTGATTGTCCTAATGAAATTTAGTTTTGTTCATTCCCGTTTTTGCTTGTTGGTTACTTAGTTGCTTGATTATGTTTTTCCGGTCATTTACATAGCCCAGGATGTTCATGTAATTTTTAATCAGACAATTCGCATATTATTTATGACGCCTGTTATAGCAATAAAAAAATGAACACATATGGACTGTACTGGCTATAACAGACAATTTAAAATAAAAGAATGTGATGCGTTTTTTTTTTTCTTTTAGGAAATATCCCGGTATAAAGTAAATAGGACGCTACCATTTCTTTAAACCCGATTTCATTGATTCCACATGTCAAACTGTAAAGAAGTGACTGAAAGGAAACTGAATAACCTATCTTAGCAGCAATGCAATTTTGATAATTTAAACCGATATTGACAAAAACTTCCAAAGTTTCTGGTGGTGTATATTCCAGTTAATCCAAATTAACAGACCGCTTTCGTAGATGTGCAGCCTATGCAAGCCAATAAATTTTGTATCTTTAATGATGATTCAACAATTATATTTCGTGATTATACAACCTCCTCTCCCCACTCTCTTTCCCTGGATATCAACATGAAATACCCTTCCTTTTTTAAAATGATAAATTAAAAATTCCTTGTCTCTTATAATTCTAATATCACTTCTGCCCGAGACAAACGGATGTCTACATGTCACCACAGAAAAAAGACTCTGACAACGTATCTTGTCGAATTACTCATTTAAACATTGTAACCGAGGCAGAGAGGAGACAGGACAGACGGACAGAGACCGGAAAATATGAGGAAGGGTGATAGTGACACGTGAAAGATGAAAACACTTCATTGTTTAAGGATAGTAGCAACAGATTCGAGTGTTCCTGCTTCACAGATAGTCCTTGCAATTCCATACATATAACATAAGCATCCAAATATACAATCATAATGAATTATTCAAAAGTAGGCATATAAAATAGACATAAATTAGAAAAACAATACAAACCCACAGGTAAGAGTAAGGACAATAAGAAAGAGAAGCAAGCATTGAAACAAATAAGCAAACAAACAAACAAACAAACAAACAAAAAACAAACAAACAAAGTGGTAAGTGGTAATTGATGAGAGACTGAAAGTGGTACGTTACTATGGCACATACAGTAACATCGGTAAATGCAATCATTCATGCAGGAAGCGATATCCTCTCTGGATTTTGGTGGTATGCATCCTGCGAAAATACATCACGTGCCTACAAAATCAGGCATGACTGTCTAAATATTACACATCTCAATAGTGACTGACAACGAAACGCTCTGAATGACTATCGAGCCAACTTCATCTGTTTTCAGTATAAAAAATTTTGCGGTTTTTGGTGGTATCTGAGCGTATGTGATATTGCACTTTGATTTTATATATCTTGTGAAAACAGCATGCTTTTTTGAAGATTTATATTGTAGTCATACAATTAAGTTGAAATGATGGCATACAAACTGAGAAAATTAAACGATAATCACATCACAAGTATCTCTGCCGGTATGAATTAAATTGATGTTATTGTGAGGCAATGCTCAGGTATACAATTCAACACACATTATGAAATAAACAAGTTACTTTCAGCATACATTTAGAATCATTATCTGACCATTAGTCTTCAGAATATGAATTTGGACTTAACTGACTTAATGTGCTTGGACAGTACTGTGCTTTTTATTCTCATGGTTTTCATTCCTATGAACTGAATCTCTAGTTTGAATATTTCAGCGTGATCGAAATGGTAACCGGTATGCATTCTTAAAACGTTAAAAACTCACCAATAACAAAAGGCCAAACTTACTGATGCTTCCAGTTTGTTCTAACAGAGGTGTCATGTTTTCTTTGAGGTTTATTCACGTCGCAATCTCTAGTATCGTTTCGTTTACGATAAAAAGCTCTATGAATTGTTAATATGAGGGACATTCAATAACAGATATTTTTTCAGTCACACATTAAGCCAACAATCTTGCGAAAACTTTATTAATGAGAGGAGCTTTTAAAAAGATACCATACTATTCTTTACTGATAGGAGAATGAGATGTGAACGACTTATCAACTTATCATCACTTATTTAAATGTCCACTTTGAGCTCACACAGCTGCCCATCATCCACTCTGCCTCAGCAGTTCGTATGGCGCAAACCAGGTTGTACATAAAATCATAAAAACATATTACAAAGAAAGCAAAAAACAAACAGTCCTTCATCCACTCCTCAACTTCCAACCCCTGAAAAAAAAGATACGCTGCACATTGGGATGTACATAACATCCAAAGTTTAAAAACGAAAATTAATTTTCAGAAAATACCAATAATCTTAAAAGAGAGGGCAAACAGTAAAAACAAACAAAAAAGTACACGTATGCCTCCATTCATACAGGTATACATACTACCATTTGTTCATATGTGCGTTTACACTCACAAGTCTACCATACACACACACAACACACACACACACACACACACACACACACACACACACACACACACACACACACACACACCACACACATACACACACTCATTCTCTCTTCCTCTCTTTCTCACTCTCTCACACACACACATACACACACACACACACACACACACACTCGCTCTTTTTCTCTCTCTCTCATACACATATGCTAAGACGTTTTAATTACATAAAATACATTATGAATTGCAATCGTCGTGCCATCAATCATCTTTGGTATCTTTTGTTAGTTTATTTTCAACTATCAAGATAACACGATAGCAGGCTTCCAAAACAGCAAAATCAGCACTAAAATCATCCTTCGTATTGTTTAAAATTCATCGTTTTAAAATATGAGAATGGGAAATAATAGAACGGACATCTTTCCACCTCAAACCGCAAATGTCCCAATTTTCATCGTCTAAAACCTGACGTCTTTCCGGACCCCTAGCGCAATTCGGCTTGTGTGACTTATCGGTGAATCATATATCTACCTACCTACCTACCTTTGTGTGACTTATCGGTGAATCATATATCTACCTACCTACCTACCTTTGTGTGACTTATCCGTGATTCATATATCTACCTACCTACCTACCTTTATGTGACTTATCGGTGAATCATATATCTACCTACCTACCTACCTACCTACCTTTGTGTGACTTATCGGTGAATCATATATCTACCTACCTACCTACCTACCTTTGTGTGACTTATCGGTGAATCATATATCTACCTACCTACCTACCTTTGTGTGACTTATCCGTGATTCATATATCTACCTACCTACCTACCTGCCTATCTACATGTAATCTCTCTCTTCTCTCTGTCTCTGTTTCTGTCTCTCGTACGTCTGTCTCTGTCTGTCTCTGTCGCAATCTCTGTCTGTCTGTCTGTCTGTCTCTCTCTCTCTATATATATCTGTATGTATGTATGCATATATACACACATAGGTTTTTTGTATTAAATTTGATTCTTTAATGAAAATTCATGTGAATTTCTAATTCATTATGGAATAAGACTTTAGGGCTCTAGATATAACTTTGCAAGGTTTATAACGGCGTTCTGAATGTAAAAAAGTAAAAGCTCGTTGTGTTTTGCTAAGGAACAGTATCAACATTTGCTGTCTATCAGGACTTTTGCACCATTCACTTCACTACTCTGAAGTATTGATCTGCCTCACTCCAACAATCTTACTGCACACACTGACCACATCATTCTGCACTCGCTTATTTCGTACACCTAAATCTCCAAAGCAACACACAAATGAAACCATCCGCACAGACCCATACAGCAGCGATATCACATCAGCACAATGTCAAGAGCAATGCAAATATTTCGTTACCTTTGTAAAGACAATATTTACCTTCACAGAAAGCAGCGAAGACCTTGGCCCTGAGTCCCCGTAGTTCACTGAACTCCTGAACAGCGAAGCGATTCTCGTCGAGTGGTTTGCTGGCAATGCCATCCAACTCTCTTGTGTCCTTCAGCCCGATACCAATGGCATAGATGTGGATGCCTTCTTCTCGTGCTTGTTCTGCTTCTGGGACAGTTCGACGTGAGTTGATGTTGGACACGCCATCAGTGACGACGATGCAAATGTTGGGAACCCCAGGACGGTCACCATTGGCTGCTGTGTACATCTGAGTTCTCATGGTGTTGAGAGCGTCTGCTGTGTTGGTACTACCATAGCGATATGGAATTTCATCGATGGCGTTAAAGACGCCCACCTTGGTGTTGTGGGAGTTCAGGTGGAACATGACGTGATCCTTAGTGCTGTAGATAATGACACCGACACGCACGTTACCTCCATCGATGTTGGCGGTAAAGAGAAAGTCCTTGACGAAGTCCTTCATCAGTTCAAAGTTGGGTTCTGTCACACTGGTGGAGGCATCCAGAATGAAAATTATGTCAATTTCCACCTCGTCGCAACCTGAAAAAAAGCCCAGCTATATCATAATATAACTTATTGTCACTGCTACAGAATACGAAAAAACAAACAAACCCCGACCTGTCCTTTTATTCTGCCTAAATTAATTTCTTTAATGAAAAGTAACTCAGACCTTCTGAAAAGGAAAACTAAGCATGGTTGTCCGTATTTATGGAAATAATTTAAAACAAATTGAATCAGTTTGAGCATTAATCTTGCCATGATAGCTCTGATACTTTGGATTTTAGCTCTCTCAAGGCAGAACAGATTGAGCTCATTAGCCTTGTCAAGGCCGAACAGACTGTGCTGGTTAGCCTTGTCAAGGCAGAACAGACTGTGCTGGTTAGTCTTGTCAAGGCAGAGTCCATCTAGAAGAGCGACAACTTCGATTTCAAACTCATAAAATGTCTCAACCTTGGGTTCATGCCCCCATGCCTCTAAGGAAAGTTACTGAGCCAGAGGCTAGAAGACAGACGGGTACTCTGAACAACAAAGCGGCATCTACTGACGCCGCTCCATGCATGGCCGTCATCCATCTCTATAACAACGGGGGTAAGTAAAGGACCAGTATGCCTGATCATTTTCCGGATTGCGCAGCCCAACGCAATTTAATGAGATCGTCAACCATTTGAAACATCAGACGTTCAATCAGTTTTCATACTAGACTATAGGGAATTCGATCCTCACTGTGAAGGAAAACTGGTGAATTAATTCCAATCTTAATTCAAGAGTTCAAAGGTAGTACTCTCAATACTACATCACGTACTGTGTACGATGATATTATCTGGTAAGTGGCAGAGATTTCGCCATTATATCATTTCTCCCATTTACGGTGCAGAAGTATAAAGTCATTGAATGAAAGGCATGTGAATGTTCAGAGAAACTGATCCAAAACATACTATGTTAACAAATGAAATTAAGCAATTAATTGTTCGGCAACTATAAATACCTTTCTTTGCTGGAGGAACAGTCGAAACCGCCGGTGGAATCTCTGTAACAACAAAGAGATTGTTCACTGCTACTAGGTTAAACGGACTCAAAAGTTTCATTGGATATTACTCCATAAATAGTATTGCTCTCAGGAAAATAGTATTTCATAAAATTTGGAGATGGTAACGACAAACATTATGTTTCTATGTACATACACACACACTATATTTCTTCATACACGCAGAGAAAGAGAAAGAGAGAGAGAGAGAGAGAGAAAGAGAGAGAGAGAGAGAGAGAGAGAGAGAGAGAGAAGCGAGAGAGAGAGAGAGAAAGCGAGAGAGAGAGAGAGAGGAGAGAGAGAGAGAGAGAGAGAATTTGCTATGATGTATTTATTACAGTAATAGTAAGTTAGCCAGTTTAGTAACTGAAAGGGAGACACACATACACACAGACACAGACACCCCCCCCCAACACACACACACTACACATCACAATCAGCAACAATGTCAAGGGCAAAACTATCCAATAAAAGAAATGGCAAAATGCTCAGTATGGATGATTCCGGCACTGAAAAGACTAATGTCATAAGAAAACATTGAGATGAAACAGAAGACGTCAAACACACAAAAAGACAACTCTGTGCCCGTAACATCGACCGAAAGTCGATTGAAATCTTACAATTTCACGAAATAAAGCGACGAAACGTAAGTTCAATTCGAATTACCGCGTCTGTTGAGGATTCAAAATATTAAGTTCGAGTTCTACGTGAAATTGGTAGAAGACAACTGCTGGAAATAGAAAAAGTTACTGGTTATTCGTTGGGGGTAAGCACAAATAAAATTGGTGAAACATCAAAGCACAATATAAACGTTAAAGCACACTTAATTCATACTGCAATATTTGGCCCTGGACACCTTTTGTCAGGATTCATCAGCACATCAGAGTGATGTTGCGAGCGAGAAAACACATTTGTCATTTGTTCATTCATGTATCGACAATATAGCTCATTTTATTTTATTGCAAGTCACATTCAACACTGATCAACTCAACATCATAAACATACACAATACTCCACCCTTTATTTTCAAATATGCAGCCACATTCAACAATGATAAACACATTATAAACATACATGTACACAATACTCACCTTTATTTTATAAAGATGGCGGAAAAAAGCAGTATATTTATGATTTTTCAAAATAGTTGGAAAAAGTCACAGAACTCCGCAATAAACATTCGAGGTAATCCTGCTCATTAAATCAACATTTCGTGGGCTCTTTTTCATCACGGTTGCAGCAATCCAAACTTGTAACAAATATCCTTAGCTTAAAATATACTATATGCAAAAGGTTGTCAGTGCTGTGGCTATTAATGATATAGTAATTTTCTGCATTAACATGTAATACAATTAATTACAGCTTTACTGTCTTATCCACAATCGTATTTGTAATCAGTGATATAAGATTCACATAGCTGCTCCGACTGAGACCAGATTTGAAAACGAAACTGAGCTTGAGGATGCTGGGGAACGCTTCACCTTCTGCTGCAATAGAAAGCCTTAAGACGATAAAAGAGCCTCTGGTGTTGGATTTGCCATACGCAACAAACTCGCAAGAACTCTGGAAAGCTTACCCCATGGTATCAATGATCATTTGACGAGCTTACGGCTTCGGCTCACAAAAGACTGCTTCGCTACAGTCATCAGTGTTTACGCCTTAACAATGGCAAATCCAGCTGATGTCAAAGAAGCCTTCTACGAAGATCTCAGCCTTCTCATTTCCACAGTCAACAATAAAGACAAGTTCGTCATTCTTGGAGACTTGAATGCTCGTGTGGAAGGGACTACTCCGATCGGCCACACGTCCTTGGCCGTAACGGAATTAAAAATGCACCTCCAACGGACTGGTGTTGCTGTCACTGAGTACTCAGCATGAGCTCACCATCACAAAGTCTCTTTTAGCAGAAGGACAAATTTAAGAGCACGTGGATGCACCTACTCTCCAGTTGTTAGATCGTTTCATCTTGCGACAGAAAGACAAAACAGACGTGTGTATTATACACTGCATGAAGGAGCTGACTGACGGTCTGATCACTGACTACTACGTAGAAAGATTAATATACTGCTAGCTCTGAAGAACAAGGCGTCAGGAGACAAACTTCTGTGGAAACTGAATTTAGCCAATCTGCAAAACATCAAAGACTCTCTTCAAGACCAGCTCCAGGAAAAATCCTAACACAGAGCTTTAGAGAGAAAAAATTGAGGGAAATTGAAAAATCTTTAAAGAAACTACCTCCAGCACTGCAGCTGGTTTTTGTAAAATATCAACACAGGGACTGGTTTGATGAAAGTGATGAAGAGACAGCAAGTTTATTGACAAACATCGCACTAATTACAAAAAACATCAGTAACAAGACATGTGGAAAAAAATACTAGCAAATACAGCAGCGTATCGAGCAAAAACTGCGACAGACAAAACAACGACAACAACAACAATAACAACAACAAAATGGTGGGCGACTAAATCTGCAAAACTCCAGGCTGCAGCTGCTGCCAGTGACATGGAGTCATTGCATAGTGGCCCACGACCAGCAAACGGCCCAAAGGCTGCCAGCGCCAGCCTAACACCAGTTTGTACTTCGGACCACCACATTTTGCTAACAACGAAATATGACATTTTGTCACGTTGGACTGAGCACTTAAACACGTTGCTGAACAGGGAGTAGTCAATATCTGAGGATCACATTGCAACACTTTCCCAATGCCAGAAAAGGAATTTTTGACAGACCCATCTTCCTGTGCCGAAATTACCAAAGCCCTGAAGCAAACCACTACTGGTAAGGCAGCAGGATCAGATGGTATCCTGGAGATATCTATAGGAACGGGGCAAGATGATCCTGGAAAGGATGCCAGCCCTGTACCAGTCTTCATGGCATAAGGAACATGCTCCTCAAGGCTTCCTGAAGGGCGAAAATTACTGTGGGATATCCCCCTGTACACTTACACGGATGGTTCTTTTCAGAATCATCTTTAAAAAGAGTCATCAGCCATGTAGCCATCCTGAGTATCAGTGTGACTTTCGTGGTGGAAAAGGCACGAGTGACAAGGTATTTGCCACATGGCAATTGTAAGAGAAGTGTTACGAGCAAAACCAGTAGCTCCACATAGTGTTAGTAGATCTGCCTAAAGCATTTGACGCAACAGCATTCTGGCTAGGATGCAAGAGAATGTGGAGGCATTCGAATCTTTTGCCATCCTCTTTGCAGCAATGTTGAGTGATGCATTCAGAGACTTTGACAGAGGTGTGCACATTAAGGTTCGTTCAGACAAAAAGACCTTCAATCTGCAAAGACTCCAAGTCAAAACTAAAGTGCTCAAAGCCATCCTGCAGGAATTCTCTACGTTGATGACAGTGCACTGGCTGTATACTCGCAGGAAGACTGGCTGCATACTTGCATGAGGACATCCAACCGGATCACTGACCAATATATTGCGACCTGCAAAATGTTTCGGTCTCACAATTACCGCCAATAAGAAAGAGGCTACGTTTCAGCCTACACTATCTTGATGTTTCGGGCGTTTCATCACCTCCAGTCGCGTTTAAGATCAGGAGATAAAGACTGTAGACAAATTCTGCTACTATGACCGTACATTGAGCAGCAATGAATCTTTTGATGCTGAGGTGGCGCTGCGCATCTTCAAGGCTAGCTCTGTCTTTGGAAGGTTGACCAAGAGGTTATGGCAATACCATCGCATCAGGATCGTCACTAAGATCGCTGTACATAGAACAGCAGTCTGGAGCCCCATTTAATACTGCTGCGTGACTAGGACTTCCTACTGATGGTACATTCAACAGCTGAAACAGATCCCCCCTCCCTCCCGATGATGTCTGTGCATGATCTGCGACGTCACGTGGCATGATGATGATGATGATGATAATAACAAGAACAATAATGATGATGATGATAACGATAATAATAATGCATACAAAGCGCTAAATCTTGACATACAAATCAAATAAAAGTGCACACTCCCATCATTCACTCCAAAATTCATTGACAATGACGAAAACAACCTATGGGAAGGACATGCATACTGGGAGAGGGAAGACAGGAGGGAGTAGGATGAATGGGTGGGTGCGTGAAGAACGAAATCACTGTTAGACAAAAAGGTATGTCTTCACACTGGGCTTAAAGAGAGAAAAAATACATGACTGTCAAACAGACAAGGAAAAATCATTCCAGTTGTATGGATCAGACACAGAAAATGAACGGTGATCGATTATTGAACATCTATCTCGAAAAATTACCAATCGAGTAATATCAGAAGGAGAACGGAAATGGTGGGGATGGACGTACATTCGGAGGTGATCGGAGAGATAAACAGGTGTAATACCAGTAACACAACTGTGGCAGAACGTATTATTTTTTAATGAAATTCTTTGAGTAACTCGCAACTAGTAGAGGAACTGAAAAAGAACGACATCATCATGCCCTTTTTCATAAAGGACAAGACGGGCCACAGAATTCTGAAAATGCCGTAGACATGTGACACAGACACAGATACAGACACACACAGACACACACACAGACACACAGACACACAGACACACAGACACAGACACACACACACACACACACACACACACACACACACACACACACAAAAGCAGGCAGTTCAGGCAGCAGAGATTTATAATAATTGATGCAAGATAACAGAAGTCGGGATACAGATGCTGCTTCAGTTGAAAATACCGGAAAAACACTGAAATTCTGCAGCTTCAGTGGACAGAAACAAGACTGACAAGATGCAGTGACCAAACTTCAAGTTCTGACAATGTGTGGATTGCCAAGTATAGATCTTTTTCTTCATCAAATGTTGGCTTTATTGGACAACACACATTGTTGGTATGCAAGACAACGCATCCCACACATGATGTTGTATGGGAAGCAAAATCAAGGATACCACCACAGCAATGTAAGGAACTGCCGAAGATAAGCCTCAACAGCTGTGCACGCAGAGAACAATCTCATTGGAACAGCACAGATCATAGTCTATTAAACACAATGGGTACCAGCGGAAGGAGAATTCAAGGTCGCAGGATCCCTTCCATTGGATTAATATAAAAAGACTCTTTGTTTCAGTGTGCCATGTGAGTTCAGGGGTGGGTGGGGATGAGGTTGGATGCAGCAGCTGCCACAAGTCAGAATACAGTGGATGGGAGAAATGAAATATTTCCAGATATGTGTCTCCATCTCTCTCCCGTTTATATCTACACACTCACATAAACAAACAAAAGATAATTAAACATTATAACAAAATCAGTATCACAATAATACCCACTTTCACAAAGTACAGTAAAGACTTTGCTTCGGAGATACCTCAGCTCGCTGAACTCTTGGACAATGAAACGGTTCTCGTCCACTGATTAGGACATTTCAAATGGTTCTTCATTGCATTGCATATAGTAATTTAGTGGTTGGAAGCTGAATTACAGAAATATCATCACATTATTTTTCTCCTGGAAAATTATCTGTCTGCACAACTGATAGTCGTGAATTCTGAGAGATTCTCAACAAGAACTACAACCTGAAGCACATACAGTATTTCTGCTCCATATTATTGAACTGAATTACCCATATTCATAACACTTCTGCTTGCTACTGCAGTAACATAAGGAAAGTTTACCTTTGAGTGAGAGCAATGTGTCAATAATATCAACGAGTAAAAAGTCGACATTAGGATACATGTGAATTCTTACCAGTGGGAATGGGTTTTGTAGGTGGTATGGTAGGAAGAGTTGCTGGTGGTGGAGCCTCTGAAACCGGCGAAATGTTGACAAACATTTAGAGACTTTATTTTGACTGAATGAGAAGAGAGAAATTACTGCAAAACAACACCCCACTATAGCATAGTATACGGTAAACATAAAAACATAAAGTGCAGGTAGAGCAGGCACAAAACAGGTGATGAAATTAGAATCGCTGAATAAGGAAGGAAGAAGACAAGACCTGTATGCCACACTGCAAGAAATAGAAAATTAAGTAAAATATGACAGGAACTCGGTACTAGTCTTACACAAAACAGGCCTGGCATCAGCAAAGGCATGAAAAACGTTACCGATTGATTGCTGTTTGACTAGAAATTGAGAAGCAGTAAACAAAAATCTTCTATTTTCAAGCAACTGTAAAGTGAAAAACCTACTTTGACAGAGAGCAGTAAAGACTTTGCTTCGGAGATTCCTCAGCTCGCTGAACTCTTGGACACTGAAACGGTTCTCGTCCACTGGTCTGCTGGCAATGCCATCCAACTCTGTGGTGTCTGTCAGTCCGATACCAATGGCATAGATGTGGATGCCTTCTGCTCGTGCTTGTTCTGCCTCTGGGATGGTTCGACGTGAGTTGATGTTGGACACGCCATCAGTGACGACGATGGCCACATTGGGAACTCCAGCACGGTCACCATTGGCCGCTGTGTACATCTGTGTTCTCATCGTCTTGAGAGCGTCCGCTGTGTTGGTGCTTCCATAACGGTAGGGGATGTCATCGATGGCATTAAACAGATCAATTTTGTCTTGGTATTCATTCAGATGGAACTGCAGATGGTCCTCAGTGCTGTAGATAATGATACCCACACGAACGTTGCCATCGTCAATATTGGCGTCAAAGAGGAAATCCTTGATAAAATCCTTCATGATCAGGAAATTCAGTTCTGTGACACTGGTAGAGGCGTCCAGAACAAACACCATGTCCACCAAGGCGTCATGACACTCTGAAAGACAGTCATGAAAGGATACTCCAATTGCCTTCATGGATGAGACATTTCGCACACACGAAACTTTTAGATTTGATGAATGGGCAATGTAAGCAGACACAGGTCACCTCAGGATTTTAGCTAACTGTTCTTAACACGTGCCTACTTTTACATCTGAGAGATGATTTTACCTGCCTGTGTCTCCATTGGAAGAAGGTTAGGTCATTTCAAATGGTTCTTCATTGCATTGCAGATAGCAATTTGGTGGTTGGAAGCTGAATTACAGAAATATCATCAGAGTATTTTTCTCCTGGAAAATTATCTGTCTGCACAACTGACAGTCGTGAAACCCGAGAGATTCTCAACAAGAACTACAACCTGAAGCACATACAGTATTTCTGCTCCATATTATTGAACTGAATTACCCATATTCATAACACTTCTGCTTGCCACTGCAGTAACATAGGGAAAGTATTACCTTTGAGTGAGAGCAATGTGTCAATAATATCAACGAGTAAAAAGTCGACATTAGGATACATGTGAATTCTTACAGTGGGAATGGGTTTTGTAGGTGGTATGGTAGGAAGAGTTGCTGGTGGTGGAGCCTCTGAAACCGGCGAAATGTTGACAAACATTTAGAGACTTTATTTTGACTGAATGAGAAGAGAGAAATTACTGCAAAAACAACACCCCACTATAGCATTAGTATACGGTAAACATAAAAACATAAAGTGCAGGTAGAGCAGGCACAAAACAGGTGATGAAATTAGAATCGCTGAATAAGGAAGGAAGAAGACAAGACCTGTATGCCACACTGCAAGAAATAGAAAATTAAGTAAAATATGACAGGAACTCGGTACTAGTCTTACACAAAACAGGCCTGGCATCAGCAAAGGCATGAAAAAACGTTACCGATTGATTGCTGTTTGACTAGAAATTGAGAAGCAGTAAACAAAAATCTTCTATTTTCAAGCAACTGTAAAGTGAAAAACCTACTTTGACAGAGAGCAGTAAAGGACTTTGCTTCGGAGATTCCTCAGCTCGCTGAACTCTTGGACACTGAAACGGTTCTCGTCCACTGGTCTGCTGGCAATGCCATCCAACTCTGTGGTGTCTGTCAGTCCGATACCAATGGCATAGATGTGGATGCCTTCTGCTCGTGCTTGTTCTGCCTCTGGGATGGTTCGACGTGAGTTGATGTTGGACACGCCATCAGTGACGACGATGGCCACATTGGGAACTCCAGCACGGTCACCATTGGCCGCTGTGTACATCTGTGTTCTCATCGTCTTGAGAGCGTCCGCTGTGTTGGTGCTTCCATAACGGTAGGGGATGTCATCGATGGCATTAAACAGATCAATTTTGTCTTGGTATTCATTCAGATGGAACTGCAGATGGTCCTCAGTGCTGTAGATAATGATACCCACACGAACGTTGCCATCGTCAATATTGGCGTCAAAGAGGAAATCCTTGATAAAATCCTTCATGACCAGGAAATTCAGTTCTGTGACACTGGTAGAGGCGTCCAGAACAAACACCATGTCCACCAAGGCGTCATGACACTCTGAAAGACAGTCATGAAAGGATACTCCAATTGCCTTCATGGATGAGACATTTCGCACACACGAAACTTTTAGATTTGATGAATGGGCAATGTAAGCAGACACAGGTCACCTCAGGATTTTAGCTAACTGTTCTTAACACGTGCCTACTTTTACATCTGAGAGATGATGTACCTGCCTGTGTCTCCATTGGAAGAAGGTTAGGTCATTTCAAATGGTTCTTCATTGCATTGCAGATAGCAATTTGGTGGTTGGAAGCTGAATTACAGAAATATCATCAGAGTATTTTTCTCCTGGAAAATTATCTGTCTGCACAACTGACAGTCGTGAAACCCGAGAGATTCTCAACAAGAACTACAACCTGAAGCACATACAGTATTTCTGCTCCATATTATTGAACTGAATTACCCATATTCATAACACTTCTGCTTGCCACTGCAGTAACATAGGGAAAGTATTACCTTTGAGTGAGAGCAATGTGTCAATAATATCAACGAGTAAAAAGTCGACATTAGGATACATGTGAATTCTTACCAGTGGGAATGGGTTTTGTAGGTGGTATGGTAGGAAGAGTTGCTGGTGGTGGAGCCTCTGAAACCGGCGAAATGTTGACAAACATTTAGAGACTTTATTTTGACTGAATGAGAAGAGAGAAATTACTGCAAAACAACATCCCACTATAGCATAGTATACGGTAAACATAAAAACATAAAGTGCAGGTAGAGCAGGCACAAAACAGGTGATGAAATTAGAATCGCTGAATAAGGAAGGAAGAAGACAAGACCTGTATGCCACACTGCAAGAAATAGAAAATTAAGTAAAATATGACAGGAACTCGGTACTAGTCTTACACAAAACAGGCCTGGCATCAGCAAAGGCATGAAAAACGTTACCGATTGATTGCTGTTTGACTAGAAATTGAGAAGCAGTAAACAAAAATCTTCTATTTTCAAGCAACTGTAAAGTGAAAAACCTACTTTGACAGAGAGCAGTAAAGACTTTGCTTCGGAGATTCCTCAGCTCGCTGAACTCTTGGACACTGAAACGGTTCTCGTCCACTGGTCTGCTGGCAATGCCATCCAACTCTGTGGTGTCTGTCAGTCCGATACCAATGGCATAGATGTGGATGCCTTCTGCTCGTGCTTGTTCTGCCTCTGGGATGGTTCGACGTGAGTTGATGTTGGACACGCCATCAGTGACGACGATGGCCACATTGGGAACTCCAGCACGGTCACCATTGGCCGCTGTGTACATCTGTGTTCTCTATCGTCTTGAGAGCGTCCGCTGTGTTGGTGCTTCCATAACGGTAGGGGATGTCATCGATGGCATTAAACAGATCAATTTTGTCTTGGTATTCATTCAGATGGAACTGCAGATGGTCCTCAGTGCTGTAGATAATGATACCCACACGAACGTTGCCATCGTCAATATTGGCGTCAAAGAGGAAATCCTTGATAAAATCCTTCATGACCAGGAAATTCAGTTCTGTGACACTGGTAGAGGCGTCCAGAACAAACACCATGTCCACCAAGGCGTCATGACACTCTGAAAGACAGTCATGAAAGGATACTCCAATTGCCTTCATGGATGAGACATTTCGCACACACGAAACTTTTAGATTTGATGAATGGGCAATGTAAGCAGACACAGGTCACCTCAGGATTTTAGCTAACTGTTCTTAACACGTGCCTACTTTTACATCTGAGAGATGATGTTACTGCCTGTGTCTCCATTGGAAGAAGGTTAGGTCATTTCAAATGGTTCTTCATTGCATTGCAGATAGCAATTTGGTGGTTGGAAGCTGAATTACAGAAATATCATCAGAGTATTTTTCTCCTGGAAAATTATCTGTCTGCACAACTGACAGTCGTGAAACCCGAGAGATTCTCAACAAGAACTACAACCTGAAGCACATACAGTATTTCTGCTCCATATTATTGAACTGAATTACCATATTCATAACACTTCTGCTTGCCACTGCAGTAACATAGGGAAAGTATTACCTTTGAGTGAGAGCAATGTGTCAATAATATCAACGAGTAAAAAGTCGACATTAGGATACATGTGAATTCTTACCAGTGGGAATGGGTTTTGTAGGTGGTATGGTAGGAAGAGTTGCTGGTGGTGGGAGCCTCTGAAACCGGCGAAATGTTGACAAACATTTAGAGACTTTATTTTGACTGAATGAGAAGAGAGAAATTACTGCAAAACAACATCCCACTATAGCATAGTATACGGTAAACATAAAAACATAAAGTGCAGGTAGAGCAGGCACAAAACAGGTGATGAAATTAGAATCGCTGAATAAGGAAGGAAGAAGACAAGACCTGTATGCCACACTGCAAGAAATAGAAAATTAAGTAAATATGACAGGAACTCGGTACTAGTCTTACACAAAACAGGCCTGGCATCAGCAAAGGCATGAAAAAACGTTACCGATTGATTGCTGTTTGACTAGAAATTGAGAAGCAGTAAACAAAAATCTTCTATTTTCAAGCAACTGTAAAGTGAAAAACCTACTTTGACAGAGAGCAGTAAAGACTTTGCTTCGGAGATTCCTCAGCTCGCTGAACTCTTGGACACTGAAACGGTTCTCGTCCATGGTCTGCTGGCAATGCCATCCAACTCTGTGGTGTCTGTCAGTCCGATACCAATGGCATAGATGTGGATGCCTTCTGCTCGTGCTTGTTCTGCCTCTGGGATGGTTCGACGTGAGTTGATGTTGGACACGCCATCAGTGACGACGATGGCCACATTGGGAACTCCAGCACGGTCACCATTGGCCGCTGTGTACATCTGTGTTCTCATCGTCTTGAGAGCGTCCGCTGTGTTGGTGCTTCCATAACGGTAGGGGATGTCATCGATGGCATTAAACAGATCAATTTTGTCTTGGTATTCATTCAGATGGAACTGCAGATGGTCCTCAGTGCTGTAGATAATGATACCCACACGAACGTTGCCATCGTCAATATTGGCGTCAAAGAGGAAATCCTTGATAAAATCCTTCATGACCAGGAAATTCAGTTCTGTGACACTGGTAGAGGCGTCCAGAACAAACACCATGTCCACCAAGGCGTCATGACACTCTGAAAGACAGTCATGAAAGGATACTCCAATTGCCTTCATGGATGAGACATTTCGCACACACGAAACTTTTAGATTTGATGAATGGGCAATGTAAGCAGACACAGGTCACCTCAGGATTTTAGCTAACTGTTCTTAACACGTGCCTACTTTTACATCTGAGAGATGATGTACCTGCCTGTGTCTCCATTGGAAGAAGGTTAGGTCATTTCAAATGGTTCTTCATTGCATTGCAGATAGCAATTTGGTGGTTGGAAGCTGAATTACAGAAATATCATCAGAGTATTTTTCTCCTGGAAAATTATCTGTCTGCACAACTGACAGTCGTGAAACCCGAGAGATTCTCAACAAGAACTACAACCTGAAGCACATACAGTATTTCTGCTCCATATTATTGAACTGAATTACCCATATTCATAACACTTCTGCTTGCCACTGCAGTAACATAGGGAAAGTATTACCTTTGAGTGAGAGCAATGTGTCAATAATATCAACGAGTAAAAAGTCGACATTAGGATACATGTGAATTCTTACCAGTGGGAATGGGTTTTGTAGGTGGTATGGTAGGAAGAGTTGCTGGTGGTGGAGCCTCTGAAACCGGCGAAATGTTGACAAACATTTAGAGACTTTATTTTGACTGAATGAGAAGAGAGAAATTACTGCAAAACAACATCCCACTATAGCATAGTATACGGTAAACATAAAAACATAAAGTGCAGGTAGAGCAGGCACAAAACAGGTGATGAAATTAGAATCGCTGAATAAGGAAGGAAGAAGACAAGACCTGTATGCCACACTGCAAGAAATAGAAAATTAAGTAAAATATGACAGGAACTCGGTACTAGTCTTACACAAAACAGGCCTGGCATCAGCAAAGGCATGAAAAACGTTACCGATTGATTGCTGTTTGACTAGAAATTGAGAAGCAGTAAACAAAAATCTTCTATTTTCAAGCAACTGTAAAGTGAAAAACCTACTTTGACAGAGAGCAGTAAAGACTTTGCTTCGGAGATTCCTCAGCTCGCTGAACTCTTGGACACTGAAACGGTTCTCGTCCACTGGTCTGCTGGCAATGCCATCCAACTCTGTGGTGTCTGTCAGTCCGATACCAATGGCATAGATGTGGATGCCTTCTGCTCGTGCTTGTTCTGCCTCTGGGATGGTTCGACGTGAGTTGATGTTGGACACGCCATCAGTGACGACGATGGCCACATTGGGAACTCCAGCACGGTCACCATTGGCCGCTGTGTACATCTGTGTTCTCATCGTCTTGAGAGCGTCCGCTGTGTTGGTGCTTCCATAACGGTAGGGGATGTCATCGATGGCATTAAACAGATCAATTTTGTCTTGGTATTCATTCAGATGGAACTGCAGATGGTCCTCAGTGCTGTAGATAATGATACCCACACGAACGTTGCCATCGTCAATATTGGCGTCAAAGAGGAAATCCTTGATAAAATCCTTCATGACCAGGAAATTCAGTTCTGTGACACTGGTAGAGGCGTCCAGAACAAACACCATGTCCACCAAGGCGTCATGACACTCTGAAAGACAGTCATGAAAGGATACTCCAATTGCCTTCATGGATGAGACATTTCGCACACACGAAACTTTTAGATTTGATGAATGGGCAATGTAAGCAGACACAGGTCACCTCAGGATTTTAGCTAACTGTTTTAACACGTGCCTACTTTTACATCTGAGATGATGTACCTGCCTGTGTCTCCATTGGAAGAAGGTTAGGTCATTTCAAATGGTTCTTCATTGCATTGCAGATAGCAATTTGGTGGTTGGAAGCTGAATTACAGAAATATCATCAGAGTATTTTTCTCCTGGAAAATTATCTGTCTGCACAACTGACAGTCGTGAAACCGAGAGATTCTCAACAAGAACTACAACCTGAAGCACATACAGTATTTCTGCTCCATATTATTGAACTGAATTACCCATATTCATAACACTTCTGCTTGCCACTGCAGTAACATAGGGAAAGTATTACCTTTGAGTGAGAGCAATGTGTCAATAATATCAACGAGTAAAAAGTCGACATTAGGATACATGTGAATTCTTACCAGTGGGAATGGGTTTTGTAGGTGGTATGGTAGGAAGAGTTGCTGGTGGTGGAGCCTCTGAAACCGGCGAAATGTTGACAAACATTTAGAGACTTTATTTTGACTGAATGAGAAGAGAGAAATTACTGCAAAACAACATCCCACTATAGCATAGTATACGGTAAACATAAAAACATAAAGTGCAGGTAGAGCAGGCACAAAACAGGTGATGAAATTAGAATCGCTGAATAAGGAAGGAAGAAGACAAGACCTGTATGCCACACTGCAAGAAATAGAAAATTAAGTAAAATATGACAGGAACTCGGTACTAGTCTTACACAAAACAGGCCTGGCATCAGCAAAGGCATGAAAAACGTTACCGATTGATTGCTGTTTGACTAGAAATTGAGAAGCAGTAAACAAAAATCTTCTATTTTCAAGCAACTGTAAAGTGAAAAACCTACTTTGACAGAGAGCAGTAAAGACTTTGCTTCGGAGATTCCTCAGCTCGCTGAACTCTTGGACACTGAAACGGTTCTCGTCCACTGGTCTGCTGGCAATGCCATCCAACTCTGTGGTGTCTGTCAGTCCGATACCAATGGCATAGATGTGGATGCCTTCTGCTCGTGCTTGTTCTGCCTCTGGGATGGTTCGACGTGAGTTGATGTTGGACACGCCATCAGTGACGACGATGGCCACATTGGGAACTCCAGCACGGTCACCATTGGCCGCTGTGTACATCTGTGTTCTCATCGTCTTGAGAGCGTCCGCTGTGTTGGTGCTTCCATAACGGTAGGGGATGTCATCGATGGCATTAAACAGATCAATTTTGTCTTGGTATTCATTCAGATGGAACTGCAGATGGTCCTCAGTGCTGTAGATAATGATACCCACACGAACGTTGCCATCGTCAATATTGGCGTCAAAGAGGAAATCCTTGATAAAATCCTTCATGACCAGGAAATTCAGTTCTGTGACACTGGTAGAGGCGTCCAGAACAAACACCATGTCCACCAAGGCGTCATGACACTCTGAAAGACAGTCATGAAAGGATACTCCAATTGCCTTCATGGATGAGACATTTCGCACACACGAAACTTTTAGATTTGATGAATGGGCAATGTAAGCAGACACAGGTCACCTCAGGATTTTAGCTAACTGTTCTTAACACGTGCCTACTTTTACATCTGAGAGATGATGTACCTGCCTGTGTCTCCATTGGAAGAAGGTTAGGTCATTTCAAATGGTTCTTCATTGCATTGCAGATAGCAATTTGGTGGTTGGAAGCTGAATTACAGAAATATCATCAGAGTATTTTTCTCCTGGAAAATTATCTGTCTGCACAACTGACAGTCGTGAAACCCGAGAGATTCTCAACAAGAACTACAACCTGAAGCACATACAGTATTTCTGCTCCATATTATTGAACTGAATTACCCATATTCATAACACTTCTGCTTGCCACTGCAGTAACATAGGGAAAGTATTACCTTTGAGTGAGAGCAATGTGTCAATAATATCAACGAGTAAAAAGTCGACATTAGGATACATGTGAATTCTTACCAGTGGAATGGGTTTTGTAGGTGGTATGGTAGGAAGAGTTGCTGGTGGTGGAGCCTCTGAAACCGGCGAAATGTTGACAAACATTTAGAGACTTTATTTTGACTGAATGAGAAGAGAGAAATTACTGCAAAACAACATCCCACTATAGCATAGTATACGGTAAACATAAAAACATAAAGTGCAGGTAGAGCAGGCACAAAACAGGTGATGAAATTAGAATCGCTGAATAAGGAAGGAAGAAGACAAGACCTGTATGCCACACTGCAAGAAATAGAAAATTAAGTAAAATATGACAGGAACTCGGTACTAGTGTTACACAAAACAGGCCTGGCATCAGCAAAGGCATGAAAAACGTTACCGATTGATTGCTGTTTGACTAGAAATTGAGAAGCAGTAAAAAAAATCTTCTATTTTCAAGCAACTGTAAAGTGAAAAACCTACTTTGACAGAGAGCAGTAAAGACTTTGCTTCGGAGATTCCTCAGCTCGCTGAACTCTTGGACACTGAAACGGTTCTCGTCCACTGGTCTGCTGGCAATGCCATCCAACTCTGTGGTGTCTGTCAGTCCGATACCAATGGCATAGATGTGGATGCCTTCTGCTCGTGCTTGTTCTGCCTCTGGGATGGTTCGACGTGAGTTGATGTTGGACACGCCATCAGTGACGACGATGGCCACATTGGGAACTCCAGCACGGTCACCATTGGCCGCTGTGTACATCTGTGTTCTCATCGTCTTGAGAGCGTCCGCTGTGTTGGTGCTTCCATAACGGTAGGGGATGTCATCGATGGCATTAAACAGATCAATTTTGTCTTGGTATTCATTCAGATGGAACTGCAGATGGTCCTCAGTGCTGTAGATAATGATACCCACACGAACGTTGCCATCGTCAATATTGGCGTCAAAGAGGAAATCCTTGATAAAATCCTTCATGACCAGGAAATTCAGTTCTGTGACACTGGTAGAGGCGTCCAGAACAAACACCATGTCCACCAAGGCGTCATGACACTCTGAAAGACAGTCATGAAAGGATACTCCAATTGCCTTCATGGATGAGACATTTCGCACACACGAAACTTTTAGATTTGATGAATGGGCAATGTAAGCAGACACAGTCACCTCAGGATTTTAGCTAACTGTTCTTAACACGTGCCTACTTTTACATCTGAGAGATGATGTACCTGCCTGTGTCTCCATTGGAAGAAGGTTAGGTCATTTCAAATGGTTCTTCATTGCATTGCAGATAGCAATTTGGTGGTTGGAAGCTGAATTACAGAAATATCATCAGAGTATTTTTCTCCTGGAAAATTATCTGTCTGCACAACTGACAGTCGTGAAACCCGAGAGATTCTCAACAAGAACTACAACCTGAAGCACATACAGTATTTCTGCTCCATATTATTGAACTGAATTACCCATATTCATAACACTTCTGCTTGCCACTGCAGTAACATAGGGAAAGTATTACCTTTGAGTGAGAGCAATGTGTCAATAATATCAACGAGTAAAAAGTCGACATTAGGATACATGTGAATTCTTACCAGTGGGAATGGGTTTTGTAGGTGGTATGGTAGGAAGAGTTGCTGGTGGTGGAGCCTCTGAAACCGGCGAAATGTTGACAAACATTTAGAGACTTTATTTTGACTGAATGAGAAGAGAGAAATTACTGCAAAACAACACCCCACTATAGCATAGTATACGGTAAACATAAAAACATAAAGTGCAGGTAGAGCAGGCACAAAACAGGTGATGAAATTAGAATCGCTGATATAAGGAAGGAAGAAGACAAGACCTGTATGCCACACTGCAAGAAATAGAAAATTAAGTAAAATATGACAGGAACTCGGTACTAGTGTTACACAAAACAGGCTGGCATTAGCAAAGGCATGAAAAACGTTACCGATTGATTGCTGTTTGACTAGAAATTGAGAAGCAGTAAACAAAAATCTTCTATTTTCAAGCAACTGTAAAGTGAAAAACCTACTTTGACAGAGAGCAGTAAAGACTTTGCTTCGGAGATTCCTCAGCTCGCTGAACTCTTGGACACTGAAACGGTTCTCGTCCACTGGTCTGCTGGCAATGCCATCCAACTCTGTGGTGTCTGTCAGTCCGATACCAATGGCATAGATTGGATGCCTTCTGCTCGTGCTTGTTCTGCCTCTGGGATGGTTCGACGTGAGTTGATGTTGGACACGCCATCAGTGACGACGATGGCCACATTGGGAACTCCAGCACGGTCACCATTGGCCGCTGTGTACATCTGTGTTCTCATCGTCTTGAGAGCGTCCGCTGTGTTGGTGCTTCCATAACGGTAGGGGATGTCATCGATGGCATTAAACAGATCAATTTTGTCTTGGTATTCATTCAGATGGAACTGCAGATGGTCCTCAGTGCTGTAGATAATGATACCCACACGAACGTTGCCATCGTCAATATTGGCGTCAAAGAGGAAATCCTTGATAAAATCCTTCATGACCAGGAAATTCAGTTCTGTGACACTGGTAGAGGCGTCCAGAACAAACACCATGTCCACCAAGGCGTCATGACACTCTGAAAGACAGTCATGAAAGGATACTCCAATTGCCTTCATGGATGAGACATTTCGCACACACGAAACTTTTAGATTTGATGAATGGGCAATGTAAGCAGACACAGGTCACCTCAGGATTTTAGCTAACTGTTCTTAACACGTGCCTACTTTTACATCTGAGAGATGATGTACCTGCCTGTGTCTCCATTGGAAGAAGGTTAGGTCATTTCAAATGGTTCTTCATTGCATTGCAGATAGCAATTTGGTGGTTGGAAGCTGAATTACAGAAATATCATCAGAGTATTTTTCTCCTGGAAAATTATCTGTCTGCACAACTGACAGTCGTGAAACCCGAGAGATTCTCAACAAGAACTACAACCTGAAGCACATACAGTATTTCTGCTCCATATTATTGAACTGAATTACCCATATTCATAACACTTCTGCTTGCCACTGCAGTAACATAGGGAAAGTATTACCTTTGAGTGAGAGCAATGTGTCAATAATATCAACGAGTAAAAAGTCGACATTAGGATACATGTGAATTCTTACCAGTGGGAATGGGTTTTGTAGGTGGTATGGTAGGAAGAGTTGCTGGTGGTGGAGCCTCTGAAACCGGCGAAATGTTGACAAACATTTAGAGACTTTATTTTGACTGAATGAGAAGAGAGAAATTACTGCAAAACAACACCCACATAGCATAGTATACGGTAAACATAAAAACATAAAGTGCAGGTAGAGCAGGCACAAAACAGGTGATGAAATTAGAATCGCTGAATAAGGAAGGAAGAAGACAAGACCTGTATGCCACACTGCAAGAAATAAAAAATTAAGTAAAATATGACAGGAACTCGGTACTAGTGTTACACAAAACAGGCTGGCATCAGCAAAGGCATGAAAAACGTTACCGATTGATTGCTGTTTGACTAGAAATTGAGAAGCAGTAAACAAAAATCTTCTATTTTCAAGCAACTGTAAAGTGAAAAACCTACTTTGACAGAGAGCAGTAAAGACTTTGCTTCGGAGATTCCTCAGCTCGCTGAACTCTTGGACACTGAAACGGTTCTCGTCCACTGGTCTGCTGGCAATGCCATCCAACTCTGTGGTGTCTGTCAGTCCGATACCAATGGCATAGATGTGGATGCCTTCTGCTCGTGCTTGTTCTGCCTCTGGGATGGTTCGACGTGAGTTGATGTTGGACACGCCATCAGTGACGACGATGGCCACATTGGGAACTCCAGCACGGTCACCATTGGCCGCTGTGTACATCTGTGTTCTCATCGTCTTGAGAGCGTCCGCTGTGTTGGTGCTTCCATAACGGTAGGGGATGTCATCGATGGCATTAAACAGATCAATTTTGTCTTGGTATTCATTCAGATGGAACTGCAGATGGTCCTCAGTACTGTAGATAATGATACCCACACGAACGTTGCCATCGTCAATATTGGCGTCAAAGAGGAAATCCTTGATAAAATCCTTCATGACCAGGAAATTCAGTTCTGTGACACTGGTAGAGGCGTCCAGAACAAACACCATGTCCACCAAGGCGTCATGACACTCTGAAAGACAGTCATGAAAGGATACTCCAATTGCCTTCATGGATGAGACATTTCGCACACACGAAACTTTTAGATTTGATGAATGGGCAATGTAAGCAGACACAGGTCACCTCAGGATTTTAGCTAACTGTTCTTAACACGTGCCTACTTTTTACATCTGAGAGATGATGTACCTGCCTGTGTCTCCATTGGAAGAAGGTTAGGTCATTTCAAATGGTTCTTCATTGCATTGCAGATAGCAATTTGGTGGTTGGAAGCTGAATTACAGAAATATCATCAGAGTATTTTTCTCCTGGAAAATTATCTGTCTGCACAACTGACAGTCGTGAAACCCGAGAGATTCTCAACAAGAACTACAACCTGAAGCACATACAGTATTTCTGCTCCATATTATTGAACTGAATTACCCATATTCATAACACTTCTGCTTGCCACTGCAGTAACATAGGGAAAGTATTACCTTTGAGTGAGAGCAATGTGTCAATAATATCAACGAGTAAAAAGTCGACATTAGGATACATGTGAATTCTTACCAGTGGGAATGGGTTTTGTAGGTGGTATGGTAGGAAGAGTTGCTGGTGGTGGAGCCTCTGAAACCGGCGAAATGTTGACAAACATTTAGAGACTTTATTTTGACTGAATGAGAAGAGAGAAATTACTGCAAAACAACACCCACTATAGCATAGTATACGGTAAACATAAAAACATAAAGTGCAGGTAGAGCAGGCACAAAACAGGTGATGAAATTAGAATCGCTGAATAAGGAAGGAAGAAGACAAGACCTGTATGCCACACTGCAAGAAATAGAAAATTAAGTAAAATATGACAGGACTCGGTACTATGTGTTACACAAAACAGGCCTGGCATCAGCAAAGGCATGAAAAACGTTACCGATTGATTGCTGTTTGACTAGAAATTGAGAAGCAGTAAACAAAAATCTTCTATTTTCAAGCAACTGTAAAGTGAAAAACCTACTTTGACAGAGAGCAGTAAAGACTTTGCTTCGGAGATTCCTCAGCTCGCTGAACTCTTGGACACTGAAACGGTTCTCGTCCACTGGTCTGCTGGCAATGCCATCCAACTCTGTGGTGTCTGTCAGTCCGATACCAATGGCATAGATGTGGATGCCTTCTGCTCGTGCTTGTTCTGCCTCTGGGATGGTTCGACGTGAGTTGAT
>CM060305.1:28861365-28928865 GCA_030674185.1 Monoplex corrugatus | reverse complement strand
TGAAACATATATCCAGTCTACATTCGAAGCAAGCTGAAAGATGGTCATGAGATGTTATTCTGTAAATAATATTCAACTTGGAAGAAAATGTAAAGGATGAAAAATACACACGACATTTATAAAAAAAGAAGTAAACCTGGTTATTTGTTCAAACATGCAGTGAGGGAGGGACGGAGAGAGAGAGAGAGAGAGAGAGAGAGAGAGAGAGAGAGAGAGAAAGAGAGAGAGAGAGAGAGAGAGAGAGTGAGAGAGAGTGAGAGAGAGTGAGAGAGTGACACAGAGAGAGAGATTATTTGATTTCATCTATCCAATCCCGCTCACCACTTCTCCCATGTATCTGAGTCTATCTTTCATTGCCTAAAGTATATCTCCCATCCTCTATCTCCCAATCCATTCTGCAAAACTGTGTAATATTTTCTCTCTGGGTCTACTGATGCTCTTTTTCTCTCTACTTTCCTGCCGTGACTAGGTGCTGAAATTTCTCTTGCCTTATAAAATGTCCTATAAAGTTTGCTTGTCTTTTCCTATCCTTCTTAAGTTATGTTCTTTTTGTGTGCGCTTTTTCACGACTGTGTCGTTTGTTTTCTTTGCTATCCATGGAACTCTTAATATTCGTTTCAGAAAACAGATTTCAGCTGCCTCAGTCTTGTTTGACGTTCTGATTTATTGACTGCCCAAGCTTTCGCATAAGTACAATAATATTTGTTCTATATTAACAATGAAAAACTCTCTTCTTGATGTCAGTTGATAGATATTTGTTTGTAAGAACTTTTTCATTTTCTTGAATGCTGTTTTAGCTGGGTCAGTTTTGCTGGATATTTCTAATGTGCATCTGCCGTTTGATGAGATATCTGTTCCCTGATATTTAAATCCATCAAGTTGTCTAATGTTGTGCTATTTGCTGTTATTTTAGACGTAGCGATTATTTGTCTCTTTTTTTTTAATTTTTTTTTTTACTGATTACCATGACTTCAGTCATGACTTCTTACTATTTAGCTTTAGGCCTTTATTTCTCCTTTCTCGTTTTGTTGTAGTCACAACATTTTATAGACCTGTTTCATTTTCTGCCATTAGAACGAAAATCATCTGAATAACGACGGTTGGTTAAATTGTTTCCTCCAATCTTTATCCCAAGGCATTCTTCTACGTTTCTCACGATAGCTTCAGTGAAAACAAATCTGATGACAACCCCCCCACCCCTGCTTTTCCATAAATAATGAGCTTTTTCAGCTGATTGATCAATTCCTCCTTGTCTTACTCGATCAAAATACGTGGTATAATCAACAAGAACAAGAACAAGAACAAGAACACACACACACACACCACACACACACACACACACACACACACACACACACACACACACACACACACACACACACACACACACACACACACACACACACACACACATATATATATATATATATATGTATATATATATATATATTATTTACAGCCAACCCTACACTGGTTACGTCACTTTCATACACTCTAGGGTTACTGATAGCTATATCATATTGATGGATTAATACATAAAACGTTATTCCTGCGAAATGTTTTGTCTTACCGATAGGAATTGGTTTTGTGGGTGGTGGTCGTGTAGGAGGTGGTGGTGTGGCCTCTGAAACAACACATAAACACAATTGGATGAACCTGAAATAACCTTACAGTTATCATATCATAAACTATTTGACACATCTGTCATTTTCTCTTGCTGGACACCACAACTGAGAAGTTCTCTACGGTTTGTTGAGCTAAGTGTTGTGCATTTATTGTTTTTTGTTTTTGAATACGCTTGATAAAGGCCAGTTGGCCAAACATTTGTACTTGTCTCGTTTTGTTATGTTTTAAATACATGTTCTAATATATTTTTGTCTTTGTCTGGTTCATATATGCTTGAACGCTGGCAGTTACTTTGATTCAGATAAAATATTATGACAAGTAGTCGTAAAGCAGTCATTTCTCACATCTAGAAAATGATTTGGATTTTTCCATGACTTCACATAAATAAAACTTTAACACTATTCAAGCCAAATTCTTTGGATCCACACTTTAAGACTTTAAATGTAACTGCACTTAGTTCTTGGGCTCTAGACATTATACTTTATCAGCAACATGTCTACTTCTTGGGATCTGTGCATTCAAACGTTAACAGGAACCATGCCTAGTTCTTACGTTCTATACATGAAAACGTAATCAGTAATCACGCCGACTTTTGTACATGACTCACACTTGACAAAACCGACACATGAACTGCCATGACACCCTTGCTGAAAAAAGTCATACTTTGTTGCTCTGAATTATAACACACCAATGGATAGTTACATGTACATACCTACGAGTATTTAGAGGCTACAATGTCTGACAGAAACTAGATTGTAATGTTGCCACCTACACATCCTGCTATAATATTCTACACAGAAGCAGTCCAAAATTGCTGGCAAAATAAATTACCGAAATTTAATTTCTCTAGTTAGTACTATGCATACTTTCTGACTTGATTTCAATGATGCTGATCAATTTCCAGGACATCGTGAATTTGAAACACCATGACCATTTCAAATAAAAACTGAATCTTCTCAATCTTTAAGATTACAATCAGTCTACTCAAGTATTTTATCATGAATAGATAAGGAAGCATTTTCACTGTCTATTTCATTTCATTCATGGTTTGTTTAATTCTAATTAACGAATCAATCATTAGTACTGAGATGAACTTACTCGTACAAAGAGCAGTAAACACTTTGGTTCTGAGATTCCTCAGCTCGCTGAACTCTTGGACACTAAAACGGTTCTCGTCCACTGGTTTGCTGGCAATGCCATCCAATTCTGTGGTGTCTTTCAGTCCGATACCAATGGCATAGATGTGGATGCCTTCTGCTCGTGCTTGTTCTGCTTCTGGGATGGTTCGACGTGAGTTGATGTTGGACACGCCATCAGTGATGACTATGGCCACATTGGGAACTCCGGGACGGTCACCATTGGCTGCTGTGTACATCTGTGTCCTCATTGTGTTGAGAGCGTCTGCTGTGTTAGTGCTTCCATAACGGTAAGGGATGTCATCGATGGCATTAAAGAGATCGACTTTGTTTTGATACGCGTTCATATGGAACTGTAGATGGTCCTCAGTACTGTAGATGATGATACCAACACGAACATTGCCGCCATCGATGTTGGCTTCGAAGAGGAAGTCTTTGATGAAATCCTTCATGACAAGGAAGTTCAGTTCTGTGACACTGGTAGAGGCGTCCAGAACAATCACCATGTCCACCAAAGCATCGTTACATTCTGAAACAATATCCATTCCACATTCGAAGCAAGCTGAAAGATGGTCATGAGAATGTTATTCTGTAAATAATATTCAACTTGGAAGAAAATGTAAAGGATGAAAAATACACACAACGTTTATGAAAAAAGAATAAACCTGGTTATTTGTTCATACATGCAGTGAGGGAGGTAGGGAGGATGGAGGAGAGAGAGAGAGAGAGAGAGAGAGAGAGAGAGAGAGACAGAGACAGAGACAGACAGAGAGAGACAGAGAGAGTGACAGAGAGGAGGAGATTATTTGATTTCATCTATCCAATCCGGTTCACCACTTCTCCCATGTATCCGAGTGTATCTTTCATCGCCTAAAGTATATCTCCCATCCTCTATCTCCCAATCCACTCTGCAAAACTGTGTAATATTTTCTCTCTGGGTCTACTGATGCTCTTTTTCTTTCTACCTTTCCTGTCATGACTAGGTACTGACATTTCTCTTGCCTTATAAAATGTCCTATAAAATTTGCTTGTCTTTTCCTATCCTTCTTCAGTTATGTTCGTTTTGTGTGCGCTTTTTCACGACTGTGTCGTTTGTTTTCTTTGTTGTCCATGGAACTCTTAATATTCGTTTCAGAAAACAGCTTTCAGCTGCCTCAGTCTTATTTGACGTTCTGACTTATTGACTGCCCAAGCTCTGATAAGTACAATTGTACTGGTTCTATATTAACAATGAAAAATTCTCTACTTGATGTCAGTTGATAGACATTTGTCTGGTAAGAACATTTTTCATTTTGTTGAATGCTGTTTTAGCTGGGCCAATTGTGCTGAATATTTCTAATGTGCATCTGCCATTTGATGAGATATCTGTTCACTGATATTAAAATCCATCAAGTTGTCTCAATGTTGTGCTATTTGCTGTTATTTTAGATGGGGCGATTTTTTGTCATTTGTTTACCGATTACCATGACTTCAGTCATGACTTCTTACTATTTAGGTTTAGGCCTTTATTTCTCCTTTCTCTTTCTGTTATAGTCACAACATTTATAGGCCTCTTTCATTTTCTGCCATTAGAACGAAAACATCTGAATAACGACGGTTGTTTAAACTGTTTCCTCCAATCCTTATCCCAGGGCGTTCTTCTACATTTCTCATGATAGCTTCAGTGAAAACAAATCTGGTAACAACCCCCCCTCCTCTCCCCATTCTTGCCGTCTACGCCTTTTTTGAGGTTTTGAAAATAGCTAACATCATTTTCTACTCTCATTGCTGCATTTGTTCCCAATACATAATCATTTTTATTCTTAGACCTTTTCCATAAATAATAAGCTTTTTCAGCTGATTGATCAATTTCTCCTTGTCTTATTCGATCAAAATACGTGGTATAATCAACAAGAACAAGAACAAGAACAAGAACAAGAACAAGAACAACACACACACACACACACACACACACACACACACACACACACACACACACACACACACACACACACCCCACACACACACAAGCACACACACACACACACACACACACAGAAACACACACAAATATATATAAATATATATTTCTCTTTCTCTCTCTCTACACACACACACACACACACACACACACACACACACACACACACACACACACACAGACACACACACAGACACACACACACACACACACACACACACACACACACACATACATATATATATTATATATATATAATTATTTACAGCCAACCATTTACTGGTTGCGTACGCCACTTTCACTCTAGGGTTACTGATAGCTATATCATATTGATGGATTAATACATAAAACGTTATTCCTACGAAATGTTTTGTCTCACCGATAGGAACTGGTTTTGTGGGTGGTGGTCGTGTAGGAGGTGGTGGTGTGGCCTCTGAAACAATACATAAACACAATTGGATGAACCTGAAATAACCTTACAGTTCTCATATCATAAACAATTTGACACATCTGTCATTTTCTCTTGCTGAACACCACAACTGGGAAGTTCTCTACGGTTTGTTTTGTTAAGTGTTGTGCATTTATTGTTTGTTGTTTTTTGGATACGCTTGATAAAGGCCAGTTGGCCAAACATTTGTACTTGTCTCGTTTTGTCATGTTTTAAATACATGTTCTAATATATTTCTGTCCTTGTCTGGTTCGTATTTGCTTGAACGCTGGCAGTTACTTTGATTCAGATAAAATATTATGACAAGTAGTTGTAACGCAGTCATTTCTCACATCTAGAAAATGATTTGGATTTTTCCATGACTTCATATAAATAAAACTTTAACACTATTCAAGCCAAATTCTTTGGATCCATACTTTAAGACTTTAAATGTAACTGCACTTGGTTCTTGGGTTCTAAACATTATAGCTTTATCAGCAACATGTCTACTTCTTGGGATCTGTGCATTCAAACGTTAACAGGAACCATGCCTATTCTTACGTTCTATACATGAAAACGTAACCAGTAATCACGCCCAGTTTTGTACATGTCTCACACTTGACAAAACCGACACATGAACTGCCATGACGCCCTTGCTGGAAAAAAGTCATTCTTTGTTGCTCTGAATTATAAGACACCAATGGATAGTTACGTTTGTAAATCTACGAGTATTTAGAGGCTACAATGTCTGACAGAAACTGGATTATAATCTTACCACCTACACATGCTGCTATAATATTCTACACAAAAACAGTCCAAAATTGTTGGCAAAATATATGACTGAAATCTAATTTCTCTAGTTAGTACTATGCATACTTTCTGACTTGATTTCAATGATGCTGATCAATTTCCAGGACATCGTGAATTTGAAACACCATGACCATTTCAAATAAAACAACTGAATCTTCTCAATCTTTAAGATTACAATCAGTCTACTCAAGTAATGTTCATGAATAGATAAGGAAGCATTTTCACTGTCTATTTCATTAGAATGGTTTGTTTAATTCTAATTAACGAATCAATCATTAGTACTGAGATGAACTTACTCGTACAAAGAGCAGTAAACACTTTGGTTCTGAGATTCCTCAGCTCGCTGAACTCTTGGACACTAAAACGGTTCTCGTCCACTGGTTTGCTGGCAATGCCATCCAATTCTGTGGTGTCTTTCAGTCCGATACCAATGGCATAGATGTGGATGCCTTCTGCTCGTGCTTGTTCTGCTTCTGGGATGGTTCGACGTGAGTTGATGTTGGACACGCCATCAGTGATGACTATGGCCACATTGGGAACTCCGGGACGGTCACCATTGGCTGCTGTGTACATCTGTGTCCTCATTGTGTTGAGAGCGTCTGCTGTGTTAGTGCTTCCATAACGGTAAGGGATGTCATCGATGGCTTAAAGAGATCGACTTTGTTTTGATACGCGTTCATATGGAACTGTAGATGGTCCTCAGTACTGTAGATGATGATACCAACACGAACATTGCCGCCATCGATGTTGGCTTCGAAGAGGAAGTCTTTGATGAAATCCTTCATGACAAGGAAGTTCAGTTCTGTGACACTGGTAGAGGCGTCCAGAACAATCACCATGTCCACCAAAGCATCATTACATTCTGAAACATATATCCAGTCCACATTCGAAGCAAGCTGAAAGATGGTCATGAGAATGTTTATTCTGTAAATAATATTCAACTTGGAAGAAAATGTAAAGGATGAAAAATACACACGACGTTTATGAAAAAAGAATAAACCTGGTTATTTGTTCATACATGCAGTGAGGGAGGTAGGGAGGGATAGAGAGGAGAGAGAAGAGAGGAGGAGAGAGAGAGAGAGACAGAGAGAGAGAGAGAGAGAGAGTAGGACAGAGAGGGAGAGATATTTGATTTCATCTATCCAATCCGGTTCACCACTTCTCCCATGTATCCAAGTCTATCTTTCATCACTTAAAGTATATCTCCCATCCTCTATCTCCCAATCCACTCTGCAAAACTGTGTAATATTTTCTCTCTGGGTCTAATGATGCTCTTTTTCTCTCTACCTTTCCTGTCATGACTAGGTACTGAAATTTCTCTTGCCTTATAAAATTTCCTATAAAAATTGGCTTGTATTTTCCTATCCTTCTTCAGTTATGTTCGTTTTGTGTGCGCGTTTTCACGACTGTGTCGTTTGTTTTCTTTGTTGTCCATGAAACTCTTAATATTCGTTTCAGAAAACAGCTTTCAGCTGCCTCAGTCTTGTTTGACGTTCTGACTTATTGACTGCCCAAGCTCCGATAAGTACAATTGTACTGGTTCTATATTAACAATGAAAAATTCTCTACTTGATGTCAGTTGATAGACATTTGTCGGTAAGAACATTTTTTATTTTGTTGAATGCTGTTTTAGCTGGGCCAGTTCTGCTGGATATTTCTAATGTGCATCTGCCATTTGATGAGATATCTGTTCACTGATATTAAAATCCATCAAGTTGTCTCAATGTTGTGCTATTTGCTGTTATTTTAGATGGGGCGATTTTTTGTCATCTTGTTTACCGATTACCATGACTTCAGTCATGACTTCTTACTATTTAGGTTTAGGCTTTATTTCTCCTTTCTCTTTCTGTTATAGTCACAACATTTATAGGCCTCTTTCATTTTCTGCCATTAGAACGAAAACATCTGAATAACGACGGTTGTTTAAACTGTTTCCTCCAATCCTTATCCCAGGGCGTTCTTCTACGTTTCTCATGATTGCTTCAGTGAAAACAAATCTGGTAACAACCCCCCCTCCTCTCCCCATTCTTGCCGTCTACGCCCTTTTTTGAGGTTTTGAAAATAACTAACATCATTTTCTACTCTCATTGCTGCATTTGTTCCCAGTACATAATCATTTTTATTCTTAGACCTTTTCCATAAATAATGAGCTTTTTCATCTGATTGATCAATTCCTCCTTGTCTTACTCGATCAAAATACGTGGTATAATCAACAAGAACAAGAAGAAGAACAAGAACAAGAACAAGAACAAGAACAAACAACAACACAACACACACACACACACACACACACACACACACACACACACACACACACACACACACACACAACACACACACAAATATATATATATATATTTCTCTTTCTCTCTCTCTCTCTCACACACACACACACCACACACACACACACACACACACACACACACACACACACACACACACACACACACACACACACACACACATATATATATATATATATATATTATTTACAGCCAACCATTTACTGGTTGCGTACGCCACTTTCGCTATAGGGTTACTGATAGCTATATCATATTGATGGATTAATACATAAAACGTTATTCCTACGAAATGTTTTGTCTCACCGATAGGAACTGGTTTTGTGGGTGGTGGTCGTGTAGGAGGTGGTGGTGTGGCCTCTGAAACAACACATAAACACAATTGGATGAACCTGAAATAACCTTACAGTTCTCATATCATAAACAATTTGATAAATGAAATCTGTCATTTTCTCTTGCTGAACACCACAACTGGGAAGTTCTCTACGGTTTGTTGTGTTAAGTGTTGTGCATTTATTGTTTGTTGTTTTTTGGATACGCTTGATAAAGGCCAGTTGGCCAAACATTTGTACTTGTCTCGTTTTGTCATGTTTTAAATACATGTTCTAATATATTCTGTCCTTGTCTGGTTCGTATTTGCTTGAACGCTGGCAGTTACTTTGATTCAGATAAAATATTATGACAAGTAGTTGTAACGCAGTCATTTCTCATATCTAGAAAATGATTTGGATTTTTCCATGACTTCATATAAATAAAACTTTAACACTATTCAAGCCAAATTCTTTGGATCCATACTTTAAGACTTTAAATGTAACTGCACTTGGTTCTTGGGTTCTAGATATTATAGCTTTATCAGCAACATGTCTACTTCTTGGGATCTGTGTATTCAAACGTTAACAGGAACCATGCCTACTTCTTACGTTCTATACATGAAAACGTAACCAGTAATCACGCCCAGTTTTGTACATGTCTCACACTTGACAAAACCGACACATGAACTGCCATGACGCCCTTGCTGGAAAAAAGTCATTCTTTGTTGCTCTGAATTATAAGCACACCAATGGATAGTTACGTTTGTAAATCTACGAGTATTTAGAGGCTACAATGTCTGACAGAAACTGGATTATAATCTTACCACCTACACATGCTGCTATAATATTCTAACAAAAACAGTCCAAAATTGTTGGCAAAATATATGACTAAATCTAATTTCTCTAGTTAGTACTATGCATACTTTCTGACTTGATTTCAATGATGCTGATCAATTTCCAGGACATCGTGAATTTGAAACACCATGACCATTTCAAATAAAACAACTGAATCTTCTCAATCTTTAAGATTACAATCAGTCTACTCAAGTAATGTTCATGAATAGATAAGGAAGCATTTTCACTGTCTATTTCATTAGAATGGTTTGTTTAATTCTAATTAACGAATCAATCATTAGTACTGAGATGAACTTACTCGTACAAAGAGCAGTAAACACTTTGGTTCTGAGATTCCTCAGCTCGCTGAACTCTTGGACACTAAAACGGTTCTCGTCCACTGGTTTGCTGGCAA
Source organism: Monoplex corrugatus (assembly GCA_030674185.1). Lineage (NCBI taxonomy): Eukaryota > Metazoa > Mollusca > Gastropoda > Littorinimorpha > Ranellidae > Monoplex > Monoplex corrugatus. Next base: position 28,919,046 of record CM060305.1, on the reverse strand, counting down.
TGCCATCCAATTCTGTGGTGTCTTTCAGTCCGATACCAATGGCATAGATGTGGATGCCTTCTGCTCGTGCTTGTTCTGCTTCTGGGATGGTTCGACGTGAGTTGATGTTGGACACGCCATCAGTGATGACTATGGCCACATTGGGAACTCCGGGACGGTCACCATTGGCTGCTGTGTACATCTGTGTCCTCATTGTGTTGAGAGCGTCTGCTGTGTTAGTGCTTCCATAACGGTAAGGGATGTCATCGATGGCATTAAAGAGATCGACTTTGTTTTGATACGCGTTCATATGGAACTGTAGATGGTCCTCAGTACTGTAGATGATGATACCAACACGAACATTGCCGCCATCGATGTTGGCTTCGAAGAGGAAGTCTTTGATGAAATCCTTCATGACAAGGAAGTTCAGTTCTGTGACACTGGTAGAGGCGTCCAGAACAATCACCATGTCCACCAAAGCATCGTTACATTCTGAAACATATATCCAGTCTACATTCAAAGCAAGCTGAAAGATGGTCATGAGAATGTTATTCTGTAAATAATATTCAACTTGGAAGAAAATGTAAAGGATGAAAAATACACACGACGTTTATGAAAAAAGAACTAAACCTGGTTATTTGTTCATACATACAGTGAGGGAGGTAGGGAGGGATGGGGAGAGAGAGAGAGAGAGAGAGAGAGAGAGAGAGAGAGAGAGAGAGAGCGACAGAGAGAGATGGAGAGAGACAGAGAGAGTGACAGAGAGGGAGAGATTATTTGATTTCATCTATCCAATCTGGTTCACCACTTTCCCATGTATCCGAGTCTATCTTTCATCGCCTAAAGTATATCTCCCATCCTCTATCTCCCAATCCACTCTGCAAAACGTGTAATATTTTCTCTCTGGGTCTACTGATGCTCTTTTTCTCTCTACCTTTCCTGTCATGACTAGGTACTGAAATTTCTCTTGCCTTATAAAATGTCCTATAAAATTTGCTTGTTTTTTCCTATCCTTCTTCAGTTATTTTCATTTTGTGTGCGCTTTTTCACGACTGTTTTCTTTGTTGTCCATGGAACTCTTAATATTCGTTTCAGAAAACAGCTTTCAGCTGCCTCAGTCTTGTTTGACGTTCTGACTTATTGACTGCCCAAGCTCCGATAAGTGACAATTGTACTGGTTCTATATTAACAATGAAAAATTCTCTACTTGATGTCAGTTGATAGACATTTGTTGTAAGAACATTTTTCATTTTGTTGAATGCTGTTTTAGCTGGGCCAATTGTGCTGGATATTTCTAATGTGCATCTGCCATTTGATGAGATATCTGTTCACTGATATTAAAATCCATCAAGTTGTCTCAATGTTGTGCTATTTGCTGTTATTTTAGATGGGGCGTTTTTTTGTCATTTTGTTACCGATTACCATGATTTCAGTCATGACTTCTTACTATTTAGGTTTAGGTCTTTATTTCTCCTTTCTCTTTCTGTTATAGTCACAACATTTATAGGCCTCTTTCATTTTCTGCCATTAGAACGAAAACATCTGAATATCGACGGTTGTTTAAACTGTTTCCTCCAATCCTTATCCCAGGGCGTTCTTCTACGTTTCTCATGATTGCTTCAGTGAAAACAAATCTGGTAACAACCCCCCCTCCTCTCCCCATTTTGCCGTCTACGCCCTTTTTTGAGGTTTTGAAAATAACTAACATCATTTTCTACTCTCATTGCAGCATTTGTTCCCTGTACATAATCATTTTTATTCTTAGACCTTTTGCATAAATAATAGCTTTTTCATCTGATTGATCAATTCCTCCTTGTCTTACTCGATCAAAAGACGTGGTATAATCAACAAGAACAAGAACAAGAACAAGAACAAGAACAAGAACAAGAACAAGAACACACACACACACACACACACACACACAGACACACACACACACACACACACACACACACACACACACACAACAACACACACAAATATATATATATATATTTCTCTTTCTCTCTCTCTCTCACACACACACACACACACACACACACACACACACACACACACACACACACACACACACACACACACACACACACACACACACATATATATATATATATATATAATATTTACAGCCAACCATTTACTGGTTGCGTACGCCACTTTCACTCTAGGGTTACTGATAGCTATATCATATTGATGGATTAATACATAAAACGTTATTCCTACGAAATGTTTTGTCTCACCGATAGGAACTGGTTTTGTGGGTGGTGGTCGTGTAGGAGGTGGTGGTGTGGCCTCTGAAACAACACATAAACACATTTGGATGAACCTGAAATAACTTTACAGTTCTCATATCATATACAATTTGACACATCTGTCATTTTCTCCTGCTGTGAACACCACAACTGGGAAGTTCTCTACGGTTTGTTGTGTTAAGTGTTGTGCATTTATTGTTTGTTGTTTTTTGGATACGCTTGATAAAGGCCAGTTGGCCAAACATTTGTACTTGTCTCATATTGTCATGTTTTAAATACATGTTTAATATATTTCTGTCCTTGTCTGGTTCGTATTTGCTTGAACGCTGGCAGTTACTTTGATTCAGATAAAATATTATGACAAGTAGTTGTAACGCAGTCATTTCTCATATCTAGAAAATGATTTGGATTTTTCCATGATTTCATATAAATAAAACTTTAACACTATTCAAGCCAAATTCTATGGATCCATACTTTAAGACTTTAAATGTAACTGCACTTGGTTCTTGGGTTCTAGACATTATAGCTTTATCAGCAACATGTCTACTTATTGGGATCTGTGTATTCAAACGTTAACAGGAACCATGCCTACTTCTTACGTTCTATACATGAAAACGTAACCAGTAATCACGCCCAGTTTTGTACATATCTCACACTTGACAAAACCGACACATGAACTGCCATGACGCCCTTGCTGGAAAAAAGTCATTCTTTGTTGCTCTGAATTATAAGACACCAATGGATAGTTACGTTTGTAAATCTACGAGTATTTAGAGGCTACAATGTCTGACAGAAACTGGATTATAATCTTACCACCTACACATGCTGCTATAATATTCTACACAAAAACAGTCCAAAATTGTTGGCAAAATATATGACTGAAATCTAATTTCTCTAGTTAGTACTATGCATACTTTCTGACTTGATTTCAATGATGCTGATCAATTTCCAGGACATCGTGAATTTGAAACACCATGACTATTTCAAATAAAACAACTGAATCTTTCAATCTTTAAGATTACAATAAGTCTACTCAAGTGATGTTCATGAATAGATAAGGAAGCATTTTCACTGTCTATTTCATTAGAATGGTTTGTTTAATTCTAATTAACGAATCAATCATTAGTAATGAGATGAACTTACTCGTACAAAGAGCAGTAAACACTTTGGTTCTGAGATTCCTCAGCTCGCTGAACTCTTGGACACTAAAACGGTTCTCGTCCACTGGTTTGCTGGCAATGCCATCCAATTCTGTGGTGTCTTTCAGTCCGATACCAATGGCATAGATGTGGATGCCTTCTGCTCGTGTTTGTTCTGCTTCTGGGATGGTTCGACGTGAGTTGATGTTGGACACGCCATCAGTGATGACGATGGCCACGTTGGGAACTCCGGGACGGTCACCATTGGCTGCTGTGTACATCTGTGTCCTCATTGTGTTGAGAGCGTCTGCTGTGTTAGTGCTTCCATAACGGTAGGGATGTCATCGATGGCATTAAAGAGATCGACTTTGTTTTGATACGCGTTCATATGGAACTGTAGATGATCCTCAGTACTGTAGATGATGATACCTACACGAACATTGCCGCCATCGATGTTGGCTTCGAAGAGGAAGTCTTTGATGAAATCCTTCATGACAAGGAAGTTCAGTTCTGTGACACTGGTAGAGGCGTCCAGAACAATCACCATGTCCACCAAAGCATCATTACATTCTGAAACATATATCCAGTTCACATTCGAAGCAAGCTGAAAGATGGTCATGAGAATGTTATTCTGTAAATAATATTCAACTTGGAAGAAAATGTAAAGGATGAAAAATACACACGACGTTTATGAAAAGAGAACTAAACCTGGTTATTTGTTCATACATGCAGTGAGGGAGGTAGGAGGGATAGAGAGAGAGAGAGAGAGAGAGAGAGAGAGAGAGAGACAGAGACAGAGAGACAGAGAGAGACAGAGAGAGTGACAGAGAGGGAGAGATTATTTGATTTCATCTATCCAATCCGGTTCACCACTTCTCCCATGTATCCGAGTCTATCTTTCATCGCCTAAAGTATATCTCCCATCCTCTATCTCCCAATCCACTCTGCAAAACTGTGTAGTATTTTCTCTCTGGGTCTAATGATGCTCTTTTTCTCTCTACCTTTCCTGTCATGACTAGGTACTGACATTTCTCTTGCCTTATAAAATGTCCTATAAAATTTGCTTGTCTTTTCCTATCCTTCTTCAGTTATGTTCGTTTTGTGTGCGCTTTTTCACGACTGTGTCGTTTGTTTTCTTTGTTGTCCATGGAACTCTTAATATTCGTTTCAGAAAACAGCTTTCAGCTGCTTCAGTCTTGTTTGACTTTCTGACTTATTGACTGCCCAAGCTCCGATAAGGACAATTGTACTGGTTCTATATTAACAATGAAAAATTCTCTACTTGATGTCAGTTGATAGACATTTGTCAGTGAGAACGTTTTTCATTTTGTTGAATGCTGTTTTAGCTGGGCCAATTGTGCTGGATATTTCTAATGTGCATCTGCCATTTGATGAGATATCTGTTCACTGATATTAAAATCCATCAAGTTGTCTCAATGTTGTGCTATTTGCTGTTATTTTAGATGGGGCGATTTTTTGTCTTTTTTTTTACCGATTACCATGACTTCAGTCATGACTTCTTACTATTTAGGTTTAGGCCTTTATTTCTTCTTTCTCTTTCTGTTATAGTCACAACATTTATAGGCCTCTTTCATTTTCTGCCATTAGAACGAAAACATCTGAATAACGACGGTTGTTTAAACTGTTTCCTCCAATCCTTATCCCAGGGCGTTCTTCTACATTTCTCATGATAGCTTCAGTGAAAACAAATCTGGTAACAACCCCCCTCCTCTCCCCATTCTTGCCGTCTACGCCCTTTTTTGAGGTTTTGAAAATAACTAACATCATTTTCTACTCTCATTGCAGCATTTGTTCCCAGTACATAATCATTTTTATTCTTAGACCTTTTCTATAAATAATGAGCTTTTTCAGCTGATTGATCAATTCCTCCTTGTCTTACTCGATCAAAAGACGTGGTATAATCAACAAGAACAAGAACAAGAACAACACACACACACACACACACACACACACACACACACACACACACACACACACACACACACACACACACACACACACAAACACACATCAATATATATATACATATTTCTCTTTCTCTCTCTCTCTCTCTACACACACACACACACACACACACACACACACACTCCCGTCTAATATCACTTATAGTGAAAAGACGTTAATTAAAGAACGAACGAACACACACACACACACACACACACACACACACACACACACACACACACACACACATATATATATATATTATTTACAGCCAACCATTTACTGGTTGCGTACACCACTTTCACTCTAGGGTTACTGATAGCTATATCATATTAATGGATTAATACATAAAACGTTATTCCTACGAAATGTTTTGTCTTACCGATAGGAACTGGTTTTGTGGGTGGTGGTCGTGTAGGAGGTGGTGGTGTGGCCTCTGAAACAACACATAAACACAATTGGATGAACCTGAAATAACCTTACAGTTCTCATATCATAAACTATTTGACACATCTGTCATTTTCTCCTGCTGAACACCACAACTGGGAAGTTCTCTACGGTTTGTTGTGTTAAGTGTTGTGCATTTATTGTTTGTTGTTTTTTGGAGATGCTTGATAAAGGCCAGTTGGCCAAACATTTGTACTTGTCTCGTTTTTCATGTTTTAAATACATGTTCTAATATATTTCTGTCCTTGTCTGGTTCGTATTTGCTTGAACGCTGGCAGTTACTTTGATTCAGATAAAATATTATGACAAGTAGTTGTAACGCAGTCATTTCTCACATCTAGAAAATGATTTGGATTTTTCCATGACTTCATATAAATAAAACTTTAACACTATTCAAGCCAAATTCTTTGGATCCATACTTTAAGACTTTAAATGTAACTGCACTTGGTTCTTGGGTTCTAGACATTATAGCTTTATCAGCAACATGTCTACTTCTTGGGATCTGTGCATTCAAACGTTAACAGGAACCATGCCTACTTCTTACGTTCTATACATGAAAACGTAACCAGTAATCACGCCCAGTTTTGTACATGTCTCACACTTGACAAAACCGACACATGAATTGCCATACGCCCTTGCTGGAAAAAAGTCATTCTTTGTTGCTCTGAATTATAAGACACCAATGGATAGTTACGTTTGTAAATCTACGAGTATTTAGAGGCTACAATGTCTGACAGAAACTGGATTATAATCTTACCACCTACACATGCTGCTATAATATTCTACACAAAAACAGTCCAAAATTGTTGGCAAAATATATGACTAAAATCTAATTTCTCTTGTTAGTACTATGCATACTTTCTGACTTGATTTCAATGATGCTGATCAATTTCCAGGACATCGTGAATTTGAAACACCATGACCATTTCAAATAAAACAATTGAATCTTCTCAGTCTTTAAGATTACAATCAGTCTACTCAAGTGATGTTCATGAATAGATAAGGAAGCATTTTCACTGTCTATTTCATTAGAATGGTTTGTTTAATTCTAATTAACGAATCAATCATTAGTAATGAGATGAACTTACTCGTACAAAGAGCAGTAAACACTTTGGTTCTGAGATTCCTCAGCTCGCTGAACTCTTGGACACTAAAACGGTTCTCGTCCACTGGTTTGCTGGCAATGCCATCCAATTCTGTGGTGTCTTTCAGTCCGATACCAATGGCATAGATGTGGATGCCTTCTGCTCGTGCTTGTTCTGCTTCTGGGATGGTTCGACGTGAGTTGATGTTGGACACGCCATCAGTGATGACTATGGCCACATTGGGAACTCCGGGACGGTCACCATTAGCTGCTGTGTACATCTGTGTCCTCATTGTGTTGAGAGCGTCTGCTGTGTTAGTGCTTCCATAACGGTAAGGGATGTCATCGATGGCGTTAAAGAGATCGACTTTGTTTTGATACGCGTTCATATGGAATTGTAGATGGTCCTCAGTACTGTAGATGATGATACCAACACGAACATTGCCGCCATCGATGTTGGCTTCGAAGAGGAAGTCTTTGATGAAATCCTTCATGACAAGGAAGTTCAGTTCTGTGACACTGGTAGAGGCGTCCAGAACAATCACCATGTCCACCAAAGCATCATTACATTCTGAAACATATATCCAGTCCACATTCGAAGCAAGCTGAAAGATGGTCATGAGAATGTTATTCTGTAAATAATATTCAACTTGGAAGAAAATGTAAAGGATGAAAAATACACACGACGTTTATGAAAAGAGAACTAAACCTGGTTATTTGTTCATACATGCAGTGAGGGAGGTAGGAGGGATAGAGAGAGAGAGAGAGAGAGAGAGAGAGAGAGGAGAGAGAGAGAGACAGAGAGACAGAGAGAGACAGAGAGAGTGACAGAGAGGGAGAGATAATTTGATTTCATCTATCCAATCCGGTTCACCACTTCTCCCATGTATCCGAGTCTATCTTTCATCGCCTAAAGTATATCTCCCATCCTCTATCTCCCAATCCACTCTGCAAAACTGTGTAGTATTTTCTCTCTGGGTCTAATGATGCTCTTTTTCTCTCTACCTTTCCTGTCATGACTAGGTACTGACATTTCTCTTGCCTTATAAAATGTCCTATAAAATTTGCTTGTCTTTTCCTATCCTTCTTCAGTTATGTTCGTTTTGTGTGCGCTTTTTCACGACTGTGTCGTTTGTTTTCTTTGTTGTCCATGGAACTCTTAATATTCGTTTCAGAAAACAGCTTTCAGCTGCTTCAGTCTTGTTTGACTTTCTGACTTATTGACTGCCCAAGCTCCGATAAGGACAATTGTACTGGTTCTATATTAACAATGAAAAATTCTCTACTTGATGTCAGTTGATAGACATTTGTCAGTGAGAACGTTTTTCATTTTTTGAATGCTGTTTTAGCTGGGCCAATTGTGCTGGATATTTCTAATGTGCATCTGCCATTTGATGAGATATCTGTTCACTGATATTAAAATCCATCAAGTTGTCTCAATGTTGTGCTATTTGCTGTTATTTTAGATGGGGCGATTTTTTGTCTTTTTTTTTACCGATTACCATGACTTCAGTCATGACTTCTTACTATTTAGGTTTAGGCCTTTATTTCTTCTTTCTCTTTCTGTTATAGTCACAACATTTATAGGCCTCTTTCATTTTCTGCCATTAGAACGAAAACATCTGAATAACGACGGTTGTTTAAACTGTTTCCTCCAATCCTTATCCCAGGGCGTTCTTCTACGTTTCTCATGATAGCTCCAGTGAAAACAAATCTGGTAACAACCCCCCTCCTCTCCCCATTCTTGCCGTCTACGCCCTTTTTTGAGGTTTTGAAAATAACTAACATCATTTTCTACTCTCATTGCAGCATTTGTTCCCAGTACATAATCATTTTTATTCTTAGACCTTTTCTATAAATAATGAGCTTTTTCAGCTGATTGATCAATTCCTCCTTGTCTTACTCGATCAAAAGACGTGGTATAATCACAAACAAGAACAAGAAACAACACACACACACACACACACACACACACACACACACACACACACACACACACACACACACACAAACACACACATCAATATATATATATACATATTTCTCTTTCTCTCTCTCTCTCACACACACACACACACACACACACACACACACACACACACACACACACACACACACACACACACCACACACACCACACACATATATATATATATATATATATATATATATATTATTTACAGCCAACCATTTACTGGTTGCGTACACCACTTTCACTCTAGGGTTACTGATAGCTATATCATATTAATGGATTAATACATAAAACGTTATTTCTACGAAATGTTTTGTCTTACCGATAGGAACTGGTTTTGTGGGTGGTGGTCGTGTAGGAGGTGGTGGTGTGGCCTCTGAAACAACACATAAACACAATTGGATGAACCTGAAATAACCTTACAGTTCTCATATCATAAACTATTTGACACATCTGTCATTTTCTCCTGCTGAACACCACAACTGGGAAGTTCTCTACGGTTTGTTGTGTTAAGTGTTGTGCTTTTAATTGTTTGTTGTTTTTTGGAGATGCTTGATAAAGGCCAGTTGGCCAAACATTTGTACTTGTCTCGTTTTTCATGTTTTAAATACATGTTCTAATATATTTCTGTCCTTGTCTGGTTCGTATTTGCTTGAACGCTGGCAGTTACTTTGATTCAGATAAAATATTATGACAAGTAGTTGTAACGCAGTCATTTCTCACATCTAGAAAATGATTTGGATTTTTCCATGACTTCATATAAATAAAACTTTAACACTATTCAAGCCAAATTCTTTGGATCCATACTTTAAGACTTTAAATGTAACTGCACTTGGTTTTGGGTTCTAGACATTATAGCTTTATCAGCAACATGTCTACTTCTTGGGATCTGTGTATTCAAACGTTAACAGGAACCATGCCTAGTTCTTACGTTCTATACATGAAAACGTAACCAGTAATCACGCCCAGTTTTGTACATTCTCACACTTGACAAAACCGACACATGAATTGCCATACGCCCTTGCTGGAAAAAAGTCATTCTTTGTTGCTCTGAATTATAAGACACCAATGGATAGTTACGTTTGTAAATCTACGAGTATTTAGAGGCTACAATGTCTGACAGAAACTGGATTATAATCTTACCACCTACACATGCTGCTATAATATTCTACACAAAAACAGTCCAAAATTGTTGGCAAAATATATGACTGAAATCTAATTTCTCTAGTTAGTACTATGCATACTTTCTGACTTGATTTCAATGATGCTGATCAATTTCCAGGACATCGTGAATTTGAAACACCATGACCATTTCAAATAAAACAATTGAATCTTCTCAGTCTTTAAGATTACAATCAGTCTACTCAAGTGATGTTCATGAATAGATAAGGAAGCATTTTCACTGTCTATTTCATTAGAATGGTTTGTTTAATTCTAATTAACGAATCAATCATTAGTACTGAGATGAACTTACTCGTACAAAGAGCAGTAAACACTTTGGTTCTGAGATTCCTCAGCTCGCTGAACTCTTGGACACTAAAACGGTTCTCGTCCACTGGTTTGCTGGCAATGCCATCCAATTCTGTGGTGTCTTTCAGTCCGATACCAATGGCATAGATGTGGATGCCTTCTGCTCGTGCTTGTTCTGCTTCTGGGATGGTTCGACGTGAGTTGATGTTGGACACGCCATCAGTGATGACTATGGCCACATTGGGAACTCCGGGACGGTCACCATTAGCTGCTGTGTACATCTGTGTCCTCATTGTGTTGAGAGCGTCTGCTGTGTTAGTGCTTCCATAACGGTAAGGGATGTCATCGATGGCGTTAAAGAGATCGACTTTGTTTTGATACGCGTTCATATGGAACTGTAGATGGTCCTCAGTACTGTAGATGATGATACCAACACGAACATTGCCGCCATCGATGTTGGCTTCGAAGAGGAAGTCTTTGATGAAATCCTTCATGACAAGGAAGTTCAGTTCTGTGACACTGGTAGAGGCGTCCAGAACAATCACCATGTCCACCAAAGCATCGTTACATTCTGAAACATATATCCAGTCTACATTCAAAGCAAGCTGACAGATGGTCATGAGCATTTAATTATGTAAATAATATTCAACTTGGAAGAAAATGTAAAGGATGAAAAATACACACGACGTTTATGAAAAAAGAACTAAACCTGTTATTTGTTCAAACATGCAGTGAGGGAGGGACGGAGAGAGAGAGAGAGAGAGAGAGAGAGAGAGAGAGAGAGAGAGAGAGAGAGAGAGAGAGAGCGAGAGAGAGAGAGAGAGAGAGAGAGTGAGTGAGAGTGAGAGAGTGACAGAGAGAGAGAGAGATTATTTGATTTCATCTATCCAATCCCGCTGACCACTTCTCCCATGTATCTGAGTCTATCTTTCATCGATTAAAGTATATCTCCCATCCTCTATCTGCCAATCCACTCCGCAAAACTGTGTAATATTTTCTCTCTGGGTCTACTGATGCTCTTTTTCTCTCTACCTTTCCTGCTGTGACTAGGTTCTGAAAGTTCTCTTGCCTTATAAAATGTACCATAAAGTTTGCTTGTCTTTTCCTATCCTTCTTCTGTTATGTTCGTTTTGTGTGCGCTTTTTCACGACTGTGTCGTTTGTTTTCTTTGCTGTCCATGAAACTCTTAATATTCGTTTCAGAAAACAGATTTCAGTTGCCTCAGTCTTGTTTGACGTTCTGACTTATTGATTGCCCAAGCTCCGATAAGTACAATAATACTGGTTCATATTAACAATGAAAAACTCTCTTCTTGATGTCAGTTGATAGACATTTGTCGGTAAGAACGTTTTTCATTTTGTTGAATGCTGCTTTTGCTGGGTGATTATTTTATTTTTACTTATTACCATGACTTCTGTCATGACTTCTTACTATTTAGCTTTAGGCCTTTATTTCTCCTTTCTCGTTTTGTTATAGTCACAACATTTTATAGGTCTGTTTCATTTTCTGCCATTAGTAGGAAAACATCTGAATAACGACAATCTTTATGCCAGGGCATTCTTCTACGTTTTTCACGATAGCTTATCAGTGAAAACAAATCTGATGACAACCCCCCCTCCTTTTCCATAAATAATGAGCTTTTTCAGCTGATTGATCAATTCCTCCTTGTCTTACTCGATCAAAATATGTGGTATAATCAACAAGAACAAGAAGAAGAACAAGAACACACACACATACACACACACACACACACACACACACACACACACACACACACACACACACACACACACACATACATACACACACACACACACATATATATATATATATATATTATTTACAGCCAACCCTACACTGGTTACGTCACTTTCATACACTCTAGGGTTACTGATAGCTATATCATATTGATGGATTAATACATCAAACGTTATTCCTGCGAAATGTTTTGTCTTACCGATAGGAATTGGTTTTGTGGGTGGTGGTCGTGTAGGAGGTGGTGGTGTGGCCTCTGAAACAACACATAAACACAATTGGATGAACCTGAAATAACCTTACAGTTCTCATATCATAAACAATTTGACACATGTCATTTTCTCCTGCTGAACACCACAACTGGGAAGTTCTCTACGGTTTGTTATGCTAAGTGTTGTGCATTTATTGTTTGTTGTTTTTTGGAAACCCTTGATAAAGGCCAGTTGGGCAAACATTTGTACTTGTCTCGTTTTGTTATGTTTTAAATACATGTTCTAATATATTTTTGTCTTTGTCTGGTTCATATTTGCTTGAACGCTGGCAGTTACTTTGATTCAGATAAAATATTATGACAGGTAGTAGTAAAGCAGTCATTTCTCACATCTAGAAAATGATTTGGATTTTTCCATGACTTCATATAAATAAAACTTTAACACTATTCAAGCCAAATTCTATGGATCCACACTTTAAAACTTTAAATGTAACCGCACTTAGGTTCTTGGGTTCTAGACATTATAGCTTTATCAGCAACATGTCTACTTCTTGGGATCTGTGTATTCAAACGTTAACAGGAACCATGCCTACTTCTTACGTTCTATACATGAAAACGTAACCAGTAATCACGCCCAGTTTTATACATGACTCACACTTGACAAAACCGACACATGAACTGCCATGACGCCCTTGCTGGAAAAAAGTCATACTTTGTTGCTCTGAATTATAACACACAATGGACAGGTACATTGATATACCTATGAGTATTTAGAGGCTACAATGTCTGACAGAAACTAGATTGTAATCTTACCACCTACACATCTGCTATAATATTCTACACAGAAGCAGTCCAAAATTGCTGGCAAAATAAATGACAGAAATTTAATTTCTCTAGTAAGTACTATGCATACTTTCTGACTTGATTTCAATGATGCTGATCAATTTCTAGGACATCGTAAATGTGAAACACCATGACTATTTCAAATAAGAAAACAACTGAATCCTCTCAATCTTTAAGATTACAATCAGTCTACTCAAGTGATGTTCATGAATAGATAAGGAAGCATTTTCACTGTTTATTTCGTTAGAATGGTTTGTTTAATTCTAATTAACGAATCAATCATTAGTACTGAGATGAACTTACTCGTACAAAGAGCAGTAAACACTTTGGTTCTGAGATTCCTCAGCTCGCTGAACTCTTGGACACTAAAACGGTTCTCGTCCACTGGTTTGCTGGCAATGCCATCCAATTCTGTGGTGTCTTTCAGTCCGATACCAATGGCATAGATGTGGATGCCTTCTGCTCGTGCTTGTTCTGCTTCTGGGATGGTTCGACGTGAGTTGATGTTGGACACGCCATCAGTGATGACTATGGCCACATTGGGAACTCCGGGACGGTCACCATTAGCTGCTGTGTACATCTGTGTCCTCATTGTGTTGAGAGCGTCTGCTGTGTTAGTGCTTCCATAACGGTAAGGGATGTCATCGATGGCATTAAAGAGATCGACTTTGTTTTGATACGCGTTCATATGGAACTGTAGATGGTCCTCGGTACTGTAGATGATGATACCAACACGAACATTGCCGCCATCGATGTTGGCTTCGAAGAGGAAGTCTTTGATGAAATCCTTCATGACAAGGAAGTTCAGTTCTGTGACACTGGTAGAGGCGTCCAGAACAATCACCATGTCCACCAAAGCATCGTTACATTCTGAAACATAAATCCAGTCTACATTCAAAGGAAGCTGAAAGATGGTCATGAGAATGTTATTCTGTAAATAATATTCAACTTGGAAGAAAATGTAAAGGATGAAAAATACACACGACGTTTATGAAAAAAGAACTAAACCTGGTTATTTGTTCAAACATGTAGTGAGGGAGGGACGGAGAGAGAGGAGAGAGAGAGAGAGAGAGAGAGAGAGAGTGAGTGAGAGTGAGAGAGTGACAGAGAGAGAGAGATTATTTGATTTCATCTATCCAATCCGCTCACCACTTCTCCCATGTATCCGAGTCTATCTTTCATCGCCTAAAGTATATCTCCCATCCTCTATCTGCCAATCCACTCCGCAAAACTGTGTAATATTTTCTCTCTGGGTCTACTGATGCTCTTTTTCTCTCTACCTTTCCTGCCGTGACTAGTTGCTGAAATTTCTCTTGCCTTATAAAATGTCCCATAAAGTTTGCTTGTCTTTTCCTATCCTTCTTAAGTTATGTTCTTTTTGTGTGCACTTTCTCACGACTTTGTCGTTTGTTTTCTTTGCTGTCCATGGAACTCTTAATATTCGTTTCAGAAAACAGATTTCAGCTGCCTCAGTCTTGTTTGACGTTCTGATTTATTGACTGCCCAAGCTTCGCATAAGTACAATAATACTGGTTCTATATTAACAATGAAAAACTCTCTTCTTGATGTCAGTTGATAGACATTTGTTGGTAAGAACGTTTTTCATTTTGTTGAATGCTGCTTTAGCTGGGTCAATTTTGCTGGATATTTCTAATGTGCATCTGCCGTTTGATGAGATATCTGTTCCCTGATATTTAAATCCATCAAGTTGTCTGAATGTTGTGCTATTTGCTGTTATTTTAGACGTAGCGATTATTTGTCTTTTTTTTATATATATTTTTTTTTTACTGATTACCATGACTTCAGTCATGACTTCTTACTATTTAGCTTTAGGCCTTTATTTCTCCTTTCTCGTTTTGTTATAGTCACAACATTTCATAGGTCTGTTTCATTTTCTGCCATTAGAACGAAAACATCTGAATAACGACAGTTGTTTATAAACTGTTTCCTCCAATCTTTATCCCAAGCATTCTTCTACGTTTCTCACGATAGCTTCAGTGAAAACAAATCTGATGACAACCCCCCCCCCTGCTTTTCCATAAACAATGAGCTTTCTCAGCTGATTGATCAATTCCTCCTTGTCTTACTCTATCAAAATACGTGGTATAATCAACAAGAACAAGAACAAGAACAAGAACAAGAACAAGAACAAGAACAAGTACAAACTACACAACACACACACACACACACACACACACACAACACACACACACACACACACACACACACACACACACACACACAAACACACACACATATATATATATATATTATTTACAGCCAACCATACACTGGTTACGTCACTTTCATACACTCTAGGGTTACTGATAGCTATATCATATTGATGGATTAATACATAAAACGTTATTCCTACGAAATCTTTTGTCTTACCAATAGGAATTGGTTTTGTGGGTGGTGGTCGTGTAGGAGGTGGTGGTGTGGCCTCTGAAACAACACATAAACACATTTGGATGAACCTGCAATAACCTTACAGTTATCATATCATAAACAATTTGACACATGTCATTTTCTCCTTCTGTACACCACAACTGAGAAGTTCTCTTCGGTTTGTTGTGCTAAGTGTTGTGCATTATTTGTTTGTTGTTTTTTTTTGTATACGCTTGATAAAGGTCAGTTGGCCAAACATTTGTACTTGTCTCGTTTTGTTATGTTTTGAATACATGTTCTGATATATTTTGTCCTTGTCTGGTTCGTATTTGCTTGAATGCTGGCAGTTACTTTGATTCAGATAAAATATTATGACAAGTTGTTGTAACGCAGTCATTTCTCACATCTAGAAAATGATTTGGATTTTTCCATGACTTCATATAAATAAAACTTTAACACTATTCAAGCCAAATTCTTTGGATCCATACTTTAAGACTTTAAATGTAACTGCACTTGGTTCTTGGGTTCTAGACATTATAGCTTTATCAGCAACATGTCTACTTCTTGGGATCTGTGTATTCAAACGTTAACAGGAACCATGCCTACTTCTTACGTTCTATACATGAAAACGTAGCCAGTAATCACGCCCAGTTTTGTACATGTCTCACACTTGACAAAACCGACACATGAACTGCCATGACGCCCTTGCTGGAAAAAAGTCATTCTTTGTTGCTCTGAATTATAACACACCAATGGACAGGTACATTTATGTATCTACGATTATTTAGTAGCTACAATGTCTGACATAAACTAGATTGTAATCTTACCACCTACACATGCTGTTATAACATTCTGCACAGAAATAGTCCAAAATTGTTGGCAAAATATATGACTGAAAGCTAATTTCACTAGTAAGTACTATGTATACTTTCTGACTTGATTTCAATGATGCTGATCAATTTCTAGGACATCGTGAATTTGAAACACCATGACTATTTCAAATAAGAAAACAACTGAATCCTCTCAATCTTTAAGCTTAAATCAGTCTACTCAAGTGATGTTCATGAATAGATAAGGAAGCATTTTCATTGTTTATTTCATTAGAATCGTTTGTTTATTGCTACTTAACGAATCAATCATTAGTACTGAGATGAACTTACTCGTACAAAGAGCAGTAAACACTTTGGTTCTGAGATTCCTCAGCTCGCTGAACTCTTGGACACTAAAACGGTTCTCGTCCACTGGTCTGCTGGCAATGCCATCCAATTCTGTGGTGTCTGTCAGTCCGATACCAATGGCATAGATGTGGATGCCTTCTGCTCGTGCTTGTTCTGCTTCTGGAATGGTTCGACGTGAGTTGATGTTGGACACGCCATCAGTGATGACGATGGCCACATTGGGAACTCCGGGACGGTCACCATTGGCTGCTGTGTACATCTGTGTTCCTCATTGTGTTGAGAGCGTCCGCTGTGTTAGTGCTTCCATAACGGTAAGGGATGTCATCGATGGCGTTAAAGAGATCGACTTTGTTTTGATACGCGTTCATATGGAACTGTAGATGGTCCTCAGTACTGTAGATGATGATACCAACACGAACATTGCCGCCATCGATGTTGGCTTCGAAGAGGAAGTCTTTGATGAAATCCTTCATGACAAGGAAGTTCAGTTCTGTGACACTGGTAGAGGCGTCCAGAACAATCACCATGTCCACCAACGCGTCATTACATTCTGAAACATACACCGAGTCTTCAACTGACGCAAGACGAAAGATGGTCATGAACAGTTCAATCCATGAATGAAAGTATGGAAATACTGTACTGAATGAAACGGTATGCACAGATACACTATGTGTAATAACATTGACAAATCACACTTTTCTGGTGCATATCTCAAAAATCAGGTTGGCACACTGAGCACAACCCATTTACAAGACACAAAATAACGTTACATTAAGAATCACCAGTATGTAGGTATTCACGCAGTGCTGATCACAATGACAGGACTTGAGACAACTGGCTTATTTTCACAGCGAGGTATAGCTTCCAAAAAAAATAACCTAATAAAACATATATCACTGGTGTAATATCGAATTTGTGTGAGGAATAGTGTATAACGGCACTCGGGAACAATGCCATGCAAATATGGCACTGGAAAATAGGAATGTTACCACTTGTCAACATGTGCCAAGAAGACCCATGAAACATTAAAATATTTGATTCTGAATGGTTCCAGCGTACAGATATCGCCCAACCTGTATGCACTCAAACGTTGGCTGAAAACTGCTTGTGGGCCATGCATTATGGATTTAAAAATGCTTTTAATTTGTGCTCTATTTCGTTTCACAAACAAAACATGGTTTGAACATTTGGGTATCACATTGTAGTTATGAAGAAAACGTTTACTACGATGAATGTAGTCTGTAGGAAAGCTATTGAAACGAAGTTCCTATTTTAACAACAACAGTTAAAACTGTATTCAGTCACTTCAAACTAATGGGCAAATCACGAGTGAAACGTCCATTTAATGTATATTTTATGCAAACAAAATTGATTCACAACGTTGATAGAAAACAATGTTTGCATTTTGACAGTCAATCCATGGGATTTTTCAATGAGGAATGTCGTATAATTGCGCAGGAAGTTGTGAAACCCATCACTCTTCAGATGGTATCAACAGAAAAACGTGCTTTGGTATTTGTAACACAAACAATAGATTTCCATTGACTTCTTTCATTGTGGCGCTCTGAACATTGATCGATCGATTCTAACATTACTGTCTGTGCAGTCTACAGCAATTAAGGGTACCATTTTAGTTTCCATTTGGATTCTGAACTCGAACTCTCTCTTTCTCCACACACACACACACACAACACACACACACACACACACACACACACACACACACACACACACACACACACACACATACACACACACACACACACACACACACACACACACACACACACACACACATATCTATATATAATTATATATGTACATATATGTGTTTGTGTGTGTGTCTCTGTGTGTGTTTGTGTGCGTGTGTACGTGTATAATATGAAATGAATACGATAGTTTTCTTCCCACAGATACGTACAAACCCAGAAATATACAGTTACACATAAAGTTGTCATGTCACTTTCATACACTTTCCAATTACCATATTTATCCCGATTACATAATCGATTATAACGGGAAGCATATTTTTTCCTATTAAGTAAGTATTCAGCCTTACCAGCAGGAATTGGTTTTGTGGGTGGTGGTCGTGTAGGAGGTGGTGGTGTTGCCTCTGAAATAACACAGAAACACAATTACATCATCTGCAATAATAAAAAAATCATCACATCAGAAAATATTAAGAGGTTGTCATTTCTGACTCTACAAAATAATTTGTACTTTTGGATACCTTTTACGAAATGAAGCTATAAAAATAGTCACGACTAAATTTTGATATCTTTAAGCTTACATTATACGTTGAGATTTTATCAGTAGCCCCAGTCGGTTTTTTTTGTTCTATACATTAAAGCTTTAACACTAAGTACAACTAGTTCTTGGATTTCATAATTTTACGTTTAAACAATGATAAGACCTCGTTTTTAGATTCTATACGCCATAACATTAACATTAAACACTCCTAGTTTTGTTTTAAAGATAAACACTTGAAAAAAAAATACTATACAGAAACTGCCAAGACACTCCATCCGATACAATATCACATTTACTGTTATGAAAGTATAACCCATCGATGCGTAATTCCATTTTTGCATTAACGTGTACTCAGTAGCCAGGATGTCTAATACAGACTAGACAATAATCCTACATCTACAAAAGAGACATTCTTGTATGTGATTCAACCCAGAAACAGGCAGATATTGTTTCATCGCATATATGACTGAAATCTGATTTGTCTATGAAGTTTTATGCATATTTTGTGGCCTAATTTGAATGACGATGACCAGTTTCAATTGTTGGCCACTATAATCTTGAAAGACTATATCCATGTAAAGAATAAAACGTGAGAAGCCTCAGTATCGAATTGATTTCAACCGCATCAGCTGAAGATATGTTCATGTAGTGTTAAGGAAGCACGTTCATTTTTCAGCTCATTAGTATCCTTACTTTACTGACGTAAAATAATTCAAACATTGATACTACGATTAACTTACTAGCACAGAGAGCAGTAAAGACTTTGGTTCTGAGATTCCTCAGCTCGCTGAACTCTTGGACACTGAAACGATTCTCATCCACTGGTCTGCTGGCAATGCCATCCAACTCTGTGGTGTCTGTCAGTCCGATACCAATGGCATAGATGTGGATGCCTTCTGCTCGTGTTTGTTCTGCTTCTGGGATGTTCGACGTGAGTTGATGTTGGACACGCCATCAGTGATGACGATGGCCACGTTGGGAACTCCGGGACGGTCACCATTGGCTGCTGTGTACATCTGTGTTCTCATTGTGTTGAGAGCGTCCGCTGTGTTGGTGCTTCCATAGCGGTAGGGTATTTCATCGATGGCATTGTAGAGATCGACTTTGTTTCGGTACTCATTCAGATGGAACTGTAGATGGTCATCAGTGCTGTAGATAATGATACCCACACGAACGTTGCCATCGTCAATATTGGCGTCAAGAGGAAGTCTTTGATGAAATCCTTCATGACCAGGAAATTCAGTTCTGTGACACTGGTAGAGGCGTCCAGAACAAACACCATGTCCACCAACGCGTCGTTACATTCTGAAACAATACTCTGTTTACTATTAGTTTAAACCCAAACCTCCAGTGGATTAGGACACATGCACAATATGCATGGGGCGCTAACCTAAATAAAGCACAGATCATTTAGTTTAAAAAGTCTGCACACACGTCTGTCTCTGTCTCTCTCTCTCCCCCCTGTGTGCATGCGCGTATGCGTGTGCATGTGTTTGTGCGCGCGTGTGTGCCGAGACAGTTTTGTTTTCTGACACGCAGGTTTCTACTTTGTTCATGTGTCGTTATATTCCGTAGCTCCACATCTCAGCAGTTCCAACTCAAATTTATTTTCCTAATAAATACACACTACATACTCACATCTGTTCTTTTTAGTAAAAACACTCACAATCGATTACAATCTGATTGATACCATACGCTCTGACAAATATAAGTCATGCAGCTTTCCCACAGTTTCAGAAATCTGAATGATTATCATCTGGCAGCCAGTGTCACTTTGTTTGAACTCCAGTGGCTTCCAAACTTCTTTCTGCATTATGTACCCCTAATATCCCTTTAACAATGCATTACTGAAAACGAACAGAACAGCTGTCTTATGACACTTACATTCGCAAGTACCAAACAGGTAAGGCAAATGGAAGACTACAACCCCGAAAATATTTACACATTTCATTAAAATGATTTTACAAATGCTTTTTGGATATATTCTGACACACGGAACAAATATTCATAACGTAACCATACAGCAGGCAAACAGTCCAGTTAAGTATTGAAGGATACACACGCATTTACTTACCAACTGGAACTGGTGGTAAAGTTGTTGGTGCAGCTGGAAATTTCCCAAAAGTAAAATTATTTTCGCGAAATGTCAGAACGGTTCGGTCATAATCAAATCTTTTAAAAGCCAGACCATACAGCAAACATGAACTCGCATGAAACACAAAACCAAAATTGTTTCTTTTTATAAATCAAACTGATAAGATAATGACAATGAAGGGGGGAGGGGGGAGCATAAGAAAAGACAGCCAAGAAAAAGTTACAATGATCGAAATAATGTGACTGAGCATTTTGCCATTGCTTCAAATAACTGAATAACCAAGAAAGATAGATAAGGTACTGAGTAAGAAAGTAAACGAATAAACATAAATTCGAAAAAACAGTCAACAATTTGAAAAAACGCACTGTCAAAATACAAGCAACGTATACAGATTTTAACCGTGTGTTAAAACAAAAGCGTGCACACTTACCAGCACACAAGGAAGCAAACACCTTATCCCTGAGATTCCTCAGCTCGCTGAACTCTTGGACACTGAAACGGTTCTCGTCCACTGGTCTGCTGGCAATGCCATCCAACTCTGTGGTGTCTGTCAGTCCGATACCAATGGCATAGATGTGGATGCCTTCTGCTCGTGTTTGTTCTGCTTCTGGGATGGTTCGACGTGAGTTGATGTTGGACACGCCATCAGTGACGACGATGGCCACGTTGGGAACATCAGGACGGTCACCATTGGCCGCTGTGTACATCTGTGTTCTCATCGTCTTGAGAGCGTCCGCTGTGTTGGTGCTTCCATAGCGGTAGGGTATTTCATCGATGGCATTAAAGATATCGATTTTGTTTCGGTACTCATTCAGATGGAACTGTAGATGGTCATCAGTGCTGTAGATGATGATACCCACACGAACGTTGCCATTGTCGATGGCAGCATCAAAAAGGAAGTCTTTAATGAAATCCTTCATGACCAGGAAATTCAGTTCCGTGACACTGGTAGAAGCGTCCAGAACAAACACCATGTCCACTTTGACGTCAGAGCATGAAACTGGAAACAGATAAACAAAGAATCAAACAAACAACAACAACAATAAAACTGTCGGTATTTTATTTTCGAAAATTTTGATAAGAGACATATAGAGTCAGAAAACTAGATTTATTTTTGAACGAATGGTACTGATGTTTGTCTGTTTGTGTGCTTTTGTTTTTCTTGTTCATGACCATATTATCTAAACTGTTGAAACATGTTCAAAGCTAAGACACAAGACTGTATGTATGCAACACTAAAAGTAATTTAGAAATGACGCGTTGTGCTAAGGATACTCTTCGAAATGTTAACTGTATATGACGAATGATTCGACTGACAGAGTTTGTTTATGTTCATAAACGGACAACTGCGATGTTTCTCATACTATGTGTGTGAGACGCATTATGACTTCATCGGAGTTGTTATGTTTAAACGTTTTCACATCGTTATAAATCGAAGTCGTATATTTAAATGTTTTCATGTCGTTATAAATTGACATTGACAATTTGAAATTACATACAAATACTAATCGTAACTGTGCAAAGCAAGATAAAATTGAATCGAATCCAACATGTCACTTGAAGCGAGATACCTTTCTCTAAAAAAAACACAACACCCGTATGCAAAAACATTTTATGACTTGTTACGCATTGATTTCTCTTTTGCACTTTCTCCCACTGGTATGGTTTAAGGGACTGCATTGGCAGATGTTGGAAACGAGTACAGCGTCATATTAAATATAGAGGCTTGTTTAGGGCCGTACAGAACATTACATTTATTGTTGCTTTTTTTGCTTCATGATATTCTACAATGCTCCGATAGCCATCTTGAAGGAAATACTAAACAAGTCTTTGCAATTATCATTACTAGTTAAGTGACTGGGACCACACAGTCGAGTCTCGTCCACATTACGGTCGGGGGTGGTGCTGATTTTTTTTTTTACCAACTCTCAAGATGTCTGTATGCTATAATATAAAAAAGCGTACAGTACAGCCTTTTCACGCAGTCTCCATTCGAGACAGAATTCAATAGCATTATCACTATCATCCCCATTCCCGACAACATAGCCTTACCAAATACTGTCCCAGATTAAGTGGCCCTTCCAGCACTGCTTTCACTATGAGCTCAATTTCGGTGGGTTTTGAGGTATCTTGCAGAGACCAAATGAGCGGCGTGGGGTAGCCACACAAGAGCAAAAAATATAAGCAGAAATTAGTATTCAGTGGGACCAGTTTTGATGATATTGTGTATGCCTCCTGCAAGACTGTCTCGTTTGTTTTCTTTGTTGTCCATGGAACTCTCAACATTCTTCTTTGAAATCACATTTCAGTTGCCTCAATTTTGTTCTGACTTTGCGTGTTGACTGTCCACGTCTCTCAACCGTACAACAGTATCGGTTCTATAATAATAATAATAATAATGTTTATTTGTATAGCGCATATTCCATATAAAAACATGCTCACCAGCGCTTTACATTTCGCAAGAAAGGCAAAAGGTGATAAAAAATGTTCACAATTACATACACAATAAGATAACAACAAACATTAAAGCTATACAAGTAAGAAGACACATAAGAAACCACAGAATATTAAAATTTAAACACTGACTTATGTAATGAAGAAAGATTAACAGATTTTTCATATGAATAAAGAGGCATACTGTGTTTATATATTGCTGCGTGTGTGTGCTTGCGTACGTGTGTGTGTACATGTGTGTGTGCGTGCGTGTGCGTTGCTGTGCGCGTGTGTTTGTAAGAATGTGTGTGTGTGTGTGTGTGTTCTACATAACACTCAAGAACTCTCTTCGTGATGTTAATTGATAGGAATTTGTTGGTAAGAACGCTGTTCATCTTCTTGATGCCGTCTTGGCTTAGCCGATTTTGCTGGCTTGTTTTTCACTGCTTATCATGACTTCAGTCTTGTTGCTATTTAGCTCCAGCCTTGTATTTTTGCTTTCTATTTCTAGTATATTCACAAGTTTTGCAGTCTTTTTAATTTTCTGCAATCAGCGCGGTATCATCTGCGTAATGAATGCTGTTTATAATTTTTCTTCCAACCTTTATCTCAGGGCATTCTTCTAGGTTTCTTATGATGGTTTCGCTGTAAAGTGAAAACAATGGTGACAGAACACAACCCTGCCTGACCCCTCTTTCGAAATTTTGGAAAGAGCTTATACCGTTTTCTATTATCATTGCCTCTGTCTGTTCCCAACACATATTTCTGATTATTCTTAGATCTTTTCCATCAATATTGAGCCTTTCTAGTTGGTTGATCAATTCTTCATGTCTTACAAGATCGAAAACCTTGGTATAATCAACAAAGCATAAATGTAAATCCTTATTCAACTCGACTGACCTCTCTGTGGTAGTTCTTAGGAAGTATATGGCATTAATAGTTCCTTTCCCTTCGACAAATCCACACTGTTCTTCTGCTATTTCTCTTTTCATTCTGTTCCTTGTCCTCATGATGATTATTTTTAATAGGATTTTTGTTACATGACTCATCAAGCTGATTGCACGATGGAGTTCGCATTCTATAGCCCCTGTTTTCTTAGGAAGTGCAATGAAAATTGATTTTGACATATCTTTGGGCATTTTTCAGGTGTCATAAATTTCACTTAGGAGAACTGTTATTTTTTCAATAGCAAATTCTTCTAGGGCCTAAATCATTTCTGTAGTAATATTGTCTGGTCCTTGAGCTTTTCCCGGTTTCATCTTTTTCGATGCTGCTCTACTTCATCTTTCATTATGGGTGGTCCTTTAACGTTCTTTCTTATAATGTGTTCTTCGTTTCTGTCATCGTTGAAAATGCCTTTAATGAACTCTCCCCATCTATCTCATAGTTTGTCTGTTTCCATGATAAGCATACTATCTTTCGATTTCAAGCAACCAGTTGATGTGTATGTCTTTTTCCTGTGGGCAATTTCTTCAGTGTTTCTGTACATACTTTGAGGATCTGTTTTGTGTCGGTCTTATATTTCTTTGCACTTTGTTTCCAGCCAAACTTTCTTAGCTTCACTGGATCTATTCCTGATTTCCTTGTTTATCGTTTTATATTCTTCCTCTTTTTCCTTTGCCTTTCTCTGTTTTTCCATCAAGCCCACAATTTCTTGTCATCCAGTTCTTTTTCACTTTTCTTTCAACTCTAGGGATTTCACGAGCTTTATTTATTGAGTTTCTCAACTTTGTTCATTGTATTTTACTGTCACCAACGTCCTCCAGAGTTCGGAATTTGTTGCGAACATGTACGTTAACATTTTCACGGGTCGCTTCATCTGTCTTTAAGAGTCCAAGATATAGTTTGATGTTACTTTTGGCTGTTTTCTTTTTTTTAGTTTCACCCTGACGTCACGAACCATCTCAACAACCAACACCCTGCCATCGAGTTCACCTACGAGGTAGAAGAGAACGGCAGCATCGCAATGCTGGATACCCGCATCACCGCCTTCTCCGTCTATAGAAAGCCGACCCACACGGACCAGTACTTACAGTTCGACAGTCACCAGCCACTGGAACACAAGCTTGGAGTAATCCGCACCCTCATCCACCGAGCGAAGACCATCTGCTCTACCGACACTGCTAGGGAAGAGGAGGTGCAGTACATCAAGAAAGTACTCAGTGTGTCGGGATACCAGAAGTGGGCCTGGGATATTCCGGGGGGCAAGAAAAACCATACCCCACCCCTCCACTGAACGGCAAACCCCTTCGAGAGGGCACGTCTCCATGCCATACATCAGCGGCGTCACTGAGGCTCTCAGCAGGAAGATCAGGAAGTTGGGAGTCAGTGTCCATGCCAAGCCCACCAACACCATCAGAAGCCAGTTAGTCCACCCCAAAGACAAAACAGACAAATTGGACAAATCAGGGGTGATATACAAGATAGACTGCCAGGACTGTGACCAAAGTTACATTGGCGAAACTGAGCGCAACTTGCACAAAAGACTAAAAGAACACAAACGTGAGTCCTCTCCAGTGGGGAACATCTGACCCACACCCAACATCACTTTGAAAAGGATAATGTGCAAGTTCTCGACAAAGAAGCAAGATGGTTCCAGAGGGGAGTAAAGGAGGCAGTCTACATCGCCGCAAGGAACCCCACCCTGAACCGTGACCGGGGCCGACACAACCTGCCATCGGTGTACTCCTCACTCGTTCAGTCGGGCTGTCGTGAGTTCGCTCACGGCGGTGCGCACTGTAGCCAGATCTCAACCCAGCAGCTGCGCTGAAGAAGTCGGCTGGATCGCCGATGAAAGCTACGCAAGTGAGTAGCCTTCTTACTGAGAGACAGGTTTAGCCCGGTAGCCATTATATGTATATACATATGTGTGTGTGTGTGTGTGTGTGTGTGTGTGTGTGTGTGTGTGTGTGTGTGTGTGTGTGTGTGTGTGTGTGTGTGTGTGTGTGTGTGTGTGTGTGTGTGTGTGTGTGTGTGTGTATTCATTGAACAAGAAGACGTGACTCACCAGCTCCACCAGTGGGAGGTTTTGGAGTCGGACCTGCAAAAACAAAAACATGTTGACAACAGTTATTTAATTAAAAAGACATTAACAAAAACCCGACTGTATTATACACAATTAGAAACAAGAAACATTGTCACCAATCGAAATGAATGCAATTTACCAAACATAACATTTCTTTAAGCAATCATAATCATAAAGATATAACAATAATAGTGATGATAATAATGATAATAATAATAAATAATAATAATAGTAATAATAATAACGTAAATGATAACATCATTTGAAATGTCATTCATTTTCTAAGAAAAAGTGAAAATTTATATCGAATCATTTAACAAATGCTTAATTGCATAAAAGTCTTTGTGTGTGCGTGTGCTTGTGTGCATGCAGGTGTGTGTTGTGTGTGTGTGTGTGTGTGTGTGTGTGTGTGTGTGTGTGTGTGTGTGTGTGTGTGTGTGTGTGTGTGTGTGTGTGTGTGTGTGTGTGTGAGAGAAAGAGAGAAAGAGAGAGAGAGAGCATATCAAATAAGTCTCGACTCTTACTTCGAGTTGGTGGTGCTGGTGTTATCCCTGCAGTTAAAAACGTTAAAAAAATGTAACAACAGTGCTAAAAAGAACATGGTTTTGATATATAAAGTGAACTAACAGCCAAAAACTACTCAATCAAACAACAAAAAGCGTTGAGTCTGTACTAAATACGCAGCAAGCACAAAAACGAGCAACAGCAGACACTAATATGTATCTCTTAAAGTATGGTAATCCTCTGGGAACAGGCTTGAATAAATGCACCATTTTTGCAAAACGCATACATAAAGTGTGTGCACAACTATACGTATAACGCATAAGCTGTTCATAATTGATGTTCAGAACAAGTATTTTTGTAATTTATGAGATTATTTATGTGGACATAACTTTGATACCATAAAATTCAAATTCCAGGGTTCTCTGAATTCTAGCACAGCAAAAGTCGGGGATTTCACAGACTAAAGGCGCCACAGAAATTTATTGCATCCTAGCATCCGTTGATATGAGCCGTAATGCAGTTTTAATATGAACTATTATAATATGCTTAAAATAACAACGTTTGTAATCATACGACAAAGTTAAATTACGTTGGAAGCAAATTGTGAAAGAGACTGTATTTGAAAACTGTCCTCTTTTAAGTTAAATTTTTAGTATGAAACGTTAGCGGGACTGTTACTGTAAAAAAAAACTGTGCCTATGGAATTTGCTATCCTAAATCTGGGTAAAAGAAAAGTAATGGGCATGAGATTATCAACCCCACCCCGTAAAAATCACACCTACTGCAGAAACATAAACGAAAGCAAGCTGTACGCAAACGCTCATGGCGGAGGAAGGGATTATTACTCAAAGGGAAGTTCTGATACAGCTCACTGAAAACCGTAAGGAAGACCCTCCTTATGTCTCTCAGTATTATGAAGACCAGCAAATAAAACGCCGGAAACAAGCTCAAAGTGGAAAGCGCAGCTCTAGTAGACAATAATCAAATACTTTTCAACTGAAACTAAACCACGGCGATTTGGAGACAAAGGAAGTCGTGTTGTGACCTTGTGAAAAACTGTAAGTGGACAGAGCGAGGATGCTGTACTCTACAAGGAGGACACACCATCCCTATGGAGCTTTTATGCTTTATAACAGGCAGTGCAAAAAGCTTAGTCTTCATCAGCTCCTTCCTGGATCAAGAATCATCATCGCAGACTTTAGAATGACAAAGAAAGACATAACGACAATGTTTTGGTGCTACAGATCGTCCAACAATAAAAATGGGAAAATAACTACAAGAAGAAACATTTATACCAGATAGCAGGAATAGTCAATAATGAATAATAACAGAAGTAAACTTGGGATAACTGAAAAATGTCCGAAAGTACATGGGAGCACATACTGTCATTAATTATCACATGGTACTGGCCAAGCTGAAGGTGAAATTGAAGCTGCACTGACGACCAGAAACACAAGATACTACTGCAATATCAGTATCAGAAAATATCAATTCATAATATACATATTCCCATATCCACTCTGAAACAAATACCAGATTGCACAAGAACATTTTCAGAAAGACAGCATCGATTTGGAAGAACACATTCAGCAAAGCAAAGAAGCGTAATTCCGGCGGCAAATTAAAGAAGCGTGGAGCTGCACAAGCAATGAGGTACGCGAAAACAACAGTAATAAAAAATTAATTTGAATCTCTGCAGTAACATACAGGGAAATGAACGAAATGAAATAGTATCAGGCGGTAGTTAACAGAAAAAATCAAGAGAAGTACACCTATGTACACTGAGCCGTGCAAGCGATGACATAGACAACTGGAGCTTCGAGTGGAAGACATTACGTTAAAAGCACGCGTGCACACACACTCACACGCTTGAAGACACAACGAAGAAAATGTCTGGGAAGTTATAGAGACTTCAACAGGTTAATCATGAAAGATGGAACCTTTGTGAAAACTGCGGTGTGCTAAACAAGTTGAAAAACAGAACAGGTCCGGCAAGCTGACCATCCTAACATCACATGAACTGAGAAAACAGTAGAAGTACTAAACGGAAGACCCTGTACAGAGCAAACCGAGAAAACAGACAACAGATATTTGTTTAACAGCCGGTATTTGTCTAACAGCTGCAAAGTTTCAGGTCCAGATGGAAAAGCACCTGAATTAATTGGGCAGACATCGCGTACAAAGGTCATTTACAAAGAAGATGCCAGTAAAATTCAGTCCAATTCAAGCACCTGGAGAGCTGCCGTTGAGGACAAAGCCGCAGTAGGAAAGTAGCTACTAAATAGCAAGCAATGATAACAGATTATACAGTGTTAGGAACACATTTCCTATTGATAAGATCGACAATTTATTATACCTTGTAGATGCGGATTGAAGCGCTGGATTTCAACAAACAAAATAACGACTAGGAATATGAGCAGCGAATAACTGAAGCGTAAACTGCAAAGAAATAACTTAAAATGAATACTGAAAAGGCAGCACAACCTTCCGCACACTGTTATATAGCAGTCAATGTTATTAAATACAGATGATTGTATTAAGTTCGTAGAAACTGAAGAGAAAGGAGATATTTTACAATCAAATAAAATTGTCATCGATAATGGGTTGTTACCATAAAATGGATGTATGATATGTATCAACAATAACAAGTAACGCGCAACAAAATAATAAAACTAGCAGACACATTCACATAGTTAAATCAAGTAAACGTGTACACACACACACACACACACACACACACACACACACACACACACACACACACACACACACACACACACACACACCACAAACACACACCACACACACAAGCGCACAAAACACACTCGCATACACAGAATCTATGCACGAGTTACTCAACAATGATAGGTATCAATGATTGCTGAGATCTTGCTATACTGAAGAAACTCTTCATCATACGCATTTAAAAGCCATTGTCTCATAACACAGCCTGAAATGAAAGTTGTTTATAACTCCAGTTCAAAGAATTTACAATCGGCCACCGTGTTGACGGAAGGACGCATATCATTCTTTTTCATTTAGTTACAATATGTGAAAAAACGAATAATAATAATAATAATAATAATAATAAGAAGAATAATAATAACAATAATAATAACAATAATAATAAATAAATAAATACACAAACAAGTACAGAATCAAAGCAAACACATATCCAAAGAAAATAAACTAAACACGATATCTGGATGTCTGAGAAGCTTATTCAAATGTTGTGCCTTGAATTTCTTTCGCGTTGCCTTAATCATATTCTAGATGTACACGATCGTCTTACACATGGTACACGTATTTGTTAGCATATCTAAATCTGTAATAAATGTAATCCTTTTTCGGAATGTGTTCTTTGAAAACAAAACATCTAACACATTTGTTCCACTTTTAAGTCATTTAGATTTAAGAGATGCTTTGATTTAAGTTTGTGTGTGCGTATGGGTATGGTCGGTCTGTGTGTAGGTTGGGGATACGTCCGTATTTACATATACCTGCGCGAGCGCTCTGTGTGTGTGTGTGTGTGTGTGTGTGTGTGTGTGTGTGTGTGTGTGTTGTGTGTGTGTGTGTGTGTGTGTGTGTGTGTGTGTGTGTGTGTGTGTGTGTGTGTGTGTGTGTGTGTTACAACAGACGATGCAAGATTGTGTTTTGTGTTTATTTACTTTCTCCAGACAAGGTCTTTACAATCACGTTCAGTAGCTACAATATCCATTAAGTAAAATCACTGTGATTATGTTCATGAGGACATTTTAAGATACAAGCCAAAGAAAGCAACACATATTTTAATAGTTACGTCATGCCATGCTGATGCATAATACATGTCACTCTTATCGACGGTTAGTAAGCAGGCAGCATGCATAAAAATAGACCGATAACAGAATATTTAAATTTCACTATGCATTTGCTAACCACATACATCAAAATAATGTGACAGTTACCAGCGATGACCTTTAGCTAATAGATGGTTCATCATATGGATTCACGTATAAAAAACGGATGTGTTGTTTTATCGTTAAAACCTGAGCGATATAGACCTTCGTGATAAAGGACTTGTCAGTTAACGCTTGTTGTGATTATGTTATTGTACATGGCGTGCTATACGATAATTCACACATCAGACAGAAATGGCGGGCAGTCAGGGGGGAAAAAAACTCGCTGGTAGTGGCAGATATATGACTTTATGAATTTAGCGACGCCTTTAGAACGTTTTAAAGGGTAAAAACAGAAGTCAGTAGGCGGGGAAAAAAAGGGGGAAATTAACCGCAATCGATTAATATACGGCAATTTGCCAAGCCGAGAACAATGCTGATACCCGCAGCGAAAAGTGTCTATCGCATGATAACACGTTCTTTCGCAATATCACTGATAGCTCAGAAGACTCAGGGGATTGAAGTTCTGATCAGTTAGTTGTCTGGTGATTCTGATATTAATGGTCTAAACACAAAGTCATGTTGAATACAGCTCAGTTTCTAGGATGATGTTATCATTGTGCAATTAAAATCTCGATCAAAAGAATGATGAAATAATGATGACGATATATATCCGGTATTCTGGCTTATCACCGTTGCTCGTAAAGACAGGTCACATCTAGGGTCTGCATGCAGAGCAATTGTACAGTAGTACTGCTACAGCGGTAACAGATTTTGGTCTTAGAAGTGATAGGGTCCGCTCTTGAGGTATGACCCTTCACACTTAGTGATTTTGAACATCAGAGCTGAAAGTCAGAGCCGCAATATACCGTTGGTGATGAAGCTGAGCATAAGATGGAAATTGCCACTAGTGGAGTAACAACAGACGAAGTTCGGACTTTGTTCAAGAGGGACCCATTACACTCGGTCAATTCTACATGTGCTCAATTCAGATCTGCCAGGCTCTTTAAGCCTGCACTAAATCCCATGAGCTCCCGACGTCCTAGAATCAGGAGAGGGAGGAGAACGGGACTTATGAAATAAGTTGACATCATCAGAGTGATTGGAACATTAAAACGGGCAGCGAACAGGACAGGTTTTATGTCGCACGATGGAACAGGACTCGAGACATGAGATCTTGAGTCTGAGGCTCTATCAACAGAACCAGCCAACCCCATGTAACAAAGACAAAGACCAAATCCATAATGAGATCATCCTGAAAGCATAGTGCTCCTATAGCTCGCTTTTATCTGCTCCTATAGCTCGCTTTTATCTGCTCCTATAGCTCGCTTTTATCTGCTAACTAGTGAAATGTAATGTCTAGTTAGTGCGGCTGAAGTAGCCAGGAAGTTTCTGCTGCACAGCGGTGCAGATGAATGAAATTGTTATGGCACCTTTTTTCAGTGAATGAGTGAGCAAAGCAAGAGAAGTTTTCTCCTAATATTCTGTTTTTCTATTTTCATACTGTAATCAAAGAGTGAGTAGTTTTAAAAGTTCGGGTGGTCTCCTCCCGGGAAAGTGAATGCGCAAGTCAGAAGAGAGACTGCGTGTTAGTGTATATTAGCTAAACTAGGCCTACACCTACTGGTCTGATGTAACTTCTTTACAGTGGTGATCCCGAATCGGTGCTGGTGGGGTTAGATGTTTTTTTGTTAAGTCTTGGCCATGCTCTTTCGTTTCGCTGCCTTTTTATAAAAATTTCTTTCTCTCTATGCTTCAAAGAATTTGGCCAAAATGACACGTTGTTTGCGTGTGGAGTACTAAATTTTAGTATTTCATAATCATATTGGACTCACTGGCATTTATACATTTCTTTGTCTTTTTCTGTGCTGTGTTCAGTATCAAAGGTGGAGGACAAAAAGTTTCAAAGACTGATGAAGCAAGCGCAAGCCTTAGATTTAAAAGGAGCTCAAACTGCAGAATAGATTGACAAGGCACTTGAGAGACAGGAAGGGCAAACTCGTAGAAAAGCTGAAAATGATAGAGATGAAAATAACCTAAAGCAAAAATAACTGAAAACTCAAGAACAAGAAAAAACTGTAAGCTTAAACACACACACACATTCTCATACACAAACACACACACACACACACACACACACACACACACACACACACACACACACAACACACGCACACACACATTTTCACACTGACACACACACACACACACACACACACACACACACACACACACACACACACACACACACACACACACACACACAGAGGTACAAACACTCCAAAAATCCTGTCAACGCTGAACTCTTGT
Source organism: Monoplex corrugatus (assembly GCA_030674185.1). Classification (NCBI taxonomy): domain Eukaryota; kingdom Metazoa; phylum Mollusca; class Gastropoda; order Littorinimorpha; family Ranellidae; genus Monoplex; species Monoplex corrugatus. The sequence goes on along the minus strand of CM060305.1, from coordinate 28,885,871 downwards.
TTGTTCCTGAAAATACGCGTTTCAGTTTTTGACAGAATGGGCAATTCTTTCCAATGCCCGAACCTTGAAGTTTTACGAAACCATACAACAGAATTTAAGCAAACACAACAGAATGCAAAGTCACTGATAAAACTGAGAACATATCAAGGATGTACACATACATTTTGCAGTCACAGAATACCACATAATACACATGCGTCATTTCCGCAGCTTAGCATACCAAGCTATACAATGGGCACTTCGGCTTTCACGAAATAATTCGTTTTACATATACATTGGAATGTGCATCATGCAAATACTGTGCTTACTAGACACTCTTGGTGCTCAATGCGAAAGATAATTTAAGATCAATGTGAAAATCTTGCACTTCGAAATAGGCATTAATTTTGATTCAGTGCCTGAATATCGCATGAGTGCTGCCATGTTGGTGCAGACAAAACTGTTGTAACTGTGCCACAGAACTAAATAGCAGGTCACAATCACTTCAAATTCGTGAAAATAGGCTTGCTATGTGCGTAAGCCCTGTGATAAAATTAAACATTTAACACACTTCGCAAAACGTACAGCATAAACTAGCAAGCTTTTATAAGATTAAATATATGTGCAGTGAGCTGACAGTAATAGATACAACAGCTGAAATTATATACATAGTAATAATACAGGAAATATCAAAGAGCAGGGCAAATCGCTTACATACACACCACGGCTAACTGTAGCACTAAGGCACGTAAACGGGAAAAAAGAGCAATAGTGCAGTGTCTCTCGCATTTCAAGTGCTGTGATACACGAGGTGTACATATGCCACCCAGCATAACAGCTCACCTAGCGACGGTAACCACCTCAACGAAACGTATCAGGATGACGTCGTCACGGCCTGCTGTTGAACCTGTCAACCTCCAACTGCAATAGTAACTTCATACAGCGTGAAAAAACTAATGTTATAAAAGCTACCAAGTCCCAGGCATCTGGTGGTACACACTCAACACACATTCACCCTGAAAAGAAAGATACATACAAACAATTTCAGAACAAAGTATGCACCTGTTTCATTTCAACCTACCCCGAACACACAAACACCCTTAAACATTGTCTAGCTAAATGTACACACACGCATTTCAAACTATCCACAGATACTTACTGGGCTGAATACCTCCAGCTGGACCCACTGTAGATAAACAAAACAAAAGCAATTTATCAGATACGCAATTTCACTCTCAGTGTAGAAAACAGAAAAAGTATACACTGTTCAATAACAAATCTACATAGGAAAATTCCTGAAAAATGTGCACATGTGAGTAATACACAATTTTACCTAAAACAGCAGAAAATATTAAACAACAAAGTAAAATAACAGAGAAACAAATCAGGAAAAAGGAAATGTGACCGAGTGCTCATAAGGAATTACTTAATAAGAAACAACTGGGTCATTTACATCACAATACTCACTTTACACAAATACTCACACGAAAAAATCTAATATGTGAATATGTCATTTTCTAATATTAACAGAACAGCGGCACTGAAACTGTCAAATATCCTGAGCTTTAAATCTTTTCAAACGTTTACGTATGACAGTTCATTACGGTCAGAAAAATAATCTGCGACAGTTTCACCATCCTGGATATGGGGGCCATGTCCACCAGATTTTGTTACAAGATAATCATTTTATTAAATTCTCATTCTAGTTTATTGTACAATGTTTCATTGCTCGCTGTGTGGTTTATGATGATGATATGTTGAATTAAACATTGATCAACAGTGAACCAATGAAGCATGAGGGAGTAGACAAACTTAGCTATTATACACACAAAAACCAACCAAGATGTGTCTCATTTACGGACGTTTTCTACAACTACCACTTTAAATTTCAGTCTCATTCAGCCATAAGCTCTGGAGATTTCTTATTTGACCAAACTCAAATGTCGTTAAAATCCACTATTACTGGAACGGAGCAGCCAACAAATCCTAACTGGGATATTTGTGCATTCGTTTGTTTCCTGTTTAGATGAGTCACCCTATGAACACTTTGAGTTTAGAGTTTACGAGTTGACAATCGTTAAGACTCGTAAACCAAACTCGCTAAAAAAAAAAAAAAAAAAAAAGCAAAAACAAAAACATAAACAAACAAAGGAAGGAAAAGCTTGCATATATATATCTGAAAAAAAAAACAACCTGGCACGTCTGTTCAGACAAATACACAGATCTTCTCAACCCCCTCCCCCCACCCCCACCATAAGGGGCAATCAAAGCCAAGCGTGTTTTTCCCTACATGTGCATGTGAAGTAAACTGAAAGAGGTACACTGAAAACGGAAAACGGTCCTCCCTACTTATCGGAATGGTGCGTCATTACTACGAAGTAGTTATTGTGATATGCCGTTAAAAGTGTGTAATTACTGTGGTTTTTGAATAAAATCAGTGTCTTTATATGATCGATACCATGAACAAGACTATAACTAATGCAAGCAGAACAAGATACCCCCCAAACTTGTTAAAGACAGGCATGCTTTTGAAAAAAGACAGCCAATTAACACTTTAAACACACAGGTCAAGACTATCTACTTACACGCTCTAATCTCGCCACGGAGGGAATGCACATTCATCTCCAGTTCCCTGTAGTCAGAAGCAGCGAAGACGTTGCGAGGAGAGGAAGCCACCGTTTCCATTTCTCCTTTATCAGACAACCCAACGCCTACAGTGTAGATACCGATTCCATCCTGAGAATAAGAATCGTCACATTTTAATGGGGATCTTTGCGCAGAACTTTTCTTTCCTCTGTAAACAACGTAACCAATTTAAATACCATTAAAAAAAAACCCGACTACAACACATTGATCAGTTTGTTAACATTACAGGAAACTGAACGGAATTTTAGAATAAATTATGTTGATTACAACTTTCAGTGAGCAGTTTAACATTTCTGAGAAGCTGACACTATAATTCAATTACCTGCAAAGTAAAGGTCGGAGTCAATAACCAAAAAAGTTGCTTTCGATACAATCGTTTTGAAAAAAACAACAGCATTTCTTCTGACTTAAAACGTGATACAACAGAACAAAATTAATCACTGTTCTAGCATTTAAAACAAAGGCAAGAACAAAAACAAAAACAAAACATCTAATGAAGTATATGCTTAAAATTGGACGACTTTTTGTTTCAAAATTGTAAGCTTACTTTATGTAGATTTTCCCCTCAACTTAAGATACAGTGTAGGACTGTGTCGGTTGAATCATACTCTTAAACAAGGGAATTTTTCCAAGTGAAATTGGGTAGCAGTCTCCAGAGAAAACACATCGCCATGGCATGGCACCACCCATTTTCCTCTGTATGGGGGCATTTTTGCTTAGGCTACTTGTCAGATTGGATTTTCAGTGGATTTGGGCTGGGGAAAATCTTTTCTTGCTGTGGATTCTCTTGCATACGCTATGTGCATGATGCGCATGAGATCTCGATTTATACTCTCATCTAAAAACAAACAAACAAACAAACAAACATCAGTACCCACACCATCACTCCAGGCCAGATGGAGGGGATCTCACTACCCAGGTAGGCACTTTAAACATTAGGTCATCACTCCTCGGTAGATGTGTGTGTGTGTGTGTGTGTGTGTTGTGTGTGTGTGTGTGTGTGTGTGTGTGTGTGTGTGTGTGTGTGTGTGTGTGTGTGTGTGTGTGTGTGTGTGTGTGTGTGTATTTAGCAGCTCTTATCAAAGAAATGATTATACATTTGGGATCAAATGAAATGTTGCTACATCAACTTCGGGTAATCCTTTTTAGATTTAGCGGTAATGTTTTAAATAAAACCAAAAGTAACTGCGTTAGTTGTTTTTAAAAATCGAACCTGTGCCATTCTGTTGGTCTCCTGCTGCACTCGTCTTCTGTCGTCAGTGGAAGTGGTGTCTGTGATGATGATGAGTCCATTGGGCACATTGGGTCGGTCACCGTTTTCCTGCGTAAACATCCTCTCCCGCACGGTCCGGAGTGTAGACACCAGGTTGAAGCGACGTGATCTGGCGACAGCCTTTGGAAGACTGCCCAAAATCTCCTCCATCTCCTGAGCTGAATCGAAGCTGTGAACAGAAGAAATACGGGGATTATTTTTCTTAACTGTTCTTTTTCTTGATATCCTTTTTCGCTTCTTCTTATTCTACCATAGAGGGATTTATATCATGCACGATAGTATATCGTTTGGCTAGATCTGCGTCGTACACAAATACATCGATAACTGACTGAAAGAAATGAACTAAACAACTATGTATATTCAAATTTAAAGAAAATTTAAAACATACCCACCACACCTCGTCATCTTTCTCCCCTGGTCCAGACAACAAAATGATAAACCTACAAACTCAGCTTGACAGATTTATAAACTAATCCTATCTTAAAACAGTTCTAAAGATTACAGCAATCCCCTTCCCTTATTACAACGGTATCGTGTATGATCATTATGACCATTATTATCAATAGGACTAATAACATAAATACATACAATCTCACCACACAGAGATATCGTAAAGCGGATGTTCTTTACTGGCAGCTGGCAACAACGTCCTCAGATATTAACGACTCCATGTTGAGCAATGTGTTGAAGTGCTCAGCCTGGCGCGATCAGACGTCACCTTCCTCTGTTAGAACTCTTTGTCAGAAAAATGTTGTAGTCAGAAATACAGATCGGTGTTGTGCCAAAAGCCTCTGGTCCATACACTGCACTTTGTCAGCGTGCAATAACTTTTCGCATTGGCATCAGCCACAGCCTTGAGTTCTGCAATGCCCGTTTCCCATCTTTGCTTTTTTTGTTTGCCGCAATCTCTGTTGGATAAGCCTTGTTTGACGTATTTTTGCCTCGTCTTCTCACAGGTCTTCTCATCCAAGTTTTACAAGTGAGTAGCGTGGAGTTTATCAATGAGTTTGCTGATCTCTTCATAACTTTCATCAAACCAATCCATGTGTTTACGTTTCACAAAATCCCACGAGTTGCTGACAGCTTCTTTGGAAAACCAAGGGATCAATCGCAGTGCTGAAGCAGTTTCTTTGAAGAACTTCCATTCTGCCTCTATAGTCTCTCAATCAAGAACTATATTGGATCTACGTTCTCTCCCTTGAGCTCTACGTCGGATACATTTTTCCTGGACCTTCTCTTGAAGGGAGTCTTTACTGTTTTGCAGATGGGTGGTACTTATTTTCGGCAGTGTTTGTCCCTGGCTGCCTATGTTTTCCGACTTAGCAGGATATTCATTTTGTTACGTAGCAGTAATCAGCTTCTCTCATGCACCGTGTGATGTGCATATCTTTTGTCTCTCTGTCGTATGATGTCATAATTCAGAATGTGCCACTGCCTGGACCGTGGGTGCATCCACATGTTCTTGAACTTGTTGTTCTACTAGAAGGTGGTGTTGGTAATGGATAATAAGACCGCATTGATGAACACACACGAACTCTTTTACGTCAAACAATTCATGAAGACAAACATAACAATCTTATCACATACATGAAGTTTCGTTCCAACTGACGTTTTTCGGGTTTATTTGTTATATGCTTATATAGTAAAATAGCTGAAATATTTCAACAATTACACTTTAAGTGTCTGACTTTACGCTCTTCTGTACTTCGAGTATGTACTGACTGTGCTTAGTCTCGCATTTAGTATATCGGAACTTATCAAACGATGTTTCATAACTACATAAATCAACATATAACCTGGGCTGATCCGTTAACAATCGGTGTGTTAAACTAAAAAGAGATATATATGGCATAGTGGGAGTTTTCTCTTCCAATCCAATAACACAGACATCATTCTCGCTTATGGTTTGAAGAAAGAAAACGTTCTACACAGGATCTTCAGTTCAACCAGCTGTGAATGAGTTGACATACATGTAAGAAATGTTTACTATACAAAAACGTTTACCTGTTCATTTGGAAAGGCATATACTGGTCGTCCACGTAAAGTCCAATCCTAACATTGTCTGAATCAATATCAGTAGATCGAACCAGACTCTGCAGCCACCGGATCAAACGCTGGAAGTCTTCATTACTGCTTCTGGGATTGAAGTGAAGGGCAAACACAAGGTCAGCTTCACTGCTTCCTGTGTACAGAACCACTCATTTAGATTGCAAAATTAAACAAACAAAATGTCTGTGACACTGTAAGCAATAGCACTGTTGTTGTTTGTTATTTGGCAGTCATCGTTGCCGCTATTATTATTAAATAATATCATTTCACCACTATCACAATCAGTCACCGTTGCCATCGGCATCCCCGTCATCAACAACTGATGAGACAACTGACTGTCACCATTATTTTTACATCGGCATCCCCGTCATCAACAACTGATGAGACAATGACTGTCACATTATTTTTTACATCGGCATCCCCGTCATCAAACTGAGAGACACTGACTGTCACCATTATTTTTTAAAGTGTGTGTTTTGAAAAAAATATGCTCTTTTGAGCTTGACCAAGGCAAGGGAAAACCCTGTGAAAAACAAAAATGTTCAGCACCTATAGTCATACAGAACTGGAGTGTGTGCATATGTGTGTGTGCGCGCGCGTATGTGCATGTGCATCTGTGTGTGTGTGTGTGTGTGTGTGTGTGTGTGTGTGTGTGTGTGTGTGTTGCGTGCGTGCGTGCGTGTGTGTGTAAACAGATGAAACAAATTCAAGTATTACAAGATAAGGGATACACATTTGTGGAACTGGAGAAATGCACTTCCATAAAGATATGATACTTACTTGTCAAGTCGACTGTCCTCACCACAGGAGCTGAAAACAATGCAATGTCTTGTAATTTCATTGCCACTTCATAAACCGTCTTTCATTCAAGCAGGATTGATATGATAGGTATTGCTTTAAATATTTGCTTTGAAAATAACAATGTGTCCTTTACAGAAAGTTGGGAATCCAAACTCAGCACTTAAGTAAATAACAGTAATACCGTACTCATTTTGTATTGTATTAACATTCAAACAATACATAGGTAAACGTAACAGGCAAAACAATGATTGCAGGCTTGATAATAATCAACTTGCATATCACAACAAAACAACAACAACAACAACAACAAACAACAACAACAACAACAACAACAACAACAACAACAACAACAACAACAACACAACAACAATTTGAATCCAGCAAACCCAATCGGATGACAGTGACAGAGGCGAGATTTACTGCGGGAAGGGAAGGGGGAGGAATTACAGCCTTCATCTACTGATGATTCTCATCTTTATCGAACCATTACAGGAAACCCTTGCATTTTAAGATTTAGGATTACCATGACTACCACACCCTTGCTGGGCTATAAGCAATATGAACTTGAACTTAACTCCCTTGTGACATGCCCATTCAGTCTTACGTTCTCTCGACAGTTCGGAACATATTACTCATGTTAGTCCTGTAAACCACCCAATCAGAAGCCTAAGTCTCCTTTCTGGAGCAGTTGGATCAGACATACAGATGCTGGATCGATATAATTATGAATCACAGTCTCGCCCTTTGAAGAAAGGAAAGAAAACGAGTAAAAATAACAACAACTGCTAAGGCAGTATCAGGATCGCAGTGAATCAGAACAACCTGTGAATATGTAGGACACCATGATCAGTATAGTTCGCCGTCCCTTCCCTTTTTTAAATAAATTAAGAGATAAAAAGGAGCAGCTTAAAGTAGAAATATCACAAGTAATGTAAAAAAATGTTATGAATTTGCTAAGCAGTATTGATTGCAATATCAGTGCTTAGTGTACAATGTCTCGAACCATGTACATACCCTTTGTGGTCGTTGTTGTTGTCGGTGGTGGAGCTCTTGTTGGTGGGGGTAGGTCTTGCACTGAACAAAAGATAAATAAATATATTAGTTGAATGGTTCGTTTAGTATGAACTCATCTGCTCTCGGCATGCTTATCTTGATTTAATCAAGCATTCTTCTCTGCCCAATAGTTTCTATGTTGCATGACAGACACACATACTGCTACATGACAGACAGAACAGACAGACAGACACAAACAAGTCTCAATGTTGCACATAAACACGTTTTAATACTACATGACAGACAGACACAAACAAGTTTCAATTTTACATGACAGACAGAAGACATACACAGACACTACAGCAACACACACACACACACACACACACACACAAAACACACACTGTTTTGATGTCACATGACAGAAAGACAAACACACGCACACAAACACACTGCATATCTAGGTTAATTCCATATTTGTCTGGGGTTTCTTCAATGTCACAGCAACTGATATTCAAGGTCATGTTTATGTTCATGAATACACAGTATGTGACAAAGAATGTTGAAAATGCAAGCAACTTATAAGTTTGATCGTTCTTTTAACATTTTATTCTCCTTCAATATGTGTATATGAGGTACACCAATCTGGTCTCAGCTGCCGTGAGAATATCACCAAAGTATAAGAAAAATGTGGATCTGACTGTTTCCAGAGTTGATTCAAAAATGGACAATTCTGGATCACATTAATTAAAACTGCTGGAATATAAAGAAGCTGCCAAACAATGTTTGGATAAGAATCATCTAAATAATCCATCAAAATAACAAATTTCAATATCATCTAAGTAATACATTAAAATAGGAAAAGAATTTTAACATCAGGCAAAAAATAATACTGTTTACAATAGTACACCTCATACTGATTCTCAATATATATTTGCTGATGTAAAGAGTTTTTGGTGTCTGCAGTGAAAGAAAGTTCTCAACACATGAAATACTATGGCATTAATTTAAGCGTTTTCTATATCCCATAGAAGCTGAACATCAGCACATCCATAATAGTTACCTACTGAAAAACTAGGTTATGTTGCCCAAAACATTTATTATACCTGTATCAAACTACGTTCACTCATTAAAGAAATGAAAGCATTGTACAATTACGATGAATTTCACACGATTTTACATACAAAGAGACATAACTCAATGATTTAAGACACACATATACAAGGATTATACTGAAACAAATTTTAGATCAGACGCACACAAACTACAATTTTTCTTACACTTGTATCAAAATTTGCATCCTCGAATTTCCAAGAATTCGTTCCATATCTCCATTACTTCAATAATTCTATGTGACATCAGACATAAGCTTCATTTAAAGCTTTTTGAGCGTTAGGACTCATCCAATCACAATGACCGATTTAATGCCTAAAATATCAACAATGATGTTTGTGACTCATATCTATCTTTCCATCATTATTATCTCAGTTATTTGTGCTTCTTTTATTTTATATTTTTCATAGGCGTAATTGCGACAAATTGTAGCTTAAACAAGCCAAGTTGTAACATGTTTAAATACAATATTGCTGGTGAATTTAATGGCTATGCTGTGTTAATTTTTCACCTGCACGGAGATTTGCATTGAGAAATGCATCTGTTAGAAATGAGTATGTGTTAATGTTTGTCTAAAAAGAGAGATTATAGAATGGCTTGACCATCTTGTTTAACTTTCTTTCAATACCACAAAAACTGTCTTAGGATTTCTAATCATTTAGAAACTTACGGGCATAGATGCGATTCCTGATAGCTGCAGCGCTGGCATCGTTTCTAAGGGAGGCATAATTGCTGAAGTAAAAGGCGTTCTCTGCTTGAGGATCGCTGGCTGCAGACCTCAGCTCATTCCTGTTGGCCTTGCCCACACCTACAGTGATCACTCTGGCCCCAGTCGCCTTCAGTGCGTCAGCCTGTTGCTGCAGCTTTTTGGGGCTGATGTTTACCTTGTTGTCAGTGATGAGGATCACCGCATTGGGAACACTTCTGCGGTCTCCGCGCCTCTCATCAAAGATGCTGGTTCGGGCATCCTGTAGGGCAGCACCAGCATCGTTCCTCTTGCCACGTACACGACGACTGATGGCGTTAACTCCTTGTGTGAAGGCTGCCTTGGACTTGTGTTTCTGAAGGTGAAACAGCATAGTAGGATTCTTGCGGAAATAAGAGAGGGCCACTCGGACATTACCACCGTCGATGTCTGCATAGCGGAAGATGTTTTTGAGGAATGGTTTGAGAGAGTTCTGAATTTCCTGAACCTTGGTTCCAGTCTGCACGTGGAATACCACGGCCACATCCACTTGTCTGCTATCTGCAATACACACATACCCCGCCTGTCTACAACTCGCTGTAAGGACATGGCATAGTCCTACACATTTTAGCAGATGGTGTTTATGGTGTATTGTACACCATAAACACCATCTGCTAAACATAACAAAACTATATCACCCGCAGTGAGCACACAAGTGTCTATATTATATGACACACATCGTCTACCATACACAACGGACTTTTTTCTGTGACGTTTCAACAATGAGTTTTATGTACCTGCCATTATGTGACAAATGCTTACTGATAATCACAGACAATGTATGCCTCCTGATTGGCGCGCAAAAGGAAATAAAAAGCAGAAACTTTCAACATCGACTAATACTGGTAGATGTTTTTTTGTTTGTTTTGTTATTGGGCCTTCAATGATATGTATACATGTACAATTTATACATATGTATGTATGTATATATATATACATATATTTATACATATGTATGTGTGTATATATATACACACATATATATACACACATACATGTATATATACACACACACACACATATATATATATGTATATATATATGCATATATATATCTGTGTGTGTGTGTGTGTGTGTGCATAAAAATAAATATTCATGAATATTCAAAACAAAACTTGTTACACTGCCATCAGCATGTTCAATATTTGAAATGAAACTTAATCAGCGCAACAAACCATACTGAGTCAACTTTACAACAGACAACAAGAAAAAATAAATTTTGTCAAGACACACGAACCACAACACACACACACACACACACACACACACACACACACACACACACACACACACACACACACACACACACACACAAAACACACACAACACACACACACACACACACACACACACACACACACACACACATACACAAACACATACGTGTGTTCCCACACAAACACACTAACATGCACACAAGTAATGCTAACCTGAATTTTCTAAAGAGTAAGTTTTGGTGTATTGTTTGGTATAACTATGTTGTTAGAATGTTGTCACCATTACTCAAACTTCAAAGATATTGCCTATTACGATGAAAACAACAGATCAGAACAGACGTTATCCCATAACAGATCAATAGACATCATTCCATTTGGACCTGCATCTAGAAAGACATGTGTTTATCAGACTCATTTTGGAAATAAAATCGTAACAGAAATCTGAGCAAAAATATACCATTTTGCATGATCTGGAATCGAAAGAGAATCAGTGACGTGAATATAAAACAGAGCATGCATGAATTTTGTTATTCTTAAAGACACATGGCAGTACATTCACCAAGGCCACCTGAAAAGGAAAGAAGTATCGACATCAATCCTTATGCTGTCAATAATTCAAGCAGAGATGCACCAAGAGAAAAAAACGGACGTGAAGAAAAGAAATACAAAACACATCCAAATATCATGCATATAGTACAAGTGAAATATTGAACATTAAAGTCAACGCAAAATAGGACCGTGTTGAGGGGAATGAAATCCCATATGAAATTTAAAATGTTAATAATCCATTTCTTCTTTAAAAGGAAGGAAACTTTCGCGAATGTATGATTTGAATGGGTATCTATTGGGACAGTGGGGTTCGGGTAGCTCACAGTTGCTGAAAAGCTGAATTTTAGGAGACATGAAAATACAAATCAATTCCATTTTTCATGTTCTCTATTTTATGGGAAATGGTGATAGTTTACCAAGGCTTTCCCGTCGTTCTGTTTGTCTTGATTAACATTCATATGATTCTTTGGTGACCTGCAAGGAGGAACGCATGTAGTCGTAATAACCAAGTCAATAAATCCGGCGATTCTACTTTTTGTCGTTGGACTACATTTTAGCATTCATTTTTGAAAACAAACTCATGAACAAAAGCTATTTTAGTGTAGACATCTGGCTTTTTTGGTTTGTTTTTATCGAACTCGACACTGGTTTGTATATCTCAGCATTTCATTGTGTATTCGATGAAGAAGAAAGGCTGACATGATTTAAAGTCTTGCACAGAATCATTCCAGTGCATGCACAAATATACGTGTCGAATGACAGACACAGTGAAGGCAAGAAACGTGAAATAAAGTGACAGGTCAAGTGTTCTATATCTCTTACCGCACTGAAAACAAACAACGAGACAACCATTCACTAAAACTTCTTCAATTCAAAAAACTCATTTCAATACATGCACAAGCATAACAAAACACTTAAGAAAGGCTGGTGAAACAGACAAAGTGAGAAGATGATTTCAATATCATTTTTATGTATACTGCATTTGAAAATGTGCAATGTTGTGCGACCAGCACAACAAGACGTCTTCTTGCCCCACAGCAGTCAACGGAGAACAAGTCCAAGTCTAAAGGTAAATACTGCATGTCAATCTTTTATGTGACTTGTGCTGTGCGTGCATTTTCTCATACCGAGATGATGTCATTCTTCGTTGACACTCCCATGCACTGCCACAAGAATGGCCACATGCACGAGTGTCGAGAAACGGTTGTCGTGTGCCCAGAGAACTATTAGCTCAGGCAGTGCAGGACAAAACAAACCCACCAGACAAAGACTTTATCGGCTGAGATACTGGCGCCCTGGTCGCTTCTTCGGCAGGCGGATCTTCAACTGGCAGAAAAGAAAAGACATACAGATGTTACTTTCGTAAGGAAAAAAGCTAATTTCCAATTGAAATTGTATTGTTTCAACAATTTTCTTTGTAACACAATTTGGTCCGTTCTTTCGTTTTTTGATTGAACGTCTTTCCACTATGAGTGATATTAGACACAATTTGCTACCAAAGAAATGTGCGGAGTTTGTTCAACATTAAACAATCAGATATATAAAACAAAAATCAACTTGCTATTCGGATGTCTTCAAAGTAAAACATTTTAATGATATTACTTATGAAATATAAGTAGTTTCAACCACTGTCTTAAGATGTTATTATTATTTTGCTCGCGTCTAAAGTGTGTCCGAAAATTTTGTGCCCATAAGTGAAAAATTGCTGACCAACGATTGATGATAGATTAAATTGATCCACAGACATTATAAGATGACTAATAATTTACTGTTACCATGGGTCAGATTTGTAATGTTACTTACATGCGAACATGGCACTCCTGACAGCATCTGCCACCCCTTTTTTTCTGCATATCGGCGTACTTGGAGACGTACACAGTGTTCTGGTCTTGAGGCTCAGACGACACTGCCATTAGCTCTTTTTGGTCTGCTTTGTTTATGCCGAAAGTGACGACTTTGATGCCCATATTTCTTGTCTCCTCTGCTTCTTGCAAGAACGTGCTACCACTGTCCTTGTCATCTGTGATGACCAGGATGACGTTTTGGACGTCAGGGCGGTCACCACGAGAAGTTGCAAACACTCTTTCCTGCATTTTCTTTAATGCAAGTCCCGCATCGCCTTTCTTTCCGCGTACTTTCTTGGATATTTTGGTCGCCAGAGCTTTGGCGTAATCAGAGCGTGACTGGATTTTCTTAAGGTTAAACAGCAGTTTTAGTTTCTTCTTGAAATAACCCATAGCTATTCGCACCTTACCGCCGTCAATGTCGGCAAACTGAAAAAGCCTGAGTAGGAACGGTTTGAAAACTTTCTTCAGGTCTTTGATTTTGAGCTTGGGGGACATGTGAAACAACACAGCAATATCAGCTTCCCGTGTATCTGCACAAACAAACAGACATAACAGATTGTAAAATAAAGTAAAATATTAGAATGTTAAAGTCCACACAATGCAAACGAATATTCTTTTCAAATTAAAAGTAAACACTTTCGCTGTAATCTACTCTTCAACGTGTATAAAATATACACTATTAGCAAACGAAACGTTTACAATGTTTCGAGAAGCAAACGGCAACATCAGTGACTTTTTAAACAATATCTACTACAAAACCATTGTCATCTGACGGTGATTTGAATGAAACAAGGCAATGACAACAGAAACTGCAAAAGCAGAACAGAACAGCAGATATTCCGCGGTTCCATGGGCAGGGTGTGTATGAAATGTAGTCGGCAGTATCTTATTTTAAGTGAAAAAGACCGAAGGGACTTGAGCCACAGATATTCTCGGTGGATGTTATAATATTGATTTCAGTATAACATGTGTGCATAGGCTAAATTGATCAATCCGCTGTGAAATCAGTGTAAAGTACCCTAAGCAATTTTACAAACGTTTCATCGTCAGATGAAATGGTCATGTGATGTTTACTGAACTATTCAGGGCAATGATGTCCACATATTACTGGCCGATAACTCGACAACTACGTCTATATATGACAAACTCACCAAGGTTCGTAACAGTGGGACCAGGTGCCAACAGTTCATCCTCTACCGGAGGTGGTGCTATAAACAAGGAAAATACTATCACATGATCATTGCTGATGTACACATCCTAGAGCAGAAACTTCCCTACAAGTACAATAATAGGGTTATGTTTTTTAGATCTGTTGTGCGGGGACTATTTCTTACAGTCTTCCGTTTGATATGCTCTCAAAGTAGGCTTACTTAACTATGCACTAAAGGCTCTTAACTGTCTCAAGAAACGCACACTATAGGAAACATATCACAGTTCTTTTCTACATAATGTGGGCATGAAGCTTACATGTTTTACTGTTAATAGTCCAGATGATCATAATCCGCTAGATGAAATATATGTAAACAGGTTATCACAAAATTTATTCACCATACTACCACATCATAAAAGGGAAACAAAAATGCAATAATGTTCATCCAAATATATGTAAACAGGTTATCACAAAATCTATTCATCAAACTATCACATCATAAAGGGGAAACAGAAATGCAATCATTTTTATCCAGACATCTGTTGCTGGTTTATGAAACGGCATCACTGGTTTCTATGGCAATGTATTTGTGAACATTTTCACAATACCTGCTCTTCCACCTTCGCTATGATTTATGTCAAAAAGATGTGAAGAGTTGTCCGCGTGATTATTTGATTTTTCAGCTGTTATGTTTCACTTGAAAAATTATTCGCACTATTCTCTTTGTAATGTAACATTTTCCTAAGTTTTAAGACAAGATGATGTCAGAATTCAACGATGGGTATCGATTGGGAAGACATGAATCCTACTGGCTGAAAGAAAATAACCCTAATCATGAAAAACAACTCTCGGATATAATTTAAACAGATTGGCATATAATTCTCATTACACACAGCGGAACTCCATTACATATATCATAATTAAAAGGAAAACGCACTTTTATATTTTGGGATGTTCTGTACTGTTAAAAATTAAAAAAATATTTTCTATTCGCCATTTTACAGACAAATCGACAAAAATAAGAAAACAAGTGATATTTCATATTCTATTATCTGTTCATTCCCTTTGCAGATTACGCCGTAATTTCTTCTTTGTTTTTTTATATTTTCTTTTTTATTTGTATCACTGTAATTTACCCCCTTCATATTGCATACATACAGTAATGCTGTTATGGAAGGAAAACTTACGTGTGTACATAGCATTGCGCAGTTCCTCTCTTAATGTGTCTTTTGAGAGATCCTCGTAGCTAGAGGCCATGAAAGTATTCTTGCCCTTAGTAGCCACAGCCGCAAGCTCCTTTTCCTCAGCCTTGCCAATTCCCAGTGTGATGATTTTCACGCCAAAGTCACGCAGAGTTTCTGCCTCCTCCAGAAAAGAGTCCGGCTTAACATTAGTCTTGTCGTCCGTGATGAGTAGGATGACATTGCCGGCACCAGCGCGATCTCCAAACTTCTTCTTAAAGACTTTAGAGCGGAGTTTCTTCAAGGTAACCCAACCGTTGACTTTTTTCCCGCGGACATTTTTCGGCAGATTCATCACAGCGTCCGTATAGTTTGCTTTAGTTGTATATTTTAGCAAGTTGCCAAGGAGTTTGAAATTTTTGCTGAAGTAGCCGAGAGCAACGCGGACCTGTCCGCTATCCATTTCAGAATCCTTGAAGAGATTTTCAAGGAAAGGCTTGAGGATCGTGTTCAGTTGTTTGAGTTTGACTGTATTGCTGGAATGGAACACCACTGCCACATCCAACTTTCTGGACACTGCAAGAGAATCACTGCTACATTGAACAGACAACAAACCACAACCTGATCCGTTAGACCTCTATACAGAAAACATGCATGTGATAGAAACCAAAGCAACTAAAACTTAAAACTTCACTACACAACACCTCTGTCACATAAAACACTTAATAAAGTAAGTTATCCATGCACTGGCAATGACCTGCTGATTAAAGTGAACGAATTAGTGGTTAATCAGTGCTCTCCTGCATATTTTGTAGAACACCAACCTAAAAAGACGAAAAACATAAAACGCAAAATCATGTGGTTCAAATCATCGATTTTCCATGATCAGTATTCTCATGCACTACCATAGCTTCAGGTTCTATACACATGTACTGATCTTCTGCAAGGAAAAAACAAGTAGATACATGTACATTAATGTTATCCACCCATTCCCCCCCCCCCACACACACACTCCATATTTACATTTATGGTCAGTTCATAAGTTAGTGTAAGACAAAATCCCGTACATTTACAATGGTTAAAAGTAATGTTAAATCTGCCAATTATAACAGCAAAGAAAAATCGGAAAACAAAAACGTTAAAAGAAAAGTAAAATCGTACAATCAGAATGTAGCAATAAAAGCTGAAAACGAACAATGGGTAAGGGAGAAAAATGAACTCTTACATTCAAAATATGGCAATGAAAATGGAAAAGAAACACTCGTAAAAAGAAAATTTTTTGAAGTAATTCCAAGTATACAGATGAATAGGGAAATCAAACACTACTTGAAGGAAAAGTAAATTCTCACAAAATCAAACCACAGTAATGAAAACGAAGAAAAACAACACGTGAATATAAAGTGACAACGATTAACAAGTGAATATAAAGTCATTACACTCAGAACACAGTAATGAGGAAGGAAATGAAATAACAGAACACTAGTTGAAGGGTAGGTTTAATTCTTATAGTCAGAATCTACCAATAAACTGCGGATAACAATGTGTGTAAGAAAAAATGCAACTTTACAATCAGAACAGCAAAGAAAAATGAAAAATGGGTGAAGAAAAGTTGCATTCTTCTTACTATCACAACATAACAATTAGGGCGTAAGAAATAAGTAAAAGAAAAGTCAATTATTTCCATCAGAACAACTATGGAATGGAAAAGAGAACAATGGAGAAAGGAACAATTAATTCTTGCAATCACATCAGCAATGAAAACAAGACACAAACAAAAAAAAAGTCGGTGACCAAAAATCAAATGTTATAAATGAGTGAAGAAAAAGTCAAATGGGAAAAACAAACAATATTTACAGAAAGTGTGCATCCTTAATCTTATAAACAGAAAATATTAATGATCTTGAGAAAACCAATAATGAGTAAAACAAAGGATAATGTTTACATCCATAAAACAGTAATGAACTGGGGGAAACAAACAGTGTGTATAGGAAAATGAAATGTTTACATCTTGAAGAAACGAACAAAGGATGAAGGAAAAAATAACATGTACAATTAGAAAACAATGAAGAAATGATGAAATTGAACAATGGATAAAGGAAAACCAACGTGTACAACTAGAAAGCAGAAATGACGTGGGAAAAACGAACAATGGATGAAGCAAAAATTAACATGTACAACTGTAAAATAGTAATGAACTGTGGAAAACGAACACTATCTAAAGGCAAGTTATATTTAGAGCATAATAAAGAAAAAAGAAAAACAAACAATTGAGAGAAACGTCAATTCTTACTGTCTACTGTTACGCTTCCTGGACCCTCATCTGAAATCAGAAGAAAAAGTCACAACATTACACATGTAATAGACACGTTCCCTCTCTCTCTCTCCTTCTCTCTCTCTCTCTCTCTCTTTCACACACACACACACACAAATTGTGCATGACAGCTAGAGACAAGACACACAAGTGGACAAAATGGCTTAGTTATGTCCCGCCAGTGGCCTTTAAAAATCAGTTTAACACAAAGAAGACTATAAGCACTTATATGCAAGCAAGTAAATACATAAGATCATCTGAATAACAATACTTGTATGAAGAGGTACAGATAGGCGGAGACTGAGACAATGACAGAGACAGACTAAAAGAGAACACAAAACGAATGTGTGTGCAGAGAGAGAGAGAGAGAGAGAAAGAGAGAGAGAACGAGAGAGAGAGAGAGAGAGAGAGAAAAGGAGAGACAGACAGACAGACAGACAGAGACAGAGACAGAGACAGAGAGAGAGAATAACCAACTAGGAAAAAGCGAAAGTGGAGAAAATGTTTTCTCTATTTAACATGTGGTGAATCGATAAAACTGGTATAATAAACAATTATCTGCCTGTGAAGTCTGTTAAGTTTAAGTCTCCGTTGAGCCTGTTCCATGACATACAAGATCGAAAGAAAGTATGATATAATCTGCAATGCTAAGATTTTTTACAGCAAAAAAAACCATAAACAAACACAAAAGTAAATATAACGAGGTACAAACCATTCAGTTTCATTTTTCTGTCCTTTTATCAGTATGTTACATGCACTTCACCAATAACTGCTCTCCCTTGGAATAACAGAGCCAATGTATGAAGTTACCGTACTTCACCACAATAATTTTGCTTGCACTGCATTGTATTGTATTGTATTGTAATTTATTGTACTGTATTGTATTGTATTATATATTGTATTCTACTGTTCTGTATTGTACTGCACTGTACAGCATGGTATTGAATTTTTAAACATTAGTTTTCTGCCTTTTCAACTAATAAAGTACCTTATGATGGTAATTCAAGTTCAAATTTACTGGCAAATCAGAATTTCTGATATAAATGCAACATGTCCAAAAGTTCATAGGACAGGGTTATTTCTCGTGTAAGACGTTTTAATCTGGAAGTCTGCCTATTTTGTTTGTATGTTTACTTGTTTCAACTCACCCAACTGTCCACTTGTTATCATTCCTTCCACTGAAACACACACAAAAAAAGATATAAAGTGAGACAACTCAAACCAGAAATCATCCATAGTGTTGTCTGCAGGTTGCTTGTTACATTACAAGATAGAAAGAAAGAGAATCCACTAGATTACTTTTCTTCTTCTTCTTAAATTTCGTATTGCTCAGCGTATTTTAGCAGCTCATAATTTTGACTAGAGGTATAATTGTTTATCATGAGATTGATTATCGAGTCATCATTTTTTCAGAAAGTCACCATCAGCTGACTGATTTGACTGGCGAGTTTACATTGCAAATTCTTGTTCAGGTCAACAATAGTTACCTGTGAAAAATAAATTCTTTCATATTCTTTTCTTTCTCGGGACAGCAGTAGATTATTCATTTCCATAATTGTTTTTACATCATATTTGACAGTCGTACTGATAAGTTATTTCATGGGCCGCTTACTCGACTGTACACTGTCTTACAAAATTGACGTAAAATAATGTTATCAAGTAGGAACACAATTAATCTGAAGAAATATTAAGTTCTGCACTACACAAAATACCCCCAAATTCTCAGTAAGGATAGGCCTGTTACATTTCTTATGAATAGACTTGTAATATTAAGATCAACACAAAACAAGATACCCTAAGCTCTCAGTAAAGGTAATTTTTATGGAAGGAATTTCACATAAGCCTTTACAAAACTCCAGCCTAAGAACAAAAGAAAAAATTCAGATTTGGCTCAACAAATGTTTTGAAAGCTGTAAAAGGGAAAATGTGGATAGAGTCATCAGTAACTATTTCTTGGTTGTCTATTGATGAGTCTCTACATTTTACAAGATTCAGCTCATAAATCTAGTCAAGCAGAGAGGGAATGTTGACTCTATAACTAAAGTTCATTAACATCAACAGTATGATCATTTCCACTGAAAATGCATCGACAGAGTAAGACTGAATTTTTGCAAGATCTGGGAATTGATTGTTAGGGCCTTGTGCGTACAACTGTCCCATGCACGTATAACCTTTCTTTGATCACAGTACCGTAAAAAGTTACATACCTAAAACCTAAGCAATGTCCAATAAATCGTTTGTGTTTTCAGTCTTGCATACTTAATGTTTCGGAGCAAAATGATTAGTGTATAAAATTACCGATTTTGTTAAAATGCATCCAAACAAACAGGTGCCCAATGTGTTCCCTGTTCTGCCGGAGACACTTGGCCACTTTCTCCGACAGCGATACTATTAC
Organism: Monoplex corrugatus; assembly: GCA_030674185.1. Taxonomy (NCBI): domain Eukaryota; kingdom Metazoa; phylum Mollusca; class Gastropoda; order Littorinimorpha; family Ranellidae; genus Monoplex; species Monoplex corrugatus. The sequence goes on along the minus strand of CM060305.1, from coordinate 28,865,622 downwards.
TGTTGATATTGTTTGGTCTGATCATCACAGCACAGGATCCAGAACAAAAACACTGTGAATATGCATTTATTATCCATATTTACCAGTGGCTATTTACTTTTTCTAGATAGACCACTTTATCAGTTCTTTGGTATTCTTCATCATTATTTTGAGCGTTCTGGCCATGGTCCATTACTGACGAAAGTGATATGAGCAGGCCGTGACAGAGTACATAAATGATAGAAGCCATCCTGAAAATTTGCAAGTCATTTTGACATGTTGATAAGGAGGGCAAGAAGCTGTAAAGCTCACAACAGTGACCTTATTATTTAGCGCTAATGAAGACAGTGAGGTACTTGTGGCTACTCAACAAAGCGTTATCTAAAACCTTCTCCACTGTACTTATCAAGACAAAAGAGCCGTCTTTACATCTCAGTGTCAGTGTGTGTATATCTGTGTGTGTGTGTGTGTGTGGGGGGGGGGGGGGATGGCATGCATATGTGATCTGTCGTGCCAGCATCAATATGGTCTCCCTTGGTGTGCCCCAAACATTCAAACATTACAACAAAACACATCATGATGATGATGATGATGGTGGTGGTGGTAATAATGATAACAATAACAATAATGATAACAACAACAACAACAATAATAATAACAATAATGATAATAAAATAATAATAATAATAATAATAATAACAATAATGATAATGATGATAATAATAATGATAATCTGGTATATTTTCACTAATAACAACGTATTAGTTATGTGAACTCACGCGCGCTGGTTTGGCGTACGATGTCATCACGTGCAGTGGGAAGCTGATCAAAGGAAGAATAGATATAGGTCTTGGCTGGACTGCTCGCAATGGCTTCCAGCTCGTCCTGCAATTGTCACCACAATATCATATACACTGAATTAGACTTCTTCCTTACAAAACTATTACAACAGCACAGTTATCACACTTACTGGAAACAAAATAATTAACCGCATTGCAAAGCGTATTTCGGAGGTGTATCTTACATCCCGCTACGTGTTAATGTGTCTGAATCGTTCGCTATCTTGGACACCATTCAATATTTTGAAGGAGCCAAAAAAACAACAACAAAACAAAAAAGAAAAAACGTAGTACGAAACCGCATCGCACCTGGAGTCTATTTCACGAGTCCATCTCGTCAACTCGAAGTGAATGTGTACGATAACATTTGTCTTTCATTGAAGTTACAACATTAAAACTCTCTCGTGCGCTCTTCGTTTCCTTTACCTCGTTAATGTATCGTTAACTGAGTGATTTATCAAATTCTTCACCAAACAGCAAAGTTTACATTGATACCATTGATGCCCTCACAACTAGACATCAACCCACCTTGTAATCCACATTCACGCCAACAGAGAAGACAGTCGCTCCAGAACTTCGGAGTTGCTTAGCGGCACCGATGGTGTCGGCCACATCAACGTCAGAGTTGGTGTCAGTGAGAACAATGACGACATTGGGCACGTCTGGGCGGTCGCCATTGTCGGCAGTGAACATGATGTCTCGGACAACTTCAAGACCAGCAGCAGCAGATGCTGAGGCAGAGCGATAGTTGAGGCCGATACCGTCCATCCCGCTTTGCACACTCTCCATCGTCTTATACTGGTTCAATTGGAAGATGGGGAATGCACGCCTGTAGGGACATACACGGTAAAATACATGTATAAGATGCTCTTCACTCAGACGACCGGTGGAATATTGGTCTCGTGGTCAGAGCGCCAGGCGAGAACACACGAAGTCTGATTTTCGAATGAGAGAGGATTTCTTCCAACTTCTATTATGTCTTGGAACGTGATCTGGTGATCTGGGTATCAAACTTTCACATGAAAACCTGTCTGCAGCATGCATTTAATACACACGCACTTGATGCATGTAAAAGAACCCATGATAGCAAAAGCGTTGTCCTTCTGCTTCTATAGGTAAACCAAAAACAGAATAAAAAAGATGGGTGGCACTGCACCAAGGTATTCTCCCCACGGACAGTAACCAGCATTTAACACGAAAACTCCGTTATAATAAGATATACATTAAAGTAAGTGCAATACACACCTGTAAACTCGTCATATATCTAACTTGTCAGTATCCAAAGACAGCTCAAGTTATATGAAAAGCTTTACCTTTGCTCTTACATAGTTTATTTGGAAGAGAAAAAATTGCATGCCGTAATGGCACTGTCGATGTAATGAAACAGTATATTATGGACGTCCAATCGGCATTGGCTCAGTTGTAAAACAGGGAATACCTGTCTGTATGGACACTTATACCAACAATATATTAATAAATCCGACAAAATTTATTCGATTTTGTATGTTCTCTTCTGATTTAAGATCGTCTCTCGTAAGGTTTTGAACAATTCATCTCAATGATAAAAGAACAATCAGCCCACCAAGTGATATAAAAATTATCTGCTGTACTCATGCACGGTCAACAACACAATCTTGCCTTCATCGCCCATTCCAGTTCAACAGACAAAATTCACTTACGATAGACAGCAGCACCCACATGGACACTACATGCACAGCCAACACAATTTTGCCTTCATCGCCCATTCCAGTTCAACACACAACTCACCTACGATAGATAGCAGCACCTACTCGGACACTGCCGGAGTCGACATCAGCCTTGTTCACAACACTCTTCATGAAGGACTGCACCTGAGCCAATGAGGCCTTGGTCAGTTGGTTGGAGAAGTGTAGCAGAAACACCAGGTCCAGACGATTTGACGCTGAAAAGAACCATTTAGTTTATAAATATAACAGAACAGGGGAAAGGAAAGGAAAATCAAACCATCTGGTCAGTCTCCGGATTAGTGGAGTGAACAGCCTATCATAACTTGTCATTTTCTTTTAGTAGAGATTCCAAATGCAAAATATATAAATATACTATTAACGGAAAACAATAATTTTTGAACCTGAACTGATTCAGCATATGATTTAGTTCACACAGACTCCTCAATTTCAAAGAAATTGAGCCAACATTGGGCCAATGTTTTGTAACTCGAGAGACACTTTCTAGAACTTTCTCTCACCTGCTTCACATTATCCCAGAAGACTTTTGGTCAGGAGACAAAAATAAAAAAAACCTTCACATTATGCTCTGTCAATTAGGCCTATTAACTGAAATATTATTTTCGTCTAATCATTTGTGTCCAAGTACAAGGACTTCATTCTGTTAAGTGAATCTGGTCTGACGACTAAACGAAATACAATCTTGGATGTTTGAAAGAATGGTTACGCGTCATCACCATCTTAAAGCTCAATTTTCAGTTAAAATATACATATTTAAAGCACAGACTTACAAAGAGACATTGAAAGGAAATGTGATCAGCAATACTTTTTGTCCATTTTTGCGCGCTTTTGCCTGTTTCGTTACATCTGCGAGAAAGTTGGTGCAAACGTGGGTCTCATATCCAGCGCACGGGTGATCTTAAGAATAAAGGAAAGGAAGAAATCCTAGAGATCTATAGATTATCATTTTGTGGTTCTAGTGGTCCATTTTTTGTATTCGTTGTCTTGTGTACAGCTTACGAATTATTTGTTTTCCAGTGCTTTCAGCATTCTATCTTTTCCTGACTTTCTTTCTTTCTTCGTCTGTTTTTTCTTTTTAGTACATCGTTTATCAGAATTGTGCCTTCAATCATCATTTCATTCACTCGTTTATTCACTCACTTATTCATTCGTCCATTTTCGTTCAGTCACTCTCTCTGCTTTGCTCTGAGCAAGTCAGTTGAAATACAAAATAAAGATATTAATAAAGTCAAGTGAAGATCTTCTCTCAAAACTTTGGACTCTGCCTACATAACATGATCTGTTTTATTTGAACTAAATCTAATGAGTATGCACATATACATATTTGGGGGTAGTTTTCTTTTTCACATTTGATTCGCATATGACTTTCAAATGAAGAAATAAGTATAGCATGACCATCTTGCTTGCCTTTAGGACTGATTATATTTCTCTTTGTATTGCATTCATGTCTACACTTGTACAAAACTGGACTCTAGACACACACACCAAAGAGAATACTGCCCTCTTTGCACACACACACACACACCGCCACTACCACCACCACCATGGACTGCTTATAACACACACACACACACACACACACACACACACACACACACACACACACACACCACACACACACACACACACACACACACACACACACACGTACACACATACACGCACACAATATACATATACATACATACATATATACATATATACATATATATATG
>CM060305.1:28851365-28856365 GCA_030674185.1 Monoplex corrugatus | reverse complement strand
CAATATGCGAGTGTTTATATATATATATGTGTGTGTGTGTGTGTGTGCGCGCGCGCGCGTGCGCGTGCGTGTGTGTGCGCGTGCGTGTGTGTGCGTGAGAAAGAGAGAGAGAGAGTATGTGTGTGTGTGTGTGTGTGTGTGTGTGTGTGTGTGTGTGTGTGTGTGTGTGTGTGTGTGTGCTCGCGCACGTGTGCGCAATTTACGGATATCTAATATCTAATCCATATTTTTACCCACATCACTTTCAACAACTAGCACACACACACATACACACACACACACACACACACACACACACACACACACACACACACACACACACACACACGCACATACACACACACACACACACACACACACGCGCACACACACACACACACACACACACACACGCACATAACACACACACACACACACACACACACACACACCACACACACGTTTCAAGTGGCTACGTCCCTTTTTTTTTTTTTACCTCATCAGCTCTCAGCACAGAATTGCCGGAAGTGAGAAGAACAGCCACATTGGGAACGTCCTCGCGGTCCCCGAATGAGGTCTTGAACAAGTCGCGCATGGACTGTAGACCTAGTGCCGTGTCTCGCCGGCCCGGCTGGTAGTTCAGAGAACTGATGGCTGACACCAGTTCGACCGTCCGAGAGAAGTCGGATAGCCTGATGCGGCGGTAGACTTCTGAGCTGTAGGCGACCACCCCGACTCGGACAAGGCCGGTGTCCGGGTTGGCAAACTGGACAAGAGTATTGGCCACGTCCTTCAAGGCCTGGAAAGCAGGCTCATTTTCCGAGGAGTCCAACACGAGGATGAGATCCATTTTCTGATTTGGGCAGCCTGTTGTCAAGTCAGGTCAAGCAAACTTTATGACCCCTCATTGAGAACATTTTTCTTATTGAAAAATGGAATAAAGATGATAGTCGTCATTTCAATCTAAGAAAAATTATAAAGTATGTATGTTACGTATAACATAAGATTGGTGTAGAGCATTGCAATGTTTTATCATTTCATCAAACTTTTTTTCATTACAATAAAAGACAAAGACAAATAATATCAGCGTTGCAGAATTGATGGCATAAGTGACTTAAAAATCAATATACATAGGCAAATTATTCACATTTTCAACAAAAGATCTACACGAGTGGTGAAGCGCGATTTTAACAAATAGCATGAGAGATAAATGCAAAGATTCATGGGTAAATCGTAGAGAAATCCAACATCATTATTACGTATTGTGAATAAACAGGAAGTCATGATAAACCGCTTGTAAACTCAGTGGTAGATACGGCAGCCACTGTCTTTTCTAAAAGTATGAAAGTTCTACATCAATTTTACAAATTTTTCTGTGTTATTTAATGGTAAGATATCTTATACGAATATCATTGTGACATGTGTTGACAGTAAACAGCGTGCGGATAGCAGCACGGCATGATATTCGTTTAAGTGATACCTGATTGCTGTTCACTGTGATATGTATATATACTGTAGTTAGTTGAGAATCAGACAGCGACGAGTAAAGACGAAGAAGCATTGCCCTGTCTTCCGAGTTGGCTGTAGAAAGAACGAAACATGGTGTCAGAATCGTGATTACGAACTCCAACAAAAATCCAGAATATTGAAGACTAAAGTTCAACCATGGAAGATGAACAAGAAGAGAGAAGAGCCAGTCGACGACATGCCAAGATTCCCTTGCCTCCTAAACTTGATGTGAATGGAGGAAACCTGCAGAGCAGCTGGAGGAAATTCAAGAGGCTTTGGGACAGCTATGAAATTGTGACAACACAGACAGAAGAAGACTCAACATACAGAACAGCAGTTTTTCTTCCTTGCATCGGGCTGGATGCTATGGACATCTATGAAGATTGGCATTTGCTAATGAAGCTGAAAGAAATGACATTGACACTGTTCTCCAGAAATTCGAAGAATACTGTGTGGGTTCAACCAATGAAACTTACGAAGCATTCAGATTCAACTGCAGACATCAAGCAGCAGGAGAATCTATCGAACAGTTTGTAGCAGAACTGCGGAGACTGATCAAGACCTGTAACTATGGTACACTGGAAGACAGACTGTTGAGAGATCAAATCGTACTGGGTGTACATGACGAGACTCTGCTATCAAAATTACTGGAAGTGCGACAGCTGACGTTGACTGCATGTATTGATATGTGCAGAGCGCATGAATCAAGTCAACATCAAACCGTCCAAATGATGAGAAAAACGCTGGACACGCAGGAAGTCCAAGCTTTCAAAGAAAAGAAGACAGCAAAGCAGAATAGCAAAGGAAACAAAAAACCAGAGTACAGAGAGAAATGCGGATATTGTGGTGGAAAGCACCCAACAGCAAAAGAGAAATGTCCAGCATTTGGAAGAAAATGCAAAGCTTGTGGAGGAAATAATCACTTTGCTTCATGCTGCAGAACACCCAAGAAAAATCAAAAGAAAACAAGAGTTCGGCACTTCGAAGAAGAAGAGACAGACACTGAAAGCGATAATGAAATCCTCGGGATCGAAGACAAAACCAGAAAAAAGGAGAGAAATATACGAGCAAAAATGTTGATAAATGAGATGCCGGTAACATTTCTTCTTGACACAGGTGCAACAACAAACGTGATGTCTGAGAGCCTGTACAGAGAAGTCACAGGAGATGAAAGAAAGTCTGACCTGCAAGAGACGAAGAAGAAGCTGGGATGTTCAACGGAACAGAAATGAAGCCTGTGGGGGAGATAGTGCTGCGAGTGAAAAACCCCAAGAACAGAAGGAAATACAAAGTCAACTTCGCGATCACCAAAACGGACTGTAAGCCAGTACTGGGACTGAAAGCTGTACAGCACATGCAATTGTTGACGATCAATGAAGAGAACATTGCAACGATAGCGGCGAATCAGAAAGAGGAGGAAAATGCAAAAGATATGCTCACAAGATACAACGATGTCTTTGAAGGAGAAGGAAAACTAGAAGGGAAATTATACCTAGAAACAGACCCCAGTATTGCTCCAGTGAAGATGCCTTGCAGAAAGTGGCCGATAGCAGTGCAAGAGAAAGTGAAGGACGAGCTGAAGAGGTTGAAAAAACTGGACGTGGTCACTAAAGTAGACAGGCCAACGGAGTGGATAAGCAGTTTGGTCGTAACAACAAAGAGCAATGGGAAAGTCAAGACTGTGCATCGACCCTAAGCCACTGAACAAAGCCCTCAGGAGAAACGAGTACCCCATGCAAACCATTGATGACGTACTGCCTCTCCTCAAAGATGCAAAATACTTCACACACCTTGACACGAAAAACGGGTTTTGGCACATCGAACTAGACGAAGACAGCAGCTACCTGACAACATTTGAGACGCCTTTTGGCAAATACCGATGGAAACGAATGCCCTTTGGTATTTCACCAGCCCCAGAAGAATTCCAGAGGAGGATTGACATCGCTCTGGCAGGACTGCCAGGCGTGGTGGCGGTTCATGATGACATCTTTGTTTTTGGCAGAGGACCAACCGACGAAGCAGGAGCACAAGTTCATGATACCAACCTGAACCGTTTGCTACAACGATGCCGAGAGACTGGAATCAAACTCAACAAGGAGAAGGTTGAGATGAAACGAACAGAGATATCATATTTGGGACACATCTTCTCAAGAGAAGGTTTGAAAGCCGACCCAAAGAAATTGGACGCTGTCCAACAACTCCCAGTGCCAGAAGACAAAGCAGCTGTGCAGAGACTACTCGGTGTAGTCGGATACCTTCAGAAATTTGCACCAAACCTGTCTGAGGCAGCAGCACCACTCAGAGAACTGGTCAAAAAAGACGTCCACTTCAGATGGGATGAAGACGTCCACGGAGAAGCCCTGAAGAAAGTGAAGAAGATACTCTCTGAGCCACTGGTACTTCGCTACTTTGACTCTTCAGGAAAGCGTACAACCACCCTTCAGTGTGATGCTTCACAGTTTGGACTTGGAGCTTGTCTCATGCAGGATGGTCAACCGATTCAGTACGCATCACGAGCCTTGACCGAGACAGAAAAAAGCTATGCTCAAATAGAAAAGGAGATGTTGGCAATACTCTTCGGTCTGGAAAGGTTTGGGAGATACGTCTATGGAAGAGACATCCTGGTGGAGACCGACCACAAACCATTTGAGACCATTCACAAGAAGACCCTGCTCTCAGCACCTAAGAGGATTCAGAGGATGCTACTCAGAACTCAGAAGTTCAGGTACACAGTAGTGTACAAGCGTGGATCTGAGATGCACCTGGCTGACACCCTCAGCAGAGCAGTCTGTGGAAAAGCGGAACAGCAAATCATCATACCATCAAAACAGATGCTGGAAGATAACAAGAAAACTGGAACTGGAACAGATGTCAGGACGCCAGCATCGTCTGTCCGTGAGAACTCATCTGATCAGTCACCAGTCATCAAAATGTCTGAGACAACCAGCATCAAGGAGCCAGATGAAGTTATCAAACAAACAAGGACAGGACAACCCGAACCAGTTAGTTCTCCTTACAGAACAAGATCTGGAAGACAAAGCATAAGGCCAGATTTCCTGAAATATGAATGAAACTGAAAACTCTACCACAATCAGATAAACTGAAAGCATTGCGAAATATGGACATCATGATGATGATGGATAGTATAATGATCAGAGATAAAATGAGGTGAATGAATGATTGGGCCCTGTGCGTGAGAATGAGTGTTTGTTAAGTTAATGTTGTGATAAAGGTAGGAAACACATTTATTTCGTATGGACTGAAAGATAGGAAAAATGATTAATTGATTTTGTTTCCTTAAAGAAAGGGAGATGTGAACCTCGTCAGGCTAACAAAAGTATGAATTCTGAGATAATATTCGTTTAGGCGATTAGTTAATTATAAAATTCCTTTATAATTTCACAACAGGTCATAAAATAGTAACGCCTATATGCAACAGAACTCTCAGCAGGGATGTGACATGTGTTGCGTAAACAGCGTGCGATAGCAGCACGCATGATATCTTAAGTGAT
>CM060305.1:28843865-28846365 GCA_030674185.1 Monoplex corrugatus | reverse complement strand
ATATTATTAATTATTAAGTTGTTTTTACTCAGCTTGGGTCACATGTACAGCATATTAAAGAATTTGAACTTTCTAAGTTTTGAAGAGATTGAACAGGGCACTGTACTTTAAACATTGTAAGACACGAAGAGAAATGATTGTTTGTAAAGTTAGCTCATGAGTTTGTTGTTTAAAACAAAGATAAATGTTGGAGGGAGGAGAGGGCGTTGCGATTCTTAGTAGGCTATAGTAATAATAATAAATAATTACAATATTTATATAGCGCAAAATCTTAATAAAATCAAATCTAAGCGCTGAAACAGACACACACGCACGCACGCACACACACGCACGCACGCACACACACACACACACACACGCACACGGCTATAAATGGGGAGAAAGAATAAAAGCAATGGAAGATTATAGAGAGCAGGAAGTACATATAGTTTGTACTTCCTGTTTCTATTTGTTCTTAATTTCATATTAAAATTTATGCTGTGTGCAATGTATAGAGATGATAAGGGGAGAGGGGTTGAGATGAAGGTATGCAAGACCAGAGAAAGATAGGAGACTCTTCCACTCGAGCACACATAAAACCAGGACGGTGTTTCCCAAACTTTAGCGGGCCACAGTAGCTCAATTAGTTGAGCGTCGGATTCACAAATAATGGTCGCGGGTTCTAATCCCTGGGTGCGCTGCATTAAAATTGGCCTTCTCAATGTCCCATTCTAACATCATTGTTGTTCCGGAGGTGTCCCCCACTTCCCTGGATGGCTATATCCGTCGGCCATATCACCTGAGGTGGGTACCGATGTAAAACCTAACCAAACCGAAACCCAAACTTTACTTACGTGAGCACGAGTTCTCACCAGATGAAGACAAAGAACATCTTCATGAGGAGTCAATAGAAGACAGTCTTCATGGAAAAAGACAGTACATGATCTTCTGAAGAAAAAGCAACTATATAATCTTCCTATGAAGAAGAAGGCAGTGCCACAATCAAAAGGCAGCAGTCAGGTTTGTTATCGTCTGTTGCACCATGGGAATCTTCATCTGAGCACAGTGAATGAGTCACTGTGCTCGCGACTGGTCATTTTCAAATGATGAAATATAATTGGCCCTTATCAAATACACAGTCAACTATTGATATGCATCAGAAGTTACATTTGACAGAAAAAGAATAAACAATAATAGCCCTTCTCCATACATATTAATCTGTTGTATATTAACCGCAATATTTTTATGAGGCATTAAATTATATGATATAAAATAATGGATTAATTCACATTTACACACGATTTCGCATCTGAACACTCTCGGTGATCATGTGGTCATTGCTATTCTAAATTTTAGCCTAGCTATGTGTCTTTTGACTGGACGGCTGAGCAGTCTTGCATCATTATTATAACCAGCGAACTCTTCATCACATGCCATTGGTGTAAGCGCCATCGTCTGGGGAAGTTCGGTCTCTCCATACTTGCGACCAGTATTCCCACTATTATCTAATATTTGTTTGCGGCTCTTCAGCACACATGTGTTTACAGTAGATGTGCTGACTTAATCCTCTGACTCCCGCACCCTGTCCACAGCATCTTGCATTGTCTATCAACCATGCTGGAAAGCAAAAACTTAACCCGTTGACTCCCTCACCCTTTCCTGAAGGAAGCTGGTGAACAGGGTGAGGAAGTCAAGGGTTAAGTTTTTGTAGACGGTGGATAGGGTGCAGGAGTCAAAGAGTTAAACAGATATGACAATGTAGTACAATGCATCACCTAACTTTCTGGAGTGATTGATGCATAACAATGGATGGCAGAGACTGTAAAATAAAAATATAACTTGGCAGACAAAACGCACGGCCTTTGAGTTACAGAAATTATTAATCTACTGTGTTGCCTTTGAGCACTATAGTAGGTAAATGGGCAACAGTTCGAAACAGAGCAGAGCAGTCTGTTATATGTGTTTTTTAGGTAACGCTTATCAAGTGACTCATGGCCCAGCATTCCATCTTTGATAAGGATTCGTTTTACGTGAACGCATTTAGATGAAGCCTACACTACTCTGGAGAGAAACCATTTAACATGAACATGTTTCAAAAAGCTAACATTCCCATGCAAAAAAACTAACCGCATTTTAAACTACTTTAATTTCAATGAAACTTTTAGGTTTAAACAGACTGGGCAGTAGGTACATCGTCCTCTGAAAGCACCAAGCCATCTTATATACTTACCTGTCTGCCACGACTGATGTCCGAAAGAAGTTCATTTCGCGTCATTGCAACACCATCTACTTCGCGTTCTAGAATAAGTGTTACACACTTTGTGACCTCCATCAAGCTAGAAATAAGTCATATGGGGTGTGTTCGCTACATCATCTGGTACAACGATCACATACTGTTTCTGACCTCTTTCTGATACACTATGTGTCAAACCAGAGAGGCCAGCAATGCACCACAGAAAACAATGCATAACAATAGTTAACCAGACAAACATGCCGCTTTCATTTCTGTCCTTTAATTTCA
>CM060305.1:28836365-28841365 GCA_030674185.1 Monoplex corrugatus | reverse complement strand
ATCTTGCACATCGGGGTCTATCTTGCACATCGGGGTTAAAGAATGCATTTTCGACGAAGGGGATTTGCATTTTAGCAGACCTCCCAACTCAAACCGTCAGTGCTTTGGAAAATAAACTCTTTTGAGATGATAGACGCTGATGATAAGAGAGAGAGAGAGAGAGAGAGAGAGAGAGAGAGAGAGAGAGAGAGAGAGAGAGAGAGAGAGAGAGAGAGAGAGAGAGAGAGAGAGAGAGAGAGTATTTCCTGTTTTTCTAACACGACCCATTTGGAGGCTGGAAAAAATGTCAAATCATTAGTAGAGACGAGTGAATCTAGCGGATAAACCATTCCAAGATCCTCCCCTTTCCAACTCTCTCGCCTCTAGCTTTGCACTGTTAGTTTCAACATGTGCCTTACTCAGATTGATACTGATATCATGCTGAATATTCCAGAATTTTCCCATGTCGAAGGCCGAAAATATTTTTTATACTCTTTCCACATGTTACATTACTGTTGTCTAAAAATGTACAGTATGAATTTCGATTACATGTAAACCCAGCTCTCCACCAAGATCTATTTATAAATCTAAATCTCAATGGACAAGATTTGTTCACAGAATATGAAAACAAATGAAAACTTTACAAAAAAAAATCAATAAAAAAAAAATCAAAAAACAAACAAACAAACAAAACCCCCCAATAACTCACTTCCTCGTCTTCAGGAATGCACATTATTCCCAATAGTTCCCTTGTGTTAACAACAGAGAATGAAAAATGAATAGTAAACTGATAAAATGAAATATTTACTTGCAAACACTGACGCAATAAAATCGCCATTCCTTGTTAGTTCTCAAAGTCAAGCGTAATGCACCTTCGGAAAAGATAAAACTAAGCTGATATCTTAAGACGATGGACCATTGTGATCACGAAATTTTACATCGTCCGTTCGAAATAACGTTTCCGAGTCTGCTGGTTAGACAAAACCTGTCGAAGCAAATTTGATGATTTAGATCGTTAACAAACAGAGAAACGTTTTGGACAACTGCAGACAGACGACCTCCGCTCACTTCGGTCTGAATCATTCTCGTTTTCTTTTTTGTTTTTGTGTTTGTTTTGTTTTGTTTTTTAAAGAAAGGAAGAGCAGGAACCCATTCACATCCCTTTTTTGCAGTTCTGTGCGCGGTAAGTGAGTGAAACACAGGTCAGATGTTTATCTTGATAAGACAAGGACAGATTTACGTCGTTAAATGCGTACACTTGTTCCTCAGATTTCATTCAACACTTCCGTAGCCCTACAGTTACCCCCCCCCCTCCCTAAAACATTTTTGGGAAGGGGAGGGGGGAGAGCGAGGGGGGCTACATTAGCCTTTTGCAGCTAAAGCCACTGCGAACACAATAACGGGCGCCGATGTAGGCTGAATGCATACATAGGCTATCGTGTCTCCAAATGGTGACTTTTTTTTTAAACAATACTCACACAGTGCTTTATTTCACTGAAACAGTGCTTTAAGCAAGGACTTTTTATCACCCACTGTTGAGACAGACATTACATACATGTGAATGTAATTTATTAGTATTAGAAAAGAACCCCGCATGTGTGTGAATAAAACATGGTCATGGAATTTTTCATTGGATTTCCATCCTTCGATTAAAGAGTACACCGAGATGACTTTTAGTTTTGTTTTTATTTTTGCTTTTGTTCTTGTTTTATTGTTGTTGTTGTTGTTGTTGTTGTTTTGGCCTTCCCATCTTTTGTGCCGCCTCAGAGTGAACTGCCCCTACGTCGCTCATGTCACCTCTTCAAATTCCTCTGAACTCGCCGAAACTGACGTCACTATGAGAGCAAAGCGTGAGGGGTCACGGAATCTGGAACACTTCACCACGCTGGTTACGGTTGAAAATAGGGATGATTGTAATGGCGCTAAGAAGTTCAGTCCAGTTCGGGCTAAAACTAAAATCACTAAATACTTAAACGTCAAGAGTATACTTGTGATTCTAACAATGAAAGGACTGATATGGCCGACGCAGACAGCAGTCCTACTCTTCCTCGGTATATTTTACAGGCATTCAGTTATTTGGGAACTCATGCCATGGAAAAGGTACTTAAAACGCCAACCAATGTATCTACCTAACCAGTGAGTAACTGACAACTGTAACTATAAACCAACTCCGATCTTAGCAGAATGAAGATAGTTTTGAGACAGATTTACGCGGCAGACGCACTTGAATTACTTTTCGTGGCTTTAGTTTTCTTTTCACATGTGAATAATAAGTATTTTGGTCTTGAAGACGTGCGCATAACTAATTCTTTGTCACGCGGGCTCAGTGTATGATCTACGCGCACGCGCGTATGTGTGTGTTTTTATACATGTATGCATATATGAGTGTGTGTATTTTACTTCAAATGCATCATGCTATGTTGGTCTAATCAGCAAAGTCTTTGCCTCAGTTATGCCATTCTTTAGCAACTAGCTCTTATGTTTAATCAAGCAAACCATGTATCATGCACGCTCCATGATTTTGTTTTTATTCATTTTTTATTATTCACTTTGTTTTTCCACTTAAATAAGCACGCTCCGGTGTCATTTTTAGGATAAGCTGTTTTCTTTTAGTCGTGTGTGTCAGCATGATAGTCAGATCAGATTTCCTGATAACTTAAAGTCGTCGTCCCAAGAAAGAATGCAGGCTCTCGAGATGCTGGTGAAAGGTTACAGCAAACTAGATGTAGACTACAACCACTGAGTAAACATTGCTGCAAAATCCCGTCATCATTCCTCTACCCTTTCTTTCGCTTCGGTTCAGAGCACATGGGATATAGTACCCCCCCCCCCACGCCCCCCCCCCCCCCCCCAAAAAAAAATATCCGAAAAACCTATGTTTTGTCAGGATTATTTTCAGTAATAGTAAGCTCCTGACATAACAACCGTCATCCTCTGGAAATTGTTTCAGTTTCAGTTTCTCAAGATGACGTCTCGGCGCTTGGAATGGATTCTTCATTCACAAGCGTCACAGGTGCCATGTGATGGAGAGGATCCAGAATGATCATGGCACAAGTGACGCTTGTGAATGAAGAATCCATTCGTGCGTGCGTTTGTGTGTGTGTGTGTGTGTGTGTGTGTGTGTGTGTGTGTGTGTGTGTGTGTGTGTGTGTGTGTGTGTGTGTGTGTGTGTGTAAATAAAGATGAGATACACATACACACACTTCATTACAATGTAGCCAAGATTGTTAAAATGACAGACTGATGTTAAGATACAAAATCTATACGCTTAGTAGGTCCTCAGGATCTGGTCAGTTAGTGGCTTAAAGTGCAGGCTTAAGGCTTGTGCCATGTGATGGAGAGGATCCAGAATGATCATGGCACAAGCCTTAAGCCTGCACTTTAAGCCACTAACTGACCAGATCCTGAGGACCTACTAAGCGTATAGATTTTGTATCTTAATATCAGTCTGTCATTTTAACAATCTTGGCTACATTGTAATGAAGTGTGTGTATGTGTATCTCATCTTTATTTACACACACACACACACACACACACACACACAACACACCCACCCACACACACACACACCCACACACACACAAACGCACGCACGCACGCGCACGCACACACACACACACACACACACACACACACACACACACACACACACACACACACACACACACACACACACACACACACACACACACACACACACACACACACAAAGGGAACCGAATGAAAACAGAGACAAGCTGAAATCCTACAACGTCGGTGTAAAGTTAACAAAATAGTGAAGTAGTGTGATACGAGTATAAACGATGGCCCATATATGCAGTCGTCCATCCTATCAAATGTTTCGTAATAGTTGCTGTACGGTAGAAGTACATACAGATTTCCATCATATAGATATTCAGCCGTTGTTTATAAACAAGAAGTGACGGACTCAAGATGCACATTTAGGGCCCTTGTCAAGTTCCATTAGAATAAGCAGTGAGGAGGTGGGGAGGGAAGAACGTCGCAAGAATTTGACACGCTATATTATACATAGTTATTTATGTGTTTAGCTTTCAGATTTTCTCGGATGCCTGTATGCAGGGTTCCCCTACCCCCCCCCCCCACACACACACTGTGCAGATGGCATGTTGCTGCACACTCTGCAAACTCTGCCTTCGGTAGGCATGCATGAAGAGTGTTGTCATCTTTCCATAATCCATCAGACACTGACATAACTTACATAAAATCTTTAACGTGTACATTTCATGTTCTTCGCGCTTACCTAAAGTTAGAATTCCATCTGTTTTTGATAGACCGTCTTTTGCATATTGATATACTTACCCCTTTTCGTGTTTCAAAGGAAGACAGTTGTGGGATGCAGCACGCTAGATAATTAACAGCCCCCTTCGCCCATTCCGTCATTATTCACTCCCTTCTTCATGAACGTCATCTAAATCAGTTCCAACTTTCCAGTATTTCTTTTAAAAAACGCATATAGATCTTCTCACTGTACCTAAATAAATGCCGAATATCTAGATTTAGATGATACTGTTATTTTACTAGACGGGAAGAACCATGTTCAAAATCATTCAGTACATTGTCGTCAATCTTTTCCTTTTTCTTTTTTTTTTAGCACAAATGTAAAGGCCGGAAAGGTTGAGACAGAACTGCAGCAAACATCCACTCATCACCCACACAGAACTGTAGCAAATATATACCCACCACCCACACAGAACTGTAGCAAATCTACACCCAAACCCAAGACAGAACTTTAGCAAACACCCACCCATCACCCACACAGAACTGTAACAAACACCCACCCATCACCCACACAGAACTGTAGCAAACACCCACCCATCACCCACACAGAACTGTAGCAAACACTCACCCATCACCCACACAGAACTGTAGCAAACACCCACCCATCACCCACACAGAACTGTAGCAAAACACACCCACCCATCACACCACAACAGAACTGTAGCAAACACCCACCCATCACCCACACAGAACTGTAGCAAACACTCACCCATCACCCACAC
>CM060305.1:28756365-28828865 GCA_030674185.1 Monoplex corrugatus | reverse complement strand
CTCATTTACATACAGTCTGACTAGTTGTCACTATCGATCAGACGATAACGTGATGTAGGGCTCACAGCATAAAACAGCCAGTCAGAAGGAGACTAATTTTTTTCCGTCACTGGTACGGGTAAACGCGGTACTGAAAATAGTACGTGCATGGGGGTTGCCAGTGCCAACAATTTTCGTAATTATCATTTCTGTTAGATGGAAAACCAGCGAGAGAATTCACTGGAAACTTGGAGTTGGACAAACTTCACCTTGAAGTAGATCTGTTTACAGATACGACTTGCATACACGGTCGGATTTTACAGTAAAGCATGGCTAGCATGCTGTACTCATCGCCAGATCTGTAGCATGAGCTGACACAGTACATTCCTATCACTGAACCGTATAGTGTGGCACAGCCCTTACACATTCCATGACTTTTGTAATCATGTAGTGTGGTACAGCCCTTAGACATTCCATGACTTTTGTAATCATGTTGTGTGGCACAGCCCTTAGACGTTCCATTTCTTTCATAATCATGTAGTGTGGCACAGCCCTTATATATTCCATGACTTTTGTAATCATGTTGTGTGGCACAGCCCTTAGACGTTCCATGACTTTGTAATCATGTTGTGTGGCACAGCCCTTAGACATTTATGACTTTTATAATCATGTTGTGTGAGACAGCCCTTAGACATTCCATGACTTTTGTAATCAAGTTGTGTGGCACAGCCCTTATACATTTAATTACTTTTATAATCATGTAGTGTGGCACAGCCCTTAGACGTTCCATGACTTTTGTAATCATGTTGTGTGGCACGGCCCTTAGACGTTCCATTTCTTTCATAGTGTTGTAGTGTGGCACAGCCCTTATACATTTAATGACTTTTATAATCATGTTGTGTGAGACAGCCCTTAGACATTCCATGACTTTTGTAATCAGTTGTGTGGCACAGCCCTTATACATTTAATGACTTTTATAATCATGTAGTGTGGCACAGCCCTTAGACGTTCCATTTTCTTTCATAATCATGTAGTGTGGCACAGCCCTTATATTCCATGACTTTTGTAATCATGTTGTGTGGCACAGCCCTTAGACGTTCCATTTCTTATAGTGATGTAGTGTGGCACAGCCCTTATACATTTAATGACTTTTATAATCATGTTGTGTGGACAGCCCTTAGACATTCCATGACTTTTGTAATCAGTTGTGTGGCACAGCCCTTATACATTTAATGACTTTTATAATCATGTAGTGTGGCACAGCCCTTAGACGTTCCATGACTTTTGTAATCATGTTGTGTGGCACGGCCCTTAGACGTTCCATTTCTTCATAATGATGTAGTGTGGCACAGCCCTTATACATTTAATGACTTTTGTAATCATGTAGTGTGGCACAGCCCTTACAGGTTCCATGACTTTAATAATCATGTAGTGCGGCACCGCTGTTATACAGTCCAAGACTTTCACAACACTGCAGTGTGGCACAGCCCTGTGACATACCAAGAATGTCAGGACTTGCAAAACACTTCAGTCACAAGTCAACCAGTCACGGCCATCATCACCATAACTGGCAAGGCACGAGCACCATGTAGCAGGTGTAGGTCAAGTGAGGAGCACACTTAGTGAAGGCGTCAGGACAAGTGGCCTAACGGATGTATAACACTCTACAATGGCGGAAACACCCTAACTGCACGCGCCCTACCAAGCAAGGCGGCCACAGTCGAAGAACAGTTTCTATAAGTACCATAAACTTACATTAAGTAAGCATGTGATCTCTGCTCGGCAGTGCCCTGAACTTTTCTTCAATGTCATGGTCACAGTTAGGTCACGACTCTCATGTCAACTACTGAAAGTGACAGTCATCAAGTATTTTTTCTCGGCACGTGCGTCAGTATATTTAGCACAGAGGTCAAAATCGGGCATGTCATACATACGCGGGCCTTTCTCCATCTTCAAGTGACAGTACCGAACTGTGTAATCAGCCTAAAGCACCGTGCTCATGTGCACGGGTGCCTCTGTGTGTGTATGTCGTGTAACTATTTTAGTAACTTTGGCAATCATGCCTGTTGTTTTCTCAAACAACAGTAGTAGGAACAGCAGCAACAGCACAGCAGCAGCAACAACAAAAACAAGCAAACAACAACAACAACAGTAATACTTATTATTCCTCCGCCCCCCCCCCCCAAAAAAAAAGGGGGGGGGGAGGCTCTGTGGAGCTTACGTCAAATGCCAATTGATGATCAGAATGAACTGGCACACGTTGTTACCCTTCCCATGGCTATTCCTTATTCACTGATTTATCTCTTTAAAAATTAGTGGAAATAACCCTTTAGGGGTGGCAGAGATTTGTTAGATATATATATGGACACGCCTGATTGTAAGTTACCTATTCTAAAATACGCAGACCTTTACTGAATTAACTGACTGCAAGAATCTAGCCATTTTTCAGACTGTGCCTAATTTTCAGGATAGATTATTTTTCCTCAGGTTTTTAACAATACGCGGATAGAAAATGAATGAATTGTTTAGCTAAAATAGTGATGATCCCTCTCCTCTCTCAGTGATGAGATATTACGCGGCCAGAATTTTCCTTCTATAAACGCTATAGTTTGGGGCGTATGACATTTTAAGACTAGCACACCACATCCCATCTATTTTCTTAACTTTTCTGAAACGCTTTCTTTCTTTTCTTTTTTCTCCTTTTTTGTGTTTTGTTTTCAATTCCTGTTATTGTGATTCTACCGGAATGATTACTAGTAACCATCATTATATTTTTGAGTTTGATTTTAAAAATATGATGGTTACTAATAATCAACTGGACAGCAAAGAAAACAAACGAGACAGTTTTGATAGAGGTAGACACAAGTAGATCATTCATACGGAAGATTAGGAAAAGACAGGCAACATTTATAGGCCATTTTATGAGGAAAGGGGAATTGGAACACCTGGTCACAACGGGAAAGCTGGTGGGAAAGAGAGCACCAGGTAGACCCAGGGAGAAGATACTAGACGGACTTGCAGAGTGGCTGAAGACAAGGAGGGTGGAAGAGATGCTTGAGGCAACAAGAGATAGTGACAGATGGAAGTCCATGATCGCCAACGCCATGCGGCAAGGCACCTGGTGATGATCATCATCATTATATGTCTCCTCATTTGCTCTTTTATCTTTATTCACACAACTGTTAGATCCAGTCACAGCATGCTATTATTAGGATTATGTCCCTTCCATCTGACAGCTTGAATTTCGAACTCCCATGCGTCCCCAAAACACGAGACTGATGGCGCGGTAGACTGGCGCCTAAGTGACTACTAGTTGCAACTTTGATCAATTTACGACAGAAATCCGTGCATTCACCACCTTCATCTATACATCCAGTGTTTAAAATAAGCAAAGAAAGAAACACACACACACACACACACACACACACACACACACACACACACACACACACACACACACACACACACACACACACACAACACACACATATACACATACACACCACCACCACCACCATCACCACCACCACCACCATCAAAACCACCACCACTACCAACAACAAACAACAACAACAAAACAAGGGGGGGGGGGGGGGACGAAACAAAAGGGTTGCCAATTCAAGAAAATCTTATAATTTTTTCAATAAAAATAAATGTTAAAAAATCCTCATTTTGTACCTCTCAAGGTCATTGTGACCTTGCAGAAGCAATATGAAATGAAACTTAACCCGACGACAGGACAAATGTAGATTGTCACACCAATGAAAATAGACTTAGGCATTGTCAGGAGTTCTTAAGAAAGTGTTGTTTAATTAAACGTGCTGATTCTGAGCACTTACTTTTTCGAGTGACCTTGACCTTCTTGTGGT
This sequence comes from Monoplex corrugatus, assembly GCA_030674185.1. Classification (NCBI taxonomy): domain Eukaryota; kingdom Metazoa; phylum Mollusca; class Gastropoda; order Littorinimorpha; family Ranellidae; genus Monoplex; species Monoplex corrugatus. Next base: position 28,825,017 of record CM060305.1, on the reverse strand, counting down.
GAATTCTAAATTTAATGCCTTTGCAACCATTAATTGTCTACACTTTATTTTAAAATCTAAAATCGGTAAAGGCTCATCTACAAAATAGTTGAGAAATTGTTACTAACACATGTTTGTCACAAACACAGATACAAACACACGCGCTAACGCACACACACACACGCGCTAACGCCCCCCCCCCCCCCCCACACACACACACACACATACACACAAACACAAACACAACACAACACAACACAACACAACACAACACAACACAACACAACACAACACAACACACACACACACACACACACACACACACACACACACACACACACACACACACACACACACACACACACACACACACACACACATTTCCGATCGATATGAAAACAATCTCACTTTATATTTAAAAAAGGACAACAACAACAACAACAACAACAACAATAACAAAAACAAAAAAGAAAAAGAAAATGAAACAGCTGCATAAACACTCTGCTAGCACCATGCTTTCATTTTATCTCCTTTTTCCTTACCTATTTTTTAAAGCACCAACACACACCTGTAGTTCAGGAAAACAGGAAAGGTTAAGTAATCAGAGCGTGTTCATTATCCCGTCCTGAAGGAATTAGACTACGAAAGTTCACGTGCAAAAGTAAAGAAGTAATAAGCTAACACAACGTTAAGTTTTTTTTTTAACGGAACATAGGTTCAATTCTAAAACAGGGTGAAGGTAGTTGATGAAGGAATATAAAACACGTTAAGCTTTTCACCGATCACAAATAATGTATATATTTACGAGCTAATCACGAAAGACAGGTCGAATAAATGGGATAGTTAAAGACAGGAGAGAGACAGCAATAAGGAATGAAATGTAGTGAACTTTTCTACGAGAGGTTCTTCTGAGTAAAGATAATTCAAGCGTCTCCTGCTTTCAATTACAAGCGGAAAACATTATTCTCAGACTAGTGACATAATGTAACCAAAGTCAAAAGAAGGATATCTTTGATGCGTTTATGTGTGTGTGTGTGTGTGTGTGTGTGTGTGTGTGTGTGTGTGTGTGTGTGTGTGTGTGTGTGTGTGTGTGTGTGTGTGTGTGTGTGTTGTGTGTGTGTGTGTTCGTTCGTTATTTCTTTTAACGTCTATTCACACATGTGCTTTAAGACATGACATATTGTATATATTAAAATGAATTGATAGATAAATAAATGGATGAATGAAAAAATGAATAAATAAATAAAATAACAAATAAATAGATAAATAAATAGATGAGACAAAAAAGTGTCTATCGGGGGGGGGGGGGGGGGATTAATCTATGAATCCATAAAGGCATGTGTGTGTGTGTGTGTGTGTGTGTGTTGTGTGTGTGTGTGTGTGTGTGTGTGTGTGTGTGTGTGTGTGTGTGTGTGTGTGTGTGTGTGTGTATGTCTGTGTGTGTGTGTTTCCATGTGGATTCGATGCATTCAAAAAATATTTTAAAATGTAAATGTAGATAACTATAAACAGACTGGAGATATATGACATAGCCGTATGAGTTCACTGACCCTCTCTTGACAAAACTCGTACTCAAAACTGAAACTTTTTCTTCTTGTTTGGTTTGAAATTGTTAACTCAATTAAACATTATGCAGAATATTTCATCAACTCGTATTCAAAGTCGCCCATCAGTTTGAAATCGTTTTCCTTCTGAGCTAGACAAAATGAAGTAGGAATTTAGTTTTCCCAACGTCTTGCTATCCGTTTCAACATCTCCTGGGAATGAGTAAATTTACTTTGAAATGCAAAGATTTTACTTTGATTTCTTAATGGCAATTAAGTGTCATAATCTTGACACAGAGAGCCGGTGGCACGCCAAAGCAAACATTTCTGTCAGGGAAATTTTGTATTCAAGGCAAAGATTCCTTTCTGGTTTGTCTGGTTTGTTACTGATAGTGTAGGGAAGCCAGAGAAGTGCGTGTCTGCGTTTTCCATTTCCAGCGTCGTTAAAGTTTTCCTCCATATCCATGGAATAAAATGAACGTGTGTGGATGTACATATAATACACCCTCAGTGGCCCTACTCTTTCCTGTCTTATCTATTACCCATAACCAGGTCAGCCCTCTCCACCCCCCACCCCTTCTCTCGGAAGTAATTGTTTTGTTTGTTTGTTTGTTGTTGTTGTTTTTTTGTTAAAAAAAAAAAAAGAAAAAAAAAAAAAAAGAAAGAAAAAGTGTATCGGCCTGCGATTTCTATACAAGCGTACATCTGCACATTAAGCTTACGTACGGCTTACGTAAATACTGGAACTGTAAGGCCGGGGGGAAGGAGTTAGGAGGGAGCGTGTGTTCGTTTGTATGTGTGAGAGTGTGCGTGTGTACATGAATGTGTATGTGATAGAGAAAGAGAGAGAGAGGACAGAGACAGAGAGAGAGACAGAAACAGAGACAGAGACAGAGAGAGAAGAGAGAGAGGAGAGAGGAGAGAGAGAGAGAGAAAGAGAGAGAGAGGGAGAGAAAGAGAGAAAGAAAGAAAGAGAGAGAGAGAGAGAGAGAGAGAGAGAGAGAGAGAGAGAGGCATAAACATATATGCACACTAGAACAAACACACGTATGCACGTACGCATCATGGACCACCATGAATTAGATAAAAACAGGAGCATCAGGTTACGCTCTTTTCAGTTTGAAAAAAAAAAGCTTGATGTTTTTTTGTTTGTTTTTTTTTCTCTCTCTCTCTCTCTCTTTCTCTCTCTCTCTTCTTCTTCTTCTTCTGCTTCTTTTTCTTCTTCTTCTTCTTCTTCTTCTATCTTTCTCTCTCTTTTCCTGCTTTTTTATACATTGCACTGTCTACATAATGCAGTAAACATTCAGAAAGTAACAAATGCTGAATGGAAATCCACACAACCACATCAGTGTTTCTTACAAGTTTTTTTTTTTTTTTTTTTTTTCAACGAAATTTCAAAACAGAACAAATATTTATACAATGTGTTACACAACAATATTGACGAGAAAAAACGGAGCGGATGGGCAAAGGTTTAAAAGGGTGTGGTTAAATAATCGCAACTCAAAATCTGACTTTGTTCAGAGACTGGTTCTGGTTTTCCTGAAAGGCAAACGGCAGAAGAAAGAATGGATGTGTTATGATAACATTTTTTGGTTATTTGGACAGCCGGTCAGAGGAGGGGAGGGGAAGGGAGGGGAGGTGAAACCCGATTACACACTACGTCATGTAGGGATCACATGCAGAGATCAAACAGATAAGTGTTCGCCTAACAGCTCTACAGTCATTATAGAGCTTAACCCTTTGACTCCCACACCCTATCCACCAGCGTCCTGCATTGTCAACCATGTTAGCAAAGCAAAATGTTAACCCCTTTGATTCCCTCACCTTATCCATCAGCTTCTGGTGGATAGGTGAGGGAATCAAAGGGGTTAAGCTTTTGCTGTTGGTGGATGGGGTGTGGGAGTCAAAGGGTTAACATTGTCCATCCGCCCACATTTGGTCAACCAAGCTGACTAAGAAACTGAGGTGGTTATCTCATTCTACAGACTAGCAGCTGAAATCAGTATTAGTTTCTAGAGCTGTATCCATATAGAACTTTCGACAACGGTAAGTGCCGCCGCACATAGGACACTTTTTTTTTTTTACTTCGTTCACTGCTTTTCTTTGTTTCGCTTTCTGTTTTTCTTACTCTCTCGCTGTGAGTAAAAGCACTGCTGGAAAGGTGTAGCAGATATCTCACTCCTTGTTAGCTATACATTTCTTACTCACTTGCTGTCCATTATACCACTGGCATATAGAGCAGCAGCGGAGGTTCTCCACTCATGTCTGTTTTGGGACAGCCTCTGCACGATAAGTACCCCAGCTGTGTTTCAGAGCCATGAAGTCTTCTGTAGTTCGTCGCATGTTTTCATGCATTAGCAGGCGACGTGTTTGAATTAAGTGTAGTCAGTGAAACTGCTATGAACTAAGCAAGATGTTTGATTGATTTATCAAATAAGCGGAATTTAGGTGTGTGTGTGTGTGTGTGTGTGTGTGTGTGTGTGTGTGTGTGTGTGTGTGTGTGTGTGTGTGTGTGTGTGTGTGTGTGTGTGTGTGTGTGTGTGTGTGTGTGTGTGTGTATGTATGTGTGTGTGTATGTATGTTTGTGTGTGTGTATGTATGTGTGTGTATGTATGTGTGTGTATGTATATGTGTGTGTGTGTTGTGATGTATGTGTGTGTGTGTGTGTATGTATGTGTGTGTGTGTATGTATGTGTGTGTGTATGTATGTGTGTGTGTGTGTGTGTGTGTGTGTGTATGTATGTGTGTGTGTGTGTGTGTGTGTGTGTGTGTGTGTGTGTGTGTCTGTGTGTGGTGGTGGTCATTGGTTTAATGTCTATTCACTTAAGTGATTTTAGACAAATAAAAAAAAAAAAGTAAATAAATAAATAAAAAATAATAAATGATAATAACAATGATAATAATGATAAATAAATAAATAAGTAAATAAACAATAGAATAAATGAAAAATTAAGTATGTAAAAAAAGCGATGTGGGGAAGGGGAATAGAAACCGGAAGAGCAAATGCAAATGTTTATGTGTAGTTAGTCATGGTTAAAAAATAAATGAAATTTAAATTCAAATTCATATCACTTACAGCCCACTCTAGCAGCAAAAAACATATTCGGGCTGGGACAAGGCAAATGTCAGAGGGGAGCGTAAACATAACAAATGAAGTAGCATACTACAACAAATATTTACAATTAACTAGCTAACTGTAACCATGAACAAGAAGATAAACAAATTACAAATATTGAACTATTGGACTTTTTGACAGGCTAACAAAAAATTCGTATGTTAATAATGATGATTCAAATATGTCGGAAATTGTGTGAGTAGAAAGTACCGGAATGAGTCGCTTTATAGTAATGCAAGAAAGTAAATGACTGGTCGTTATTTTCTGTCCACAAAGACAGACAATATTTCTGGTGTACTTTGTTTTTAATGCATCGAGTTTCCACCTATACATAAGGGACTGCATAGTTCTATTTATGGTAAACTGTTTACTTATTTTGCTGATTATAATATTCATGCTATTTGTATTGTACTTTTTCTGATTATCTTGAAACAGTTTCCAAACATAGGCATCCACTAAGTTATAAGATTCATTCAAGGAGAGAGAAAGCTTTATGTTGTTTGAATCTGGTGAACCCTTAGCTCCTCGTTTGGCGGCCCTGTCAACCACATCGTTATGATGAAACGAACAATGAGATGGTATCCAGCAGAAAGTAAGATCAGTGCCTCTTAAGGATAAGAAATGAATTAAATGGCTAATTTCTATTACCATTTCAGATCTAGTGTCTAACTTCATTAGTTCAAGAGCCTGAAGCACTGATTTCGAATCAACGCAGAAAAGGATTTGTGATATATTCCGAGGATAGCTTACTAAGTAATTCAAAGCCATCAGTATTGCAAAGAGTTCAGCTGTAAATATTGATTTGTTGGGTCCAATATGGAAAGATTTCTCTATTTTAAGAGCTGGTATTAAAAACGCAGAACCTGCTTTTTTCTCAATTAATGATCCATCTGTGTAGATTTTTAAATGATTGGGATAAAAGTGTTCAATGTGACATTTAACTCGACTCGCTAATAAGTTGATATTATCTTCTTTCTTTAAATCAGTGTGGTGTATGTCAAAGTTTGCTCTTAAGAGTTCCCAACTGGGTACTGGTGAAAACGAAGGTCTTATAGATATAGGATCCGCTTCTAGATCAATTCCAGAGCCATTCATGATGTCGTGTGTATACGTTGCAAGTGTGGCCTGTGAAGATATTGATCTAGCTCGTTTCGGAAAATCAATGTCTGATCTCAAAGTTATATCAGGTCTCAAAACATTTTCAACGGTGGTATTCCTTAGCAGAAATTTGGTAGAGACGAGTTTCCTTTGTTCATCAAGCGGCAACATATTAATCTCACCGTATGTTCGGAGATTGGAAGCATGCATCGGAAGACCAAGGGCAAGTTTAAAACTTTTGCATTCTGTACTTTGTAGTTTTTGCAGTAAGTGTCTCGGTGCGCTAAAGAATATTTCCTGGGCATATGTTAGTTTAGATCTAATGAGAGATTTACATAAATGTACAAGTGTTGATGGATCATGTCCCCATGGTTGCTTGCACACTATTTTCAAAAAATTTAGACTCTTTTGGGCTTTTGTGAGTAAGTAGTCGATATGCAGATTCCATGACAATTTTGCTGTAAAGAAAACACCCAAGAATTTAATAGATTGGTTATACTGAAGAACGGAATCTCCTAGTTTAAAGGTGGGCATTTTGTCCGGGTTAGACCCACTATTAAATAAAATTATCTTTGTCTTCTCCGTAGATAGATGGAGCCCATTTTCTGCCATGTATTGTGCTGTTTTGTCAAGGTCTAATTGATAAAGTTTGCGTGCATAGTTGATACTGCGAGAAGGAGTGTTTTTCTTCATGTTTACCGGCATCCACATGCATAGATCATCAGCATACTGGACTAAAGTGACAACTTTAGATATTCTACTTGGTAAGTCATTCATTAGTATCACAAAGAGGAGGGGTGCTAAAACTGATCCCTGTGGGATACCCATCTGAAGGGTTCGTTTTGTTGAATACACGTTTCCAATTCTGGTTTGAATTACTCGGTTTTCCAACAGACACTTCACGTAGTTATAAACGCGACCTGTTAGTCCTATGCTTTTTAATTTAAATAGTAATCGGGAGTGCCACACTTGGTCGTATGCTTTGGTTATATCAAAAAATGTGGCCAATATACATTTACGTCTTGCAAATTGTCCCTTTATGTCAGTGGTTAGTTTAGTTAAGAGTTCCACTGTTGACCTGCCTTTTCGAAAACCAGCCTGATTGACAGGTATAATGGTATTTTTTTCACAATAGTGTAGTAACCGCTGTACAATAATTTTCTCCATTAGTTTACATACGTGAGAAGTTAGTGCAATTGGCCTATAGTTTTTCAGATCAGTGTTACATTTACCCGGTTTTGGGATAGGAACCACTATTGTTTGTTTCCAATAGTCGGGTATTTTGCTACTATTCCAACATTTTTTAAAGATAATATGAAGCAAGATTACAAAATTTTCGGGTAAATTTTTCAACATCTGATTAGAAATGGCATCTAATCCTACTGACGCTTTTTTATTTGAGATAGACTTGATGGCATCTTTTAATTCTTGAAGTGTAATTGATGCGTTCATGTAGTGTGTATTATCTGGGGGAGGGTCCTTATAAACTTCTGTCTTTTCTTCTCGTTCCCTATGATTTTGACTGGAAACAGGAAGGCCGCCAGTATGGCATACTTCAGCAAATAAATCTGCAAAAGCTTCTGCCTTTTCCAACGAGCTTGGGAAAGGATTATTGGCTAGTTTTATCGGAAATGATGGCAAACTGATCCCATTTTTCATTACTTTTAGTTTCTCCCAAATTTTATGCATGTCTTTGTGATTATTTATTTCAGACTTACAAAATGTCGTCCAATACAGTTCTTTGGCTTGTTCTATGATTCTGTTACAGTTTATGTTGGCACTTTTCATCGCTCTATGATTTTCAGGTGTCCGATTGTGTATGTATGTTTTAAATTTTTTTCTCTTTTCGTTAACTGCTTTTTCACAATCCTTATTCCACCAAGCATTTCCGCGATGTTTTCCTGTGTTTGATGCCTTTAATTTTGGGATTGAAATGTTGGCAGCACTTAAAAGTGAGTCACAGAAAAATGTATACAGGTTGTCTATGTTGGCGGTATCAGATAGATCTATTTTTGTATTATGAAGGATTTCTTTAAATTTGGTCCAGTCCGCTTCTTTATAATTAAATCGTGGTAGACTTTCATGTAATATTTTGCTATCTTGTAAGATATTTTCTGTTTCAGGACTATGGTTTAGGCTGAGAATTATGGGGATATGATCTGATCCTAAAGAGTCTACAGCTGTTTTCCATGTGGCGTTTACTGCTAGTGATGGTGACACTAAAGTTAGATCTATCGCTGTGGGTCGATGGGATGGTATGTCAGGGATACGGGTAACACGTCCATCATTAAGTAGACATAAATTTGAGTCGACAAGGTTATCGATGAACCTGTTGCTGGTTACATGGGTACAGTCCCTCTCCCAAAACGGAGCATGCGCGTTGAAGTCACCCCCAATGATCCATTTATCGTGGTGATCTTCAAAATGTCTCAGCCATTCTGTGTTCTCAGAATCTGGGCCTCTTGGTAAATAAATAGAGGCCATATTTAGGACTAATGATGAAGAAAATTTTATAGTAACAGCACATGACGAAATAGAAGCATTAGATCTTGGTACTGGAGACGTTGTTTCATAATAGTTTAGTCCTTCACGAATATATATTGCAGTAAAAATTCGGCCACCATCATTTATAGAGCTGTAGATGGGTGGAAAATAAAACCCTGATAATTTGGGCAAAGCCTTCTTGTCTGTATTTAGCGACTGCAGAAGTAAGACCTGGAAATTTGTAGAAGAGAGATAGTTATTGAGGTAAGGAACATTTTTAACAATGGAACGAGTGTTCCACTGAAGTATGTCTACTTTAAGGTTTGTACATTTATTTATCATGATCGATCAAACCGGCAGAGAGCAATGCAGTTAGTATGGATGGATTTAACAGATAATGGTAAGTTTGCAAGTTTGTTAGTATAACTAAGTATTCAGTGTGTGTGTGTGTGTGTGTGTGTGTGTGTGTGTGTGTGTGTGTGTGTGTGTGTGTGTGTGTGTGTGTGTGTGTGTGTTTTCAGGACAGCCATGATGATGGCTGCTATCGGATCATTATATTTATGACCAATCTTTTGGCGGGGCTGCATACCCTATATTTTATCAGATTTTAACCCTTTCTCGGTGTAAACCTCCGAAGACACGGGAAGTCCATGACACTGTCTCAGTGAACAGCAAATGTGACTGAGAAATCAGACATTTGCTGCATCAGTCATCTCATTTCATTTCGCATCCACCCACGGATGAATGCACTGTAAAGCACACTGCCATGTCTAAAAGCTGTGTAGTGTCAAACAGGAGTCCATATAAAATTCTCTTGTTGCCTTGTCTACAGTGTTTGCGTATCCTGACTTTATAGGTTTTTCAATATACATAAAAAAAAGTTTGAGTCAGTGCACGGTCGCGGCTTTCCAACCGGACCCAAAACACATTGAAGTCAAAGTAAGTGTCGGCCAACAGCAGATCTGAATCCTTGTGGGTTATGTTTGTGAACGGGAGGGTTAACCCTCGTGCCGCTGCTGCCTGACCATGAGAACATGTACACAGTTCAGATCTACGCTAGGTTGAAACTGTTTCCAGACTGGAAGGGAAACTGGTCTACACTAACACGCTCTGGCCAGATTGGGTTACACAGTTTCGTTTTACATCGCAAACAAGCTTTTTCCAGCGAAGAGACTGGAGCACAGAAAGCTGGGAGCTTGATGTCATGGGAAAAGGCAACAATCTCTTATTTCACCCAGTGAGAGAGCCGCCACAGTCTCGTCATTACAGCATTTCCAGCTGTGACCTCCATCCGTCCCTTGCCGCAGGTCTTGGCTGAAGGCGCTCAACAATTTGATTCAAAACTAGGCCGTCAGAATAGCTGAAAACTGTCCCCAAACTACTACAATATAAAACTCGACCGCCAAGCTAACTGAATATTATCAAAAGTTTTTTTCATAGATGTAGAAATGTCTGGTCCATTATGACCCTGACAGGTTATTCCCGAAGTCCCAATGAATGGTATCTGTTCTCCTGAAATATCTCTAAACTGTGGTGTCTCACAAGGCTCAGTCTTCGAACATTTTCGTTTTGTTCTCAATATAAATCCAGTATCTGGTGTCACTGCCTCTCAAGTCTCTTGTCATATAAAAACTTTACAGTCAATACTAAGTTTTAGAGATGTTGATCAGAGGACTTCAGCCACAAAAAATGCTATAGCTGAACTTAAGTTTTGGATGACAGAGAATAAATTTTAACTAAACGATGATAAGACAGAGGTAATGCTCATCATTCCTCCAAAAATCCGAAAATGTCCCTCTCTTCTCTGTCATGGTTACCAGTGACACTGAGACTCCATTCTCACCACATGTCTACAACCCTGGTGACACATTCAATCAGCACATTTCTAATGCAAAGTGGCTCTCCAGAACTAAGGAAAATCAGTGCTGTTCACAGTTATCTTTCCACTGAGGCAGCTAAAGGACTTGTTTGTTCGTTTGTTCTATCTCGACTTGACTGTTGCAACGCATTTTAGGCTGGTCTTCAAATCTATCTCGACTTGACTGTTGCAACGCATTTTAGGCTGGTCTTCAAAACTATCTTCTCCACAAGCTCCAGAAAGTTCAAAATAATACCGCTCGGGTAGTCTTCAAGTCCTCTAAATAAGAGCATACATCCCATCTTCTTAAATTATTGCACTAGCTTCCTATCCATATTGGGCTTCGCATCTATCTCTGAAATAGGTCCTCAGTATCTTGATGACATTCATTCATTCGTAATTTCATGCGTTGTCTGGAACATCTTACAAAAAATGGATATAGAACGTTTGGCTTCACCTCATCTAAATATCTTCAACAGAGAGAAATGAACACGGAGCAAACGATTTCCAATTAAAAAATATTCTATTACGTTGTGTGCTGTCTCTTTCTACCAAATCACGTCTGGCAGAGTGAAAGAAGAATACTGAAAATTCATGACATAATATTCTTTTTCTTTTTCTGGTTCTGTTCTGTTCACCAAACAGGGACTGTGGGAATCACAGTTGCGTGCACTTCCACTATCACCGAATGACCCACTATAAATGTGTTTAGATGCGGTATTAAGATGTGTAGCTAAAATAATACTTCTGCCGCTTGATAGTTTCACAACATATAAACATATAAAATCGCCAAGATGTTGTTAACATTAAACGAAACTCCCGATCCAAGTCATACACTGTAAAACTTACAACAACAACAACAACAAAAATAAATAAATAAGAGAGAGAGAGAGAGAGAGAGAGGAGAGAGAGAGAGAGAGAGAGAGAGATCTGTTGTAAATCTGTATCAATCTCCTATGTGTGTGGGTTTTTTTTTGGGGGGGGGGGGGGGGAGTGGAAGAAGTATCATTATTATCTTTTTTTCATCGAATGGCAACTGACTTAGAGAAACAGAACCATCAGATCCAGGAATGGTACAGACATCAAGCTTTTTTTCTGTTGTGAATGAAAACACACACACGTTAGCCCCGGAATGACATAAATGAAAGCGACAGTGTGCATTGCTGCTGGTGCATGAACACGCAGTGATAATCATGGTGGGTATTTGAAGGTGCACGCATGGATATGTGCTGATAATACAGCAACAATAGTTTTGCTGTATTTAGAAAGAGAGGGGCAGGGGGGAAGATGAGTGACAGAAACAAACATTCATTGTTCCTCCTCACTGCATCGTGCGCGTGCGTCAGGCATGCAGGAGACAGTGGAGACTGCAGGGCGCCATGTGCACGTGTGTGAACTGTGTGCTTACTGTCATCAATGGACACAGGTACTGGAAGTAACAGACGCTCCACAAATTTGAACCGTTCAGTGATAGGAATTTCTTGGCAGTATAGAGGGCTGTTTCTGCAAGATAAACTTTCATCTAACATAGTTTCTGTCTGTCTGTCTGTCTGTCTGTTTGTTTGTCTGTCTGTCTGTCTGTTTGTCTGTTTGTCTGCCTGTTTGTCTGTCTCTGGCTCTCTCTCGCTCCCTCTCTCCACTATGGGATGTCGCGGATTCTTTCAGAATAATACTGTCCCCGCCTTCTGGAAATTCTGTGCTAGAAGTTTCTTCTTTTCTGTCATTTTCTTTGTTTCTCTCTTGCTCCTTTGTTTTCTATCGTATCTTCCAACATTCTTCTTTCGCCTTGCTGGTCCATTGACCTGTATGTTTTCCAAAAAACTTTCACACTTTCTTCTTGGGTTGATAACCGGGTGTATGTTTTAACTGGATTTTTGGCTCTAAAGAAATGTGTGAACGCAGTTTTAGATAATTTCAGCCAGTTTTTATCTCAGTTTTAATTAATGGCCTAGTTATGTTTATATATTTGTTCTTATGTTTGGTTTCTTTAAATCCCTTGCTGATAAATTAAACAGAATTGTCAATGCCATGGACATATTCTCAGATTCAAAGAAGTATTGCGATGGCGTAGCCATGATGTGACTCTGCTCAGTCAGTTGGACTTTAAACAGTAATGATAATGATAACTCTCTCTCTCTCTTTCTCTTTCTTTCTCTCTCTCTCTCTCTCTCTCTCTCCCCCCCCCCCCCCTAAAATGGGCTTTGTCAAACGGCTATTTTGTCTTTCCGATCACATTCACTATGCAGAGTCCGCAAAGGGAACCCATCATTGGACAATAACTGCTCAAATTATCTGTCCTTTCTTCACCCAGAGCTGAGTCACTTGGGCAGCAGACATGACCTGACAATTTTCTGCATCTCTCACTGTTCTTTGCAGATGTTTGGAAGTCCCTGTTGATGTGACTCATCCGTTGTAGGAATCATTTTGTAAGTTATAAGTTGTTAAACCTGTGTTATTCCGTTAATGCCTCAAAATTTTCTCGCAAGAACTTTTTTTATGTGGGCAGCAAAGAGGTTTACGTGGAAAACTGCATTTTGTTAATGTGTACCAGAAAGTGCAGCCGTGACCACTTAACGCACGTGCGCTGCCTGTCAGGCGGCAGTGTTGTGGATACAGCTGCATTTTCCTGTTTTCCACCCTGCATAGTTTAAAGCACGTGATAAGCTTTCAAAACGGAAAGGTTGGTAACGGTGGCTTGAAAATCTTATTATCTCCGCAGTGCAAGCCTGTGGTTGTATTTCATAATGTCCGCGTATCTGAATATAAATTATCAATATGATAAGCTTTTTAAGTTTTAGAAATATGACAGGCACGGGCGCAGGTGAAACAAACCCCTCCCCCCGCCTCTTCTACACCGTCTCAACTCCTGAATATACCGACAAATCCAGGAATATTGGTTACGTTTCCAGTGCCAGAGAATCTACAGGAGTTATTAAGTCGTCGTGATGCCACGCACCAGAGAATACTCTGCACTGTTGCCAGGTCTCTTCGGTAGCGGTAATACTGTTCTTATCCAATTTTCTTAGGACACAATCTGCTGAATATGATGTTCCCTGCTGACGACAATAATCGGGTTGTGATCGCCACTACGTAGTTGTAATGACATCCCTGATGCACTAACAACACCAGAGACTTTGATGTGTCGTCATCACATGTAGAGAAGCGGCAGAAGATGTTCAACTTGAGATTACTATGAGAACAGGCACGAAGGGCTACCTACAAATATGAAACAACTTTTTCGTGAAGACTCATGAGAATGAAGTGTAATGATGATGACCAGTGATACCATATAACTCCATTTCAGTGTGAGATAGCGTGACAAATCTGTATTGTATGCGTTTTTTTTTTACTCTTCTTTCCCTGAACTGTTTGTTGCTACATTACAGAGACAGAGATAGAGGATCATGTGTGCTACTGCGTCCCATGAGTCACCCCAACGTTCCATGAGTCACCCCAACGTTCCATGAGTCACCCCAACGTTCCATGAGTCACCCAACGTTCCTTGAGTCACCCTACCGATAAGGGATGAAAAGAAAATCCAGGAATCAAACAGGCCCGAGAGATAAAGTAAAAAAAAAAAAGAGCAACAATTTCAAAGACCCACGCACAAACTTGAAATTCTTGATGATGTGGTCTCCATTTTCCAACCAAACCCATCGGATACTCAACTCTGGGTACAAACCAGTCAGGGGTAAACTCTCACTATGAAAATTGTGTGCTGACAGGGGTTCCAACTGGCAACTTTCAGTCGTTCAGTGCGCTAACCACTATACCACAGTGCCTGGCACAGCGAAAATTCGGTGTTATCTGCAGCCTGCCAAATTAAATTTTAATGTTATTTTGGAAACGTTGGGTAACTAAGTATCAAAATGACCTCCGTGTCTGATATAGCTGTACTTAATGCGACAGCTTCAAAGTGAAAAATGAAAAAGGAAGAACGAAAGAAACACCCTGCTTTATCATACAGATCATTACCGATACCAGATGTCGATAATAGCCTAAAGTTAAGCGAAAGTAGAACTGCAGGGCGGAAAAAACAAAAACAAAACAAAACAAAACAATACCCCCATTAACCCACAAAACAAAAAAAAAAAACAAAAACAAAAAAAAACGTACAGGCCTTATAGCCTATTTCTTTAGACTGTTAGGTACATGCATCCCAAAGTGATCGACGTACATATGAATGTTTTCGTTTAGTTTTTCTTTAAACCAAAGCTGCATTAACATTGTTGCGGTTGTTGTGGTTTTCCTTTGTCATAATCTACCTGTGCTTTTTTTTTAAATAATATGAATTAAAGATCTGCAATTTATGTTCAGGTAATTTGAAAATATGTAAGTACAGCAATACAATTATAAGTGATATAACATTTAGTTTTGAAAATACGTCTGTAACGCTTTTAGTGTCCAAGAAATCGAAACGGAAACAGAGAATGAGAACATGAAGTCGAAAATGAAAAGATATTATCACCAATATTTACAGAATAGTCGAAGAATTTGAAAAGTGAGAGGAGGAAGAGAGAGGAGAAGGAGAGAGAGAGAGAGGAGAGAGAAGAGAGAAGTAAGACAGAAGACAGTACAGAGAGAGAGAGAGAGAGAGAGAGAGAGAGAAGAGGAGAGAAGAGACAGACAGAAGAGAAACAGAGAGTGAGAAAGAGAGACACAGAAGAGAAAGAGAGAGAAGAGAGAGAGACAGACAGAAGAGAGAGAGACAGAGAGAAGAGAGAGAGAGAAGAGAAGAGAGAAAGAGAGAGAAGAGAGAGAGAGAGAGAGAGAAGAGAGAAGAGAGAGAGAGAGAGAGAGAGAGGAGAGAGAGAGAGAGAGAGAGAGAGAGAGAGAGAAACGGGTATTATAACTGTTCATTTAGAGAAATTTTGTGAAGAGCAGAGTTTTGGGACATCAAATATTAACTCAACCTCCTACACGTTTATTTATTTTTCTTCCAGCAAAACGCACAGAGTTCCTACAACCTGCTTTTGGCATCATGATTTATTACAATCGTGTGACACAACTGCTGTCGGGAGAGCCAGTCCATAATTCGAAACAACTTTCGAGCAAAGAGGGCGTGTGAAACGGTCTTGCGTCTGGTTTTCCAAGTTTAAGAGAGGCTGGCACGTGGTTAACTCTTTAGTGACGAGGTTTGCCTCAGGGCTGATGCTGCGCTGGTCTCAGGTTGCCGTCAGAAAATTTGGGGTGCATGGGTACTTGTCATTTTTCTTAAACAGCATCTGTTACTATTGACAGAATTACAAGAAATTTTACATACTTATGGTAAAATGATTGGAAATTTGAATCTCTCAAAATGAAATGTGTACATTGAAATATCTCTGTGATAAAAGTGTTTATTTGGATTTTGTTTTTTGTTTTTTTCATAATCAGTACAATCATCATGCCGTCACTGATTCACTGAGCACTTGTTGAAGGCACTACTGGTTCATCCTCTTCTCAATCACTTTCTTCTTCAGAAACTTCATATTTACCATCACCGGAATTGTTGTCATGTCGAGCAGTCGCACGATTTCCTCACGCGTGAGACCACGAGTTCTTGCCATTTTTTGGTTCAAATTGGCTAAAATGTTGTTCTGACAACAGGAAAAACGTCTACAAATGTTAACGGAAGTAAACAAACATGGGAGATAAACCGCAGCTTTATGTAGGGAGAATTAGAGTCAGTCTTGTACCGTTAGCTGGCGAAACTACGATCGATGCTTCCCGTCCAGGATTGTGTTAACCATGGGCCGCAGTAAAAGCATAAGCATTCAAATAAGCTGACTGCTGTTATCAAACAACGAAAGAGGTTGCTCGGTTACCCAGGCAAGGTTTTTGCTGTTATCATTGAAAAACGATTGCTCTGATGCAGACTTAAGACAGACTCCAATAAATTTCAGTACTATAACAGATCAGCAATGACTCTGTCCACATATAACATGTTTATAGCAATGTTAAATAGTTATCAGCAAGGTCGATGCCCAGCTCGTTAATACATAGTCCGGACAGAAAGTAATGATGACAATAAAATAATATAATATATATTTTATATAGCAAAATCTTTAACAATAAGCCTTGTACCATTAATCATTAATATATTTTGCCATCATCAGCATCAATCGCCGCTTCTTTTTACGTGACCGAATGCCTTTACTTATATTACATGTTTGTTTTGAGAATTCAGTTTAAGTTCGTGACAGTGCACTACTCTGCTCGCATTTGCACGTTTACTGGTAATAACTTTGAAGCCTGGTGGTTTTCTTCCTGTCATTCAGTGTCAGTTGATTAAGTCAAAATGGCATGATTTACAGTAAATTATTTGAATAGGCTTCAGTCCATTAAAAAAAAGAAAAGAAAAAGAAAAGAAAAAGAAAAAGAAATATTTACCAACAGATGCTGTTGAGATATGAATAGACCAGATACGTTGCCAATCTTTTTTCTCTTCTTTTTTTTTCTTTCTTTCTTTTTTGTGTGTGTGTGTTTTTTATCCTTTTTTAATGATGTGTGTCGGTGTCAGTGTTATTCATTCTTGCGTTTGCTCATTTATTGATTATCCATGCAGCTGATGATGTTTCTAAAAGACAAAGAACGATTCGAGAATTGTCAAGAATAAAATCAGAAATGAATTACATGTATTAACGATGAGAAAGACTGAAAATTAAATGCCTGCGCCAGACCAGCTTTCACCGCTATCTCATTCCCTTCTTTCAACCCCGTCCCAACATGTTTGCATAAGAATGCAATCATGGAAGTCTGAGACAGAGAGGGTAAGAGAGGTAGGAGAGAAAGGGAGAGAGAGAGAGGGAGGGAGGAAGAGAAAGAGGGTAGGAGAGAGAGAGAGAGAGAGAGAGGAGAGAGAGAGAGAGAGAGAGAGAGAGAGAGGAGAGAGAGAGAGAGAGAGAGAGAGAGATGATTCGTCCCTTTCCCACTTATCAGCTACTGGTGCCATTGTTGATTTCCTCTTTCGCATTTTTTGCCTGTTTGTCAACCCTTTAAAAAAAGGAGACTATTTTACATCCACCGAAGACGGAGGCGTGCGTCTGTATGTGTGTGTGTGTGAGTGTGTGTTTGTGTTTGTGTGTGTGTGTGTGTGTGTGTGTGTGTGTGTGTGTGTTGTGTGTGTGTGTGTGTGTGTGTGTGTGTATGCACGCGCGCACGTGTGTGTGTATCTGTCTGAGTCTGCGTACGTCTTTGTGTCTACAACAAAATTGTTAGCAAGATTTCCTCAGTTGTTTATAGACGGATCTTTACCAACTTTCGTTCAGAAGTCTGAACTGTTGCCAAGTCATGACACCAAGAGTCCAACAGGCCAGAAAATCAACTAAAATCTATACTTTTTCAGGACGACATGTGAACAACACTTTCTCAGATTCATTGTTGTAACAGTTTTGTCATTCTCCTTGTTCCAGTGATGTTTTCTTTCTTCCAATTGATGCTCCTTCAAGATATCAGGGACCTTGAAAAGTACAAAATCTGGATTCTCTTCTGAGAGCTGGAATTTCGAATTGAATTTTTTTCAATTGTTTGTAACTTGATCATTATGATTTTACAGAGTCACTTTAAGCAGATATCAACATTATCATTACAGATTAAAGTGAATATAATCACTTGTAAAATTTTAGAAATACCAACCAAACGCATTCGTTTTACAACTGTTTTTTGCGGTTGCCTTTTCAAAGTCAGTCACATTTTAAGTATCATTTGGAAAAGCTAGTCATGATAAGCTCAGTTAGTGCATCCAGTATTATGAATATACATGATTTCAGAGAAGTTTCTTGAAAAGAGGAGTTTGTATATATGTTTGTTTTTTTGAAGACAAAGGGAGACTGTTGAAATGGCTCAACCCATTTTTCTTTTGTTGTTTTTGTTGAAGGAATTGGGAAAATCAATGACGTTGCAGAGTCTCGTTTTAGAATTTAGGGCCCTAAACACCTGAACCTAATTAGCTATTGATTGACCGTTTTGTTTGCAATTAGCTATTGATTGACCGTTTTGTTTGCAATTAGCTATTGATTGACCGTTTTGTTTGCAATTAGCTATTGATTGACCGTTTTGTTTGCAATTAGCTATTGATTGACCGTTTTGTTTGCAATTAGCTATTGATTGACCGTTTTGTTTGCAATTAGCTATTGATTGACCGTTTTGTTTGCAGTATCTTTCGCCCTCTTCGTCTTAGTACGCAAGGAATGGCTTCCTTTTTTGCATTTTGTTCAGGCGGGAAAAGAAATCTCTGATTATTTTCGTAATGATGGTGTTGATCCATGCGAACATGTCTGCATGCTCTACATAGGCGTGTGCATATGCACGTATCTCTATGTGTTTGTGTGTAAGTGTGTGTGTGTGCGCGTGCGTGTGAATATGTATGAGAATGCGCGCGCCTGCGTGTGTGTTTTCAAAATGTCAAAATTGGCAGCGCTGGTAGGGGATGAGAGGGGGATAATCGTGTTCATGTTTTAAGCCTATGTTGGTTTGGAAGACTAACAATCAACCAGTTAGTTTTTAGTTGGGTTTTTTTTCTGTATTTTCTTTTACGGAGTTGCCAACATTTAAACACAACCTTTCCCCCTATTCATTTCCACCTGAGAAAACTAACAGCACATACGAACCAGAAAAACACACAAAAACAGAATCAGATCGTGTATGTAATATAACAAAACAAGACAGGCGCCTTTGTCAAGTGTATACAAAAGACAACAAAGAATATATGCACCATATCTAGCGCGTGCGCGCACATACACACACACACACACACACACACACACACACACACAACACACACCCCACACACACACACACACACACACACACACACACACACACACACACACACACACACACAACTTCCCAAAACGAAGCGTTCAGCAGGACAAAATGACCTTGGTCGAACATTTGCGCCTGTCTTGTTTGATTAACTACACGTTCTATTTTTGTGTTGTCTGGTTCGTATTTGCTTGAAAGCTGGCAGTCACTTTGATTCAGACAGCACTTCATCATCATCATCATCATCTTTCGTCGTCGTCGTCTCGTCGTCGTCGTCGTTATCATCATCATCTCTCTGTCTCTGTCTCTCTTTCTGTCTCTCTTACTGTCTCCCTAACTCTCTCTCCTCATTGTGTGATAAGAGCTGTTGGCCGAAGCGTAGAGCCTGTTGTTATGAGTATCTAATATGCGTGTTCTTTTCCAACAATAAAGAATAAAAATTCGTTCATTTGTTCTCTTTGTTTGTCTCTCTGTCTGTCCGTCCGTCTGTTTGCCTGTCTGTCTCTGTCTGTCTGTCTCTCTTATGTGTGTGTGTGTGTGTGTGTGTGTGTGTGTGTGTGTGTGTGTGTGTGTGTGTGTGTGTTTGTGTGTAAATGTGTGTGTAAATTGTGTGTATGTGTATGTGTGTTTGTGTATGTGTGTGTGTGTGTGTGTGAGTGTGTGTGTGTGTGTGTGTGTGTGTGTGTGTGTGTGTGTGTGTGTGTGTGTGTGTGTGTGTGTGTGTGTGTGTGTGTGTGTGTGTGTGTGTGTGTTTGTGTTTGTGTGTTGTGGTGTGTGTGTGTGTGTTTGTGTGTAAATGTGTGTGTCCGTGTAAAACTGTCTCCACTTGGTTTTTGCTCTCCAAGTAGTTCTCAGAAGAGGAAAATAACCAATTACCCTGAGCTCCTCAACCCCATTAATTAAAAGCGAACGCAGGCCGTCGGCGACCCACTACCAACACCGCGTAAAAGTCCATCCCGCTAACATTCGCAACACACCGCTGTGTCAAATTTTCATTCTTTGTGGTTGTTTCCAGCCGGTTGTTTCCGTCTGTTTCAATCAAGCAGGAAAAGAACAACTTGATGTTGTCACTGCTAGTTGCTGCAAATGTTAGAATAATGCGCTTGAAAATTGCACATGAAAATTGTGAACACAATGTTGTAGATCAGCCAAACACAAAAATACATGGAAACTCAAAAGTACATAATCTAGCACGATGTGTTTTTTCCTTGTTTGTCAGTAAGAATCTTTCTCTCTCTCTTTCTCTCTCTCTCTCTCTCTCTCTCTCTCTCTCTCTCTCTCTCTCTCTTCTCTCTCTCTCTCTCTCTCTCTCACTTCTTCGATTCGTTCCCCTTGTATGGCTGCCAGCAAGTAATGCGTGCATCAGAGGATGAAACAATGTATGGTATCCAGTAAGTCATTTGCTCAACAATGCCTGTTGAAGGACTTCCATGTACTCTGGAAAGTACATTGAACACATTACTTCATGAAATGTCAGAGACTTCCTTCAAAATTGAAGGCATAGGGGACCAGACTGTTGTCGTACTTTGTATGACTACAACTACAGGTACGGGCCAGCTCTCTTGTCACATAAACACTGGGTCACACAGTTGTTTTCCGGAGAAAATGCCTGTCGCAAGTTAACAGAGCTGAGATAGAAAGAAGGCAGAAGTGCAAAGGCAAAAATATGGACATGTTAAGGAAAGTGATTTTTCTGCATTCCCTTCTGGACTCTTTCTAACAATCCATCCCAATTTATTTTGACAGCCGAATACTGACTCAGTTTTTCAAGCTGACATTTTCAGCTTTTACAATGACAATCCTGCTAGGCCAACACCCCGTTCTTCGCCCACTTAACGGAATTCACGTCCCGCTGCTGTACTTCGTGTTTCTGACCACAGTAAGGACGCACAACAAGTGACAGTTTGTCTGTCAACAGGATCAGTGTTCAGAGAACAATGGTCAGATGAATGATGACTACAATCAGTGAAACAGAGGCCGTGAAAGTCAACCATGTGTATGGTGATACATAGAAACTGTGACTGGAACTGAAGACAGATTTGAAAACAAAACTGACTCTGAAGTTGGAACAATAATGCAGATACCCCTGATCACCACGAAATACCACAAGTTACTTTTGATAGGCCAGATGTCAGTACTGTTGTTGATAGGCTAGATGTCAGTATTGCAAATGTCATTACGTATACCGAAGATGTAGCTCGAGAAATACGCACATTTGTGACAGTGGCAGAGACAATGTGAAGGCTGATTCCACTGAAAGTTGTGAAGAGAACTGTAGTTACCGAGACCTAACGTAAGAGACACGCGTAAGAGCACAGTGTTTTTTTTCATACTAATCTATTCATTATAGATAAACAATAATGTCTTCAATGACGGTTTTGTTGCCAGTATTGATGTACATAAACTATAACAGTTATCTTGTTAGCATGAGCTGGTTGTCATGTCGTGAATGGGTCAAAAGACTTTACATAGCAAATCATTAAATCTGTGTGTGTGTGTGTGTGTGTGTGTGTGTGTGTGTGTGTGTGTGTGTGTGTGTGTGTGTGTGTGTGTGTGTGTGTGTGTATAAGCAGCCTTCTTGGTACTTATGTATGTCAGACATGATAGTGATCGGTGTTAAGTACAGGTCATGGTTCTGGAATTGAATTGGAAGACTGACAAGTCATACTGGATATGGAGGTGTAAGAATAGCCAAACTAGGCGTGGCAAACTTATCGACAGGTTCATGTGAGCACTTAAAACTGATTTGTTGTAATGTCGGATTGCACAAAACGCTTCTACTAAAATAAAATAAAGGTTACGCCAGGTAAACAAGGAAACGTATGTGATACATCGTGGGAACAAAGAAAAGCACTTTGTCAAAACTGTTAAAGCTAAACAGAAGAGTAAACCAAACTGATGTGTGGTAAGACTACATGTTAAAACTGTACATTTACAGGCACAAATAACTTTATAGATGGATTATGAAATAAAAACAACTCCTGATCATGAGAAAAAATCTCCCAATGAAAACTTTAAGGAAGACATTGAAATCTCTGTACTGTAAAAGGAAGACAAAAAGAAAAAAAAAGGTAAGTCAGTTTCGATGCTTCCCTCATAATCCTTACAAGTATTGACATAGTATAACTCATCTGGCCTTGACCTCTTCATTGGCCTCATTGGCCCCTGCGAAAAGGGCAGGCTCGTTGCATGGACAACATCAGGTTCTCCGATCACTATGCCCAGGCTTGTGCGATAGAAATATCCATCCAACGGTTCAACTCCATTCATACTCCTTAGAGAATGAAGGAAGCTGATCTTGACAACTACCGAAAATTGAACAGATACAACTTAACGGCACACACAGACACGCACACAGACACACAGACACAGACAGACAGACAGACAGACAGACACAAAACAACACACACACACACACCACACATATATATATGTATATGTATGTATGTATGTATGTATGTATGTCTGTATGTATGTATATATCTATGTACGTATGTATGTATGTATGCATGTATGTATTATGTATACATACATATAACGTGTATTTCATTTTAGGAAAGTTGTGTTCTTGATTTTGTCATTCGAAACAAAAATATCTCGCCCACACAGTCTGAAAATCTGTTTGCTTGCTTTATTATTATTTTTTTCTGATATATGTATCTTTATTTGCATATCTCTTATCTATATGTATTTTTCTGTTCCCCACTGAGAGGTACGCCTGTAGACACGTCAGCAGGTTCAAGCAATTTCAGTCCCGATTTATCTGTTAGCCCGTATCGTTCTCACTGTCGACGTACCTGGCAATGGGAAATGATAGGGCAGGGTGGGGGAGGTAGCAGATGATGGGTGTATATTTGTATCTGTGCACAAAGAGGCGTGTTGTGTGTAAATTTGGCACACCTCTGGGCTGAACTGCAGTGTCGGGCTATTTGTTTCACACAGTACCTCTCTTCAAACTCTAGACAACACACACACACACACACACACACACACACACACACACACACACACACACACACACACACACACACACACACACACACAACAGATAGTCAAACCACACACACAACACACCGATGAGGAGACAAAACCAAGATAATCAAACCACACACTGAGATGCTGAGACAGAAACAAGATAATCAAATCAACTCCTCCACCCCCACCCCCTCCCCCACACACGCATGCACGCACACCCCTCGTGCAGAGAACGAGTCCTTGGCGATCTGTAGTTACCCTAATGTACTCTGCATTGCTTTCATCTGCATCACTCTTTCCCCTCCGTAAGAGTGAGGAGCAGCTATGGCGATAAGAGGCTGGTGTGGATAGCACATGCATACCACCATAGTGGAGCAACACTGGTGACATGGCTGTACACTGTTAGGCTTGGGTGAGCATGTTTCATGTATCAGACAAATGGTCATCACATGTCTAGATTGCTAGACTGCATCCCTTCGAACCAAATAAAATGAATTCTCTCTCTCTCTCTCTCTCTATCTCTCTCTCTCTCTCTCTCTCGCTCTCGCTCTCTCTCTCTTTTTTATTTTTAATATGAAGACGACGAAGTATCAAAGTATTTCCGGTTAGATTTTAGTACAAGATAGTTCCTTTGATAAAATCCATACGATTATAGATTTGAACAAGATGTCTTCGGCATTCCCCCTGCCTTCTCCCGACAAGCCAAGAGTCCATATAAAACTGTCAAGCGGACAACAGGAAAACATCATAGCTGATGGAGACCTTTTGCTGGATGAATTACAATCAGCTTTACAACTGATAAGCCAAACAAAACGAAACAAAAGCCGACCAACTTTTCTGTGGAGATTTATTTTATTGTTCGTCCAGCATGTCGACTGTCTCAGAGACAATAAATAAATAAATAAATAAACAACTAAATAAATAGACAACTAACATAACTAACTAACTAACAAACTAACTAACTAACTAACTAACTAACTAATAAAAACTAACTAATAACAACAACTAACAAACAACTAACTAATAACTAATAAATGAAATAAAATAAAACAAACCCAAACAAAACAAACCAAAACAACAAACAAAACCAAACCCCCAAACCAAACCAGAACAAAAACTTCCTGTAGTGTCAGCAAACGTTTCTTGATCTTTTTGTTGTTGTGGTCCTGTCTGCATTAGTTTCAGTCTGGTGATAGTTTGTTGAACAGCAATTAGCAACTGCCAATACACTAATTCGAATGACTGTAGCTTATTTCGGCGTCTCGGTGGTTGGTCCAAGCCTCTCGTTATGCATTTGGCTGGTTTGTTTGTTTGTTGTTTCTGTTATTCTTGTTAGCGGGGGGTGCGTGTGTGTTTGTGTATGTGCACGCGCTCGTGTACATGTGTATGCGTGCGTGTCCGTGCGTGATTGTTACTTTTCATTTGTTTCTTTCCTTTCGTGTTCTTCCTTCTTTGAAGTTGCTGGAAACGTCAAAGTCAGATAATCATTATAAACGAGCTGGGTCACTGGAATATGCACACTGACACGCTTGGTGAGCTGGGGAAAAACCCGTAAAAATGCAGCAGTAAATAAGGCGTACTCCCTACCCCACCCACAGAAAAGGCGAGAAACAGCGACAGATAACACAGGAGATGAACTTGCTCCTGAAATTGTAAGAATACTGGAGTTGCGGTATTTAGAGAGAGAGAGAGAGCGGGAGATAGAGAAAGAGTGAAAGAGAGGAGAGAGAGAGAGAGAGAGAGAGAAAGAGAGGGAGAGAGAGAGAGGAGGGAGGGAGATAGAGAAAGAGAAAGAGAGAGAGAGAGAGAGAGAGAGAGAGAGAGAGAGAGAGAGAGAGAGAGAGAGAGAGAGAGCAAAGATTCAGAACAGTCTCCAGTAGAAAAGCCCATTCCGTGTGCGCGCTTGCGTACGTGTATGCGTAAATACAACTTCGTGAACTTCTTGGCTGTTTGGATATTCCTACGATTTGACTGCAGTTCCTAGCCAATGGGAGGCATTGTTGATTTGATCGTGCATTCAGTCATTCGATGATAATAATATATCGACACAGATATCTTGGGTGGAATTTTCATTTTCTTTTATTATAGAATTGTTGTTAAGTGAAATTTGGGCCAGGAACTCCGAAGAAAATGTCTTCAGCGTGATTTATTCGTCAAATGTCTTCAGCGTGATTTATTTGTCACAACTATGGAAAATAAACAAAAACAAAAACAAAACAAAAATTAGGGGTGGGGGGTGGTAATGTTTGAAGATGCAAGACCCATCTTTTGAAGTCTCAGCTATGCAAGAAGCTTGAAAATGACAATAAGGTTACAATGCCTTTGACATGTTCATTTGTCTGATTATTGCTTGTTGGTTGAATGGTTGGCTTTTTGTTGTTGTTTTGTATCGTTGGCGGTTGATTGCTCTAAGTGGTACTTGCTTTGGGTTAGTTGGGTAGCTGGTTACTTTCGTCGTAGGTTATTTGGTCGACTGACTGTGTGTCTTGTTATTTGCTTTTTTTCACATTCCTGAATCCAGTAACAAGCACGCTGCAGCAGAAAAGACAACCACGCCAATGTCGGTTCCCGCCCTGATGGTGACATTAAACTGTGAAGTGTTTTGCTGACTTGTGTGCTGCACTCACCCAGTCGAACAGACCTCTCTCTCTGTCTCTCTCTCTCGTGTCTCTCTCTCTCTCTGTCTCTCTCTCTCTGTCTCTCTCTGTGTGTCTCTCTCTGTGTCTCTCTCTCTGTCTCTCTCTCTATCTCTCTGTATCTCTCTCTGTCTCTCTCTCTGTCTCTCTCTCTCTCTGTCTCTCTCTCTCTGTCTCTCTCTCTCTGTCTCTCTCTCTGTCTCTCTCTCTATCTCTCTGTATCTCTCTCTGTCTCTCTCTCTGTCTCTCTCTCTCTGTCTCTCTCTCTCTCTGTCTCTCTCTCTGTCTGTCTCTCTCTCTTGTTAAATGCATTTCACAGACCTTTCTCAAACAAACACAACAGCTTGAACACCATGCTAGCAAACAGACTCATTTTAGGGGGTAGGATGTAAAATACATATGGGGATGTGAAGCTGAGAGGTCGTTCAATCTGAAAATAAAAGGAACAGAAAAGAAAAGGAAAGGAATGGAGGTCAAGTCGTTCTGACACTCTCTTCCCTGGTGACAGTTTTCCCACAAGCCTGATATTCCAAACTCGTCTTACCGACTAAAAATCATGACTACGTGTTTGATTCTAATATGACCCAAATTCATATAAAGACCCATGTCATGATGAGTCCACAACAACAGCTAAGCAGTCTGCTTTTATGTGTTTGATTCAAACATGACCCAAATTTGATAAAGACCCATGTCATGATGAGTCCACAACAACAGCTAAGCAGTCTGCTTTTATGTGTTTGATTCAAACATGACCCAAATTTGATAAAGACCCATGTCATGATGAGCCCACAACAACAGCTAAGCAGTCTGCTTCGACATATTTTCTTTCGTCAGCAAATATCACTGTGCAGTTATCGACAGATTGGTCCTTAAAAGCCAAACAGTTCTTAAGGGGGAAAGAAAAGTTGAGAACAGGGCAGGATGAACCCAAAGAAAACGCAGATCAGAACTTAATCAAACAAAACAACGATTATCCAGGCAGCAAATAGAAGCAACTATCAAACTATGGCGAGAAAGAGGGAGAAGAAGAGGAGGAGGAGGAGGAGGAGAAGAAGAAGAAGTAGAAGAAGAAGAAGAAGAAGAAGAAGAAGAAGAAGAAGAAGAAGAAGAAGAAGAAGAAGAAGAAGAAGAAGAAGAAGAAGAAGAAGAAGAAGAAGAAAAAGAAAAGAAAAGAAGAAGAAGAAGAAGAAGAAGAAGAAGAAGAAGAAGAAGAAGAAGAAGAAGAAGAAGAAGAAGAAGAAGAGAAGCAAGAACAAGAACAAGAACAAGAACAAGAACAAGAACAAGAACAAGAAGATCCAGAAAAACAACCAAAGGGGACATTTGCGCTTGGCTTCAACCCTCTTTGATTAATGAAGGAATGATCATCGTCAGCAAAAGGCGTATTGGGTGGTGTTTTAATTACACTGGATAAGGACAAGGTCTACAGAGCACTAATAGTGTGAAGGGATTTTGCTGATGGGTAACCTAACGGGGGCTTGACACACTGATAGCTCATGCAGACTTTCTGGCACTGGAATTGCGACGCAGTGAACTTGGATTTGCTGTTATGTTTGGCCAGCCAGAATGAACAGCATAGGGGCAGTGACACTGAAACGGTGCGCAAGATGACATAGGATGAAAAAAAGAATAAGAGACATGCACTCCAGTGTGAAAATAACAGTAAAGCCAATGGAAACAAACGTGGAAGCTTGTTGCCAAATCTTGCTGCCAGTATCGCTTTTTTGACAACCCCCTTCCTTCTTGTGTCACAAACACTGACGGTCAAGCACACCCCAGTCCTCCAGTGAAACTATGTTAACCCTGCAGAAATCTGATGGATAGCGTGAGGGAGTGAAAGGATTAAAAAAAAAAAGGAGAAAAAAGACACGAGGAAATAAATGGGTTAAGAAAAATAAAAAGACTGAAAAAAAAATGACGACAAAGTGAAAGGGTTGAAAATAAGTCAGAATGAAAGTTACGATCACGTGAAAGGTTAACAAAAAGGCAGAAAAAAGAGATGGGCTTTTGAAAGGTTAATTTAAGAAAAGGTAGAAAGAAAAAGAGACGAGCTTACGAAAAGGAAAAACGATAGAAAAAAGAGACGAGCTTATGAAAAGGTTAAAAAAAAGAAATGGTAGAAAAATAAAAGAGAAAAAAATAGACGAGATTATGAAAAGGTAAAAAAAAAAAGGGTAGAAAAAAAAGAGACCAGCTTATGAGAAGGTTAAAAAAAGAGTAGAAAAAAAAAGAGACGAGCTTACGAAAGGTAACAGAAAGTCAGAAAACAGAGACAGACTTATGAAAGGGTTAAGAAACAGACAGAAGAAAAAAACGACCAAAGGAAGCGGGGGGGGGGGGGGGGGGGGGGGGAGGGGGGGGGGGGGGAGGTGAACAAAACAACAACAACAAAACAAAAAATAACGGTAAAGGAAAAGGTTGAAAAAAGACAATAAAAAAGAGAAGGTTAAAAAAATGGTTTAAAAAACAGACAATGGCGAGTATGTAATCACACTCAGATTAGTGCTTGTTTCTGGGAGAGGGGAGATACAGCGTGTATCAGACGAAGTAATTGTTCCTTGACTGAAATGGTCGATGTCAGCCAATTGTCCAGTCCAGCTGATGCTGATCAGTTCCACCAGAGAAAGATCATTTTCTGGTTCCACCACACTGGCTGATTCCTTTGTAGGCATTATGAGGCAACTTTCCACTCGACTTGTCACAGTCAGTTATGATGCTTGTGACGCTCAAACAACACTCACGATACTTGCCAATGGCGTTGTTTTCCACTTCTTTAAACACGCTAATGTTGACTAAACAAACAGGAGAAAGTCAAAAGGACGAATGAATTAACACACGAAATTGATACAGACCGACAGAGGGAGAGAGAGAGAGAGAGAGAGAGAGAGAGAGAGAGAGGAGAGAGAGAGAGAGAGAGAGAGAGAGAGAGAGAGAGAAAGAGACAGAGAGAGACCAAGAGACAGAGAGACAGAGAGAGAGAGATGTGAACGATAATGGAGACTTAATGGAGAGAAAGAGAGAATATAATTGCAGATGCAGAAACAGAGATATGACGTAAACAATATCATTAGCAGAAGCAGAGATCTGACGTAAACAAACAAGATAAAAGATCTATGGGATTAGGTCATGGCATTTCCACTCGGCACCTCTCGATGTATATCTAATGACAATTGCAGACAACGTGAAAAACAGCTATTGCTGTTTCCCACTTTTAAAAAAAAGTATGCTGGTCTCAAGAAACACGTCACATTGAATAGAATTTAGGGTAGATATGTACATGGTCCCAAAATTGTATGAAATGTTAAATGTAGTTGTGTCAAATGATCCGTAAACTGTGCGAGATTTAAGGGTACAGTTGACACCTGGTTTTTAATTTGTAAAACTGAAGTGCAGACATGCAATATGTTCCATGCATTATGTGAAAGCTAACAGCAGAAAACAAACCAGTATATAAGATGGTTTACACATTGCATGAATCGCAAGAGCAATATGCCCATAAACACAAAGTCAGGTGATACTGAAAATAAACAAAACACGCCTTGACTACATTGTCAGTCAATCAGTTAGCAAAGAAAGATGATGGGCTAGGTCAGAATGCCGTCATGGGATTGCAGTCACGGAAATACTCAGGAGATACTACACATACACAATGTGGCTTGTGCAACACATCGTTAGATCGACTGTACCCTCCTCAAACCATAAGCTTTTCAAAACACCCATCAGTCATCCATCTGTTTTCCTCCTGTTCATGAACTTATCTTCACCTCAGATATGACTACTGCATCTTTCTATTTGCCACCACGTCAAAACAGGCAAACAGTCTAATAAAAAAAAAAAACTCTTCAAGTTTTACAAAGTTTATAACATTAAATATGAGCTCATTTTTATTCCACAGTTTTCAAATCTGTTCATGCCAGTCCATTGCTTGATTTGCTCTTCTGACGTCCTACGAACAAAAGAAACAATCGTCACAATTTTTGAGCGCGTATGTGCAAAAAGAAGCAGGATTGGAATTCATTTTTAATAGTCATAGAGATCCTGGACAGAGATCCCAGGATTTAGAGCACAGCATAGATGATTAAACAAAAATAATGACAACACAGTATGGTATCTACTTTATTTCGTATGAGCAGGTGTTGACCGTGGGTGTCGAGTACGCGCGTGTGTTGTGTGCGTGTATGTGTGCGTGTGTATGTGTGTATGTATGTTTTGTGTGTGTGTTGTGTGTGTGTGTGTGTGTGTGTGTGTGTGTGTGTGTGTGTGTGTGTGTGTGTGTGTGATGTGTGTGTGTGTGTGTGTGTGTGTGAGTGTGTGTGAGTGTGTGTGTGTGTGTGTGTGTGGTGTGTGTGTGTGTGTATCATTGCAGTAAGCTTGTAGATGGGCAGATGCCAGTCAGTGAGAATTTTTTTTATCATAATTAAATGATCTTGTTCGTTTGAAAAACAAAGTTATCGTCATTTATCAGGCCCTTTTCCATGTGTTATCAATTTCGAAGAAATGGGAGAGAGAGAGAGAGACAGAGACAGAAAGAGAGAGGGAAGAGAGAGAGAAAGAGAAAGAGAGAGAGAGAGAGAGCATATGATCCCAGACAAGGAACTGATGTACTCAATTATATGGAGGGGGCTAGACTGCATTAAGGCGATAAACATCTCATTTTTCACGGTTTGCTGCAATCCCGCACGCTTTCCCCAGTGACCTTAAAACTGCTGAGTAAGCTTACACAAGTATTGCTGAAAACAGACCGAACGACAGACAAGCAAAAAGATAGAAAAATAGTCAGACTGGCAAAGTGGCAACAGGCAGGCACGCAGACAGGCAGACAATTAAGTATCAGTTTAAGTACTTTTCAAGACAATGTTTCCGAGTTCGGACTAAATTCCGTATACATCAACCAGTTCAAGTATTTCACAAGACAATGTTTCCGAGCTCGGACTAAATTCCATATGCATCAACTGTAGCATTTTTTGTAAGAGATGCTATAGTGTCATCATCATCATCGTCATTTGAGTACGATCATTGTTTACTTTGTAACCAAAAGTGAATCTCAAGCGAGGCTGCCTCAAGGATTATGTACCTTTAACAATATGGAGTCTTAACAGATCGAAAGATAAACACTACCACATCAACCCCGCAGATGCCATGCGACGAAAAAAGATCCAAAGTGATCACGACCAAGCCAAAGTTAAGTTCAACATCAATCAGTTCACCTGGCATCGGTATGTCTGAGACCATAGATAGACCTCCAGCCGTGCAGAGGAACACAGATGACCGATGTTTCCGATCCTTGGCAAAGCGTGGTGCATCAGTTCTGGGCTGCCCTAGTTCGTTGGCACGAATGCGCCAGTATTCACATTACTCCTCCTTTCTTTCGTCAGGGCTTTTAAATAATTTCAGAAAACCCTTTGATTACCTTACCCTATTCACCAGTTTTTTCTATGAAGGTGTTGGATAGGGCATAGGAGCGAAAGGGTTCAATGTATCATTTCTGGTAAATCTAGTTTTAACTGTTAAATTGATCTGAACACAAGATCATTTGGTATTTCTGAACTCAAATGCTATTTATAGATTACGTACAGAAAGGTAATAAATCAATGATATCTGGGATTATGGGGGGGGGGGGGGGGGGGATCCCCAGTTTTGAGACGAAAACAGGCGCCACCATGTTGAGGACAGGCTCACGAAACACACACACACACACACACACACACACACACACACACACACACACACACACACACACACACACATACACACACACACACGCGCGCGCGCGCGCGTTGAAAGCCAAGAGAAGAGACAGACACTCATACAGCAACTTCACCACCATTTAATCAGTTTAAGGGCAGACTACAATAGACACATACATTCAACGCTGGACTGGAGATGGGAGACGGATGGGAGTAATTCCTTCAGCTTAGAATGCCGAAAGAAAAACACAGGCTTGGAAAGGCGTGAGAGAGGGAAGAAAACAACCATAAAGTAGGGTCGGAATGACAACAGAATCACGTCGTGTGTGTGTGTGTGTGTGTGTGTGGTATGTGTGTGTGTGTGTGTGTGTGTGTGTGTGTGTGTGTGTGTGTGTGTGCACACGCGCGCGTGCATGCGTGTGAAGGCCCCACGTGTAGACCAGATGTTTACATGCATTTGAGTGTGCTTTGAAAGAACTCATTACACGGGGCACTGAACCTGTCACTATTACTCAGAACACCTTTCACCCTATGTGCTGGAGTGCAATGATCAGTCAAGCTTTATAAATAGTTTACAAAACATCCTATTTTGTCTGCTGAAGCGACTACCATGAAAAATGACATACCTTTGGGGTGGACAGAAATAGGATAGAGAAACAGAAAGACGGATAGATAAAGAGGGAATCTGTATTCTGACAAGCACGATGAAAGATAGTGTAGATCATAGACCAAAGGTTTACTGTACCGTAGACGGTATACGATCATAGAAAAAGTGGAACTGTATACAGCTTTCATAGGTTATAAAATGTGTTTGACACAGTAAATAGATTAGTCTCTAAAAGTTATGAATAAATCGTCAAAACGTTGGTAAAAGTGCGAGATAGGACACAGAACATAACAAAAATCCTGGGAGGGGATGTTGTTTCTTAAAGGATCAGATTGTGACAATAGTCTACAGTGTTAACCCTGTGATTATTTCAAAGTATCAGTCGAGTTTAGCACAGTTCAATGCGCTGATTGACTCTGTCTATACAGAGTTAAAAAGGGAAACGGCGAAAACATTTTAAACAGATTGTCTCCCTTGTTATACTTGTCTTGATTACACTTGTTTTGTCTGTTTATGTTTTCCTGTTGATTTTTATTAACGAGTACATTGAAACCAACATAAATCAATCACAGGCAACGAAAGAGCATTGGCAGATTATTCACTTCAGAGAGATCAAAAACTGCAAACACAGTGTGCACATATTAGGCTGTCACACTGAAACATTGGCATTTTGACACACAGACACATATAGCGATAATCAGTCAAGTTCACGTTCAAGTTCATATTGCTCATAACCCAGCCGACTACTAGAGCCATATCAGGGCTAACACCACGACAAAAACGACAACCAGGTTAAGATAAAAGACAACAGTTTAAAAACATGCTCACTGTTACGACAATGAGTCAAAAGAACTGAAAAAGAACCTGTCGGTCATAAATGTAGATTAAGCAATAACACTAGCACGTACAAACATTGAAAGTGTTTATTAGTAGATACCGGTTACAGAGAGTGAGAGGGAGGGAGGGAAATGAAATGAAACGAAATATTATTTTCAAACGGTATAAAATCTCAGTACACAGGCCAAATCGCATGTTTAGCGTTGCCAATCATCTTGTATTAAGAAATAGGAGAGAGAGAGAGATGTGAGGGGAAGGAGGAGGAAAGGAGGAAGGGAGTGATAGAGAGATAGACAGACAGAGAGAGAGACAGAGAGACAGAGACAAAGACAGAGAAAGAGAGACAGAGAGAGAGACAGAGAGAAATTATATCTGAGATCACGCAAAGCGTTGTATGGGAAACTTGTACTTTTCTCTTCTTTCCTGCGGCTTTCTTTCTCCCCTTCGGCTTCTTTCTTTCCCCTTTCTTTTATTTTTTATTTTTTTGACTGCTGACTCAGCAACTCTCCGTGGAATCAGAACCCTTCACCTCCAGACTGGCCCAGCCCAAACATCGTCCTGAAACGTCTATTAGGCCTGTAAGTCAGTGTAATCCATTCGACACACACTTCCAGCCTCGACCCCACCCCCACCTTCTCCTTTACAAACGGCTTGTTGAGGCTTCCGTCGTTCCACCACCCACCCCCCCACCTTCCCTCAAAACTGCGGGGGGGGGGGGGGGGGACTGCCGACCTTACACAAGTTGTCCTCATCCCTCCATCTGCCCCCCTCCCCCCCCACTCCCACTCCTCACCCTACACACCACAATCACACCTTAAAAAAGCCTGAGTAGGCAGTTTTTTACTTTGGTAACTCAGAAAACAGAGGAGGTGGCAGCTGCGCTAAGCGCCTGAACTCCCACAGCAGGATGCAAACTGTGTACAGCAACATGATCCTTGGTGCAGGTCCCGCCAGTGTGGATTTTATGCCTGTGTAATTATGCACCAACACACGCCTCGTTTCGCCACACTCCTTTTTTTTTTTTATCAAAAGCCTTTTTTCTTATGTTTGATTGAGGTGTGTTATGTGATAGGAGGGGACAGATGGAGGGATGAGGACATCTGGTTAAGGTTGGTAGCTCTGCTATGGTCAGGTTCTGAAGGTCGAGTTTTGCGGTCATTTTTATTGTCATTCCACAACTGGCGTTTGTTGAGCTCGTAAAAGGTTAAGGATCCCACCAAGTATTTTTGGCTTCAGATATATTTGTTCCAGATATGCAGAACGCCAAATTCAACCATCAGTATCAAATCAACATTGGCCAGAGATACACTTGTAATTACTTCATAGACAAACTCATGCACAGAGTCACAGAAAAGGTTTAAATTTTGTGGAGAAATATTCGATATAAACCTTGCGCGCGCGCGCGCGCCACACACACACACACACAACACACACACACACACACACACACACACACACACACACACACACACACACACACACACACACACACACACACAAGACTAGAAACGTTGCACCCTAATCCACATACTTATCTATTCACATAACCCCCTTTCATCTCCACATCCCTACATACACATGCAACATACATGTTTACTCCACTCCAAGACAGAAATATATAACGGTATCACTTGTTAGTTTTTGCTAATAACCAAACACATCTCTCTTGCATCAGAACTAGCTTTGAATACAATACATAAAGAAACCTCCGTTTACCAAGCTTTAGTGAATACTTCTTAAAAGGACATTTCTCTGGCATATGATCATCATACACTTTCTACACAGCGGCTAAGAAGCTGTACTTGGATACATTTTGTATGGGTTTTATGTGGTGGAATGGAGACATTTGGATGTGGCTAGGCTTTTGTTCCCGCAATGATTAATGAGTTTTTGGCATAAGAATTGCTGATATCTTCTATCACACCAATACTAACCCTCGCCAGGTGACACGACAGGAGTATTAGAGAGAGAGAGAGAGAGAGAGAGAGAGAGAGGAGAGAGAGAGAGAGAGAGAGAGAGAGAGAGAGGAGAGAGAGAAAGAGAGACACGGAGAGAGAGAGAGAGAGAGAGAGAGAGAGAGAGAGAGAGAGAGAGAGAGAGAGAGAGAGAGGAGAGTTTTCATCAAGTCAATATCTCAGATCTTGACGCTAGACACAACATCCTTCCTAAAAACAATGCCTTATTCACAAACACGTTGTCTTGGATTTTCAGTCTTCCTCTTTTTGTTTTCTACGACTTTTTAAAACTTTCTTTTCCTTTTTAATGATGCGCAAACGTTTTTGCAACTCTCATTTCTATCCCACGTTTCTAAAGTTTGTTGATTGTTTGGAGTGTGCTTTTTTTTTTCTTTGCAGTTAAATGCCTAGTACTCTTGGTTTCAATTTTCTTTATCGAGTTTATCCGAGCACATTGCTGATTAAAATAATCTACTTTCCGTCAGGTCTCAGTCACAATGAGTGCACGGGGTCCGTTCGTCATTCTCTTGAAGACAGTGTTACCACTGTTCATGCGGCAGGACAGATAATCAAAACCACACTTTCAATACACACACAAGGAAATGCAGTTCTCCCACTCACCATAACATCTGGAACGTGTGTGCACATAGTAGTGTGAATGTGTGAGACTGCACCGAGTGATCCCGAGATTGTTAGTCGAAGAGCAAACGTGAATGATTGATTTTGAAAGCAACACACACACACACACACACAGACACACAGACACAGACACAGACACAGACACACACACATACACACACACACACACATACACACACACAGACACACAGACACAGACACAGACACACACACACACACACAGACACACACACACAGACACAGACACACACACATACATACACACAGACATACAGACACAGAACACACACACATACACACACAGACACACAGACACACACACACACACACACACACACGCACGCACACACACACACACACCACACACACACACACACACACACACACACACACACAGACACACACACATAGACACACACACATACAACACAACAGACACACACACACACAGACACACAGACACACACACGCACACACACACACACACACGCACACAACACACGCGATACACTCACACACACACGCACACACACACACACACACACACACACATGACCAAAGAAAATAACTTTTTGCATATCATATAAGTAACGTCTCTCTCAATCAGTTTTTAACATTGGTTAAAAGGACTTTCTGTGTTTGCCTTTCTCATTCAGTGCTATTCAGCCATACACACTAACAAAACCTTCGTAGAATAATCTTATCATTGTAAGAAAGCACTGATTTTAACCATTTGACACCTGCACCTCTCCACCAACAGCTAGTGGATAGGGTGAGGTAATCAAAGGGTTAAGTTTTTGCTATGCTATCATGGTTGAAAATGCAGGATGCTGGTGGACAGGGTGCGGGAGTCAAAGGGTTAATAAAGTCCATGGGTCAGCAGAACCGCGCCACCGTTTTCTGTGTGAGCCGGAATCTTGTGTTTGTTGGTGTGGCTTCATGTTGTGGCTGATGGGAGGTAATGACTTTATCTGCAGGCACCTCTGTCCCATAGCGATAACCTCTGTGTCTGCTGCCTGCAGATCCTGCCTCCATTCTGTCTTCACTGTGTATCTCCGGCACACCTCGCTTGTCTGCAGCTCACCGTCTCTGTGTTTCTTGTCCCTCCATTTCCCCTGTCTGTCTCTCTGTCTGGCATCCGTCGTCCTGATCCAATCTTCCTGTCTGAATTGTTCAGCCTTCCTGATTGACATCTCATTAAAATTCTCTACACGATAATCTTCTCTCTCTCTCCATTAAAATTCTCTACACGATAATCTCTCTCTCTCTCTTCTCTCTCTCTCTCTGTGCCTCTCTCTCTCTCTGTCTCTGTGTGTTTGTGTGTGTGTGTATGTGTATGTGTTGTGTGTGTGTGTGTGTGTGTGTGTGTGTGTGTGTGTGTGTGTGTTGAGCGTGCGTGACACGTAGGAAAAAGGATGGGAAGACAGGGAAACTGACGCAGGTGTAACATGATTTATTTTCTGGCTTCCATTTTGTACGGAAAAGAAAGAAGTTGTGTGTCTGCATCTGATTACCATCGTTCCTTTAAAGCAAGAATTCACTCCATCTTCTTTTGATAAATAATAAAGTGAACAGTGGATGGCAAAAATGCTTTTGAAACAGACGCTCTGACGCTGTGACTTAACGCAGCAGGCTTACTATTGGGAAGTTATGAGTTCGAATCCCATCACCCTCATATTGAACGACGCGCGCACGAGCGTTGTGTGTGTGTGTGTGTGTGTGTGTGTGTGTGTTTGTGATTTTTGGACTCCAAACTTACGTGTGCTCTAGGCTCATTTAGGAAGATTGGGACCACACAGTGGAGGATGTATTACTGTTCACTGCTTATGTTGTGTTCGAATTTTCTTATCAGAACAGTAGGTGTTGTCTGGCTGGTGATGTGAGGATATTATACTTATGATAAGAAGCATAGACTACAACTATGTCTTGCAATCTGGAATTAAACTCCGACTTCGCAGCAGCAGCATCAGAACCTGCATCCTCATTAGTCAAAGAAAAGTAAGATTGTCTTATGTTATGAAACTGAAGTGTGACCTACTGTGCTATCAAGCCCTCATTTGCCAGCGCATAGCCTTTTGCGCATGCTTAAAGAGTCTGCTAATAATTACTGAGATATCCGGTTGAAGCACGTATGGAATTGCCAGAGTGCGACGAATCTGTCTGGTACAAAGTCTGAACTATCTTAAATTCTGTCCCTTCATGTCCTGATCTCGTGGTAATCCCAGTTTCGGTTTCTCTTGCCATATCTGTACCAGTGATAATTTCAATTCATTTTAAGGCCCTCAGTGATTGTTGAGTGAATATGGTAAAGATCATCACATCAGGGGGACTCTTATTCAGACTTGCTCCGTGACTAAACGATTAACGTTGTCAACAGAAGGTATAGTGCGTGGTGTCCTGTGAAAGCTGGGTTACAACGGGTCGACCACTGCAAATCATGAAAATGACCGTAGCAGTACAGTCTCTTGACATGTGGCCTCATGGCAGCTCCTGCAAACTTCCTGGCCAAGCTCTTAGAGAAATAGGTTTTGAAACAGCTGCATAATCATTTCTCATCCAACAATCTTTACCATCCTTTTCAGTTAGCTTACCGTTCTGACTACAACACCGAAACTGCTTTCGTTCACAGTATGACTGATTTGTTGCTTTCAGCTTATTGTGGCCGAATTTCCCTACTTATTCTTTTAGATCTTTCTGCTGCCTTTGACACCATTGGTTACACCCTCCTCCTCTTTCAACTGGAGCACACATTCAGAATCCAACGTCGTGCTCTTTCTTGGTTTTTGTCATACCTGTCCGACCGCTTTCAGTCGGTCATGATAAATGAGGCCAAGTCCCCGCCGGTTAAACTTGCATATGGGGTCTCCCAAGGCTCTGTGCTTGGGACAGTCCTCTTCATACTCTATTTCTCACCACTTGCCAATGTCATCAGTAGCACAACATCAAATATAATTTCTACGCATGACTACCAGCTCTACAATAAGGCATCTCCCGAAAATCTTTCAGTTCTTTCCGAAGCTCCTGACTGTTATGTTGAGACCCAGAACTGGATGATACAGAAAAAGCTACTGTTGAATGGAGATAAGACCGAAGCAATGCTCACTGACACAAAGTACAAGCTTTGCACTGTAAAAGTTTGTTCTATCTAACTATGCAGGAATTTATCACCCATCCCTGTCAGTCGTGTTACTGTCAACTGCGACTATTTAGTTCCGTTATCTTTCAACTTCAGCAGCATCTAAACTGTCGACTTCTCTCATCTTGTCTCGTATCGATTATTGTAACTCTCTGCTTTCTGGTTTGCTTGTGTCTTCTATCACACACCTCCGGTGTATTCAGAATTCAGGGGTTCGTCTTGCCCTTTGTAAAAAGAAGTCTGATCATATCTCTCCATTATTTCACTTTCTCCACTGCTTGCCTGTTTCTCAAAGAATTTCATACAAAATCAATACATTACACTGCAAGTGTATCAATGATACTGCACTTAGTTATCTTTTTGAATGTACATCCCTACCGGATATCTCCATTTTACTTTTGTATCTATCTGTTTACAAATTCGTCAGTACATATGTTCCACAGTCGGTGACTGCTCTTTCTGTATCTGGTCCATGCAACTAGAATGAGCTTCCCAGTCTGTTCGACAGCACGTACTCTGTCTGCCTTCAAGTCTAATTCGAAGACAAATCTTTCTGTCCAGCAGTGATTTTCCCCTCTGCGTGCCCGCCCCTTCGTACTACTCCCCTCTGTTTTACCCCCTTCCGGTTTGTGTGTGTTTTGTATCTTTGGGTCGTTGTGAGTGAATGCTTTGGTGAGTGATGAGAGTGCGTGCTATGATTTGATTTTCATATCAAGATTTAGCGCC
The DNA here is from genome assembly GCA_030674185.1 of Monoplex corrugatus. Lineage (NCBI taxonomy): Eukaryota > Metazoa > Mollusca > Gastropoda > Littorinimorpha > Ranellidae > Monoplex > Monoplex corrugatus. Next base: position 28,785,996 of record CM060305.1, on the reverse strand, counting down.
ATATACATGTCGTTATTATCATGGAGCAGCGACGAAAGAAGTGGAAGTCACGTGATTTGGAGATCCAGAATAAATGGCGCCATGGTGATGCTATTGCTAATATATATTACGCAGAACAGGGGGGTGGGAGAAGGAAAAAAAAGACAAGAAATAATATTTGAGCAGTTCATCTGAATTCAAATCGTGGCTAGTAATTCATTTTCATTTAACTGAGAGGGAATACGTTGTTGGTGAATGCTAACTCAAAATCTGAATTAAAACAACAAATAGTTTTAATCATGTTTAGTTTTACTGTTTTAATGTCTGACTCTGTCCAAACTAACACGAACGAAGCCTCGCAATATTCATGCAGATTGTTTGGCCAAATCTGTGAGCTTTCTGGATAAAATGTGGAATTCTTTTTTGCAACACTCCACCCGAACAACTCACCATCATTCCGATTCAGTACAGCCAAGCACCGCCAAATGAAACACCTGAACACGGCACGGAGGGGAGATAACTTTCATGTTTTGATCGTGTTGGCCCACCAGGGGGCATTGCCGGCAAGGTCCGTGTCGTAGCCAATGATTTGGCAGCCGACAAAGATTACAGGTAAGATGAGATGGGCCCCACAGCACAGTAACAGTAAAAATGCGAATCTAAAGATGGAACACGCACACGCACGCGCACGCGCGCGCGCGCGAACACACACACACACACACACACACACACACACACACACACACACACACACACACACACACACACACACACACACACACACACACACCAATGAATATAAACACTGCAGGAGAAAAGTTTTACCTGATGTTGTCATTTTGCCTTTCGTCTCATTCTTTATTTACTTATTGAGTTATTTCCATGTGTTTATTATCGTTATCACTATTACCATTATGACAGTGCCGTATCTTTCTCTTTGGTTATAAACTATAGTCCTCAGCATCGCGGCTGCTTATCAGAGCCTATTCTCCTATCACACTTACATTCTTTATTTTGTGAACTAGTGGCACTCACCTGGCCTTCAACTTTACTTCAAGTCAGATCTACATATGATTTGAGTCACTTCCTTCCGTCTTTCGTCCCGAAGTTTCCGTTGTTTGTGTTTTTGTATTTGAGAGAGAGAGAGAGAGAGAGAGAGAGAGAGAGAGAGAGAGAGAGAGAGAGAGAGAGAGTGTGTGTGTGTGTGTGTGTATGTGTGTGTGTGTGTTTGTGTGTGTTTCTGTTATGCTTCATCTTCTTTTTCTAAAAACACCCTCTGCAAATAGTCACGAAGAAAGATAAGGCAAAATTGCATATGTTTCCGGTAAGGTAAGGCAGCAGGTGCAAAAATATTATCTCAGCAAGGATTTCTGTATCCCTTATGCTGGGTCATAGAATAATTACAATATTTTAATAATAATAATTACAATATTTATATAGCGCAAAATCTTGATAAAATCAAATCTAAGCGCTGAAGCAGACACACACGCAAGCACGCACGCACGCACGCACGCACACGCACGCACACACACACACACACACACACACACACACACACAACACACACACACACACACACACACGCATGGCTATAAATGGGGAGAAAGAATAAAAGCAATAAAAGCAAGAATAAAACCAATGGAAAATTATAGAGAGCATAGCATATACAATTATATATTATAACCATGTGATTCCCTCCGAGCGGAGACAGGCTGCAGAGGGGGGGGGGGGGGTGTTGAGTGAGGTTAGGATTTATGCGGAGGAGAAAAGGTGAGTTTTTAGAGCGGACTTGAAGGAGACAAAAGTAGTTGCTGACGGACTGAGAGAGGAAGTTTGTTCCAGGAGAGTGACCAGAAACAGAGAAGGCTCGTGGACCATGGTATTGAGCTTAGTCGTGAAAGCGAAAAGTCAGAGATCGGAGGCAGAGCGTGAGGGTACGTGAGGGAAAGATAGATCCAAGTAGGCTTGACAGGTAATCGGGGGCTGCGTTATTGAGGCTTTGTAGCACATGGTGTCTAGTTTGTACTGTATGCGCTTTGATACAGGAGCCAGTGAAGTTGTGCCAGGAGAGGAGATATGTGGTCAGCTTTTTTCTTTTTGAGTACAAGGCGTGCAGCATTGTTTTGAATGCGCTGTAGTGTGAATGGTGGAGGCAGGAAGACAGACAGGAGTGAATTGCAATAGTCAATGCGACATTATGAAGCCCGACAGGTAAAATTCCAGAATACAGTAATTTCCGTGCACTGTCAAGTAACGACGTTGAAAGAACGTTAACACTTTGATTCCTGCACCCGATTCACCAATAGAAGAAACCTAACCCTATGACTCCCTCTCCCTATCCGCCATCTTCCTCAGCTGTCCATCACGTTCCTGCAGAAAGCTGGTTGATAGGGTGAGGGAGTGAAAGGGTTACATTTTAGCTTTGCTCTCATGATTGACAACGCAGGATGCTGGTGGACTGGGTGCGGTTGTCAAAGGGTTAAGTCACGGTTTGGCTCACAATGACCTCCAAAACCAAAACTTTTAAGCCAGGATTTCTCACTTGTTTATGGACTATGTACATCAGACAGTTATATGGAGTGTCAGGCAATATTCGTGTCAACGATTTTATGTATATCTTCTCTATGCTATCATTGCATCGATTCCCAAGCAGTGGTTAAATACTTTAGGGCTCTCTAAGTCGTGATGATATTATACATATATCATATTTGTCATTATTATTATTATGACAATTATTACTATCTTATCATCATCATCATCATCATCATCATCATCATCATCATCATCATCATCATCATCATCATCATCATCATCATCATCATCATCATCATTATTTGTTGTTGTTCAGACATAACAGAAGTCAGAAGTCTCCATATCTGAAGTATATAGGGCTTTACTGTAACAGGTACGGAAGGAAATTATACTTGGGCATAACATTTTGTCTGCAGCTTCCAGCTACCCAGCTACCCAGCTGTGAATGTGCGTTTTTATTTAAATAGACCTCAATTGCATGCACGTACATGTACCTCTTTTCTTTTCTCTTTTTTTCTTGTTCTTCTTCAATGGTCTAGTTTTTTTCCCTTCTCTGTCTGTCTGTCTGTCTCTTTCTATCTCTTTAAGCATTTTCCCACTGCCCTTTCGGCATACTACATGTGTTAAACACATTGTAAAACATGATTAGTCGTATAGAAAAGAATACAGTCTGTGGAATGGACAACTCTGATATTTTGATATTTCTCTCTCTCTCTTCTCTCTCTCTCTCTTTTCTCCTCTCTCTCTTTCTCTCTCTCTCTCTTTCTCTCTCCTCTCTTCTCTCTTTCTCTCTCTTTCTCTTGTCCCTTCCCTCCTTCTTCTCTCCTCCCCCTCTCTCGTTTTCTGTGATAAACAATTTCGCGAGTCTTTTAGTCACTATCTTTAGCTGTGAATGAATACCTGACCTTCTCCTTACGACCTTCTGACAAAATCTGCACTGTGTTGTCTTTGTCAGCAAACTTTATCTGTAGCGTATTAAGATCACACTGACCTTTAGAAGTACAAAATAAAGATTTTATGTGCTGGCTTTGTATAAGAAGGGAGGTTATTAGAATGGCATGAGCATCTTATTCCGTTTTTATTCTCACTCAAAACATTGACATACTTCAATAGAGAATTCATTACTAAGCCATACCGAGCCTTGGTATAAAGTCAACGATCACCAACCACATTGCCTTAAACTGTCTTTTCCTTATAAACAAACGTGTACTATGATCGATTGTTTTTTTCCTACTTTGTCCAGCCATCATTCACCCGGTGACTCCTTGTCTTTCCCATTCGTTTATTTATCCGAGTGTCTGAGGCAAACTGCGTATTACTGTTTTGTCAGACTGCCGCCAGACACGCTGTCAGCCACGCCTGAGTTGCCATGAGAAACATGAGGGAGTAAATAACATGATTTTTTGGCGCTAACTGATTGCTGTTACTGGTGTATAATACAGACAACAACAAACACAGCATGAAATTCACCGAGAGAGAGAGAGAGAGAGAGAGAGAGGGAGAGAGAGAAAGAGAGAGAGGGAGACAGACAGACAGACAGACAGACAAACAGACGGAGAGAGACATACACACCAACACACACGAACACACACACCAACAACACACACACACACACACACACACACACACACACACACACACACAAAAACACACACTACGCACACACACACACAGACACACGCACGCACACACACACACACACCACTACAACAGTACACAGTAATACACATAGCACATACACAATGGGAAAAAGAAACAGAGATGAGAGAGGGAAAGTTGCAACAGATGAGTAGCAGTAGTTAACACATACATATGTAGGCTATTTTCTGATAATTTTCACCAACAAAATATGACCTTTTTCCCAAAAGGAATACACAAACATTAGTCATTATTACCTTATACCACCTACACGTATGGAATCACTGTACGCACCATTGTTTTTGTTGTTTACACTTACTTGTGTCGTAGCGCTGTCGCCGTGACCAGGCCTCATCAGCGACTGACTGTGTTACTGCTGAGAGGGAAGCGAGGCAGCCGTGAATAAAATAAGTATAAAAAATTAATAACCAACTAGTAAAAACAACAAACTAAAATTACTGTACAAATTTTCAGTAAGTGTACTCTGACACAAACCCCAGGACAAAGTGCATGTGAAGGAATAAAAAGATTACCGTGAGCACAGAAAGTGCATACTAGCAAGTTAGGGCCCAGCAGCCGTCTATAACGGTGGGTGGCTGTTTATCTTACCCTGGTATTTGTTGTTCCAGTTCGTTTGAAAAACCTCAGTCAAAGAAACAGGAAAGACGAGCAGCAAGAAAAAAGAAGGGAGAAGAAAAACCCAGAGTTTTTACACATATGTCTGGGAACTTGAGCTGGTCTGAAGAAAAGAAGAAATTTCTTGAATTCTTCTGTCCTATATACAGAATGGCAAAAGAATTTCAAGAGCAATGAAATAGAACATTTCAAAAGTAAACATGCGTTGGTCTAAATTTTGCTCCAATAAATGGGAGCCATGGAAGGTAAATATTTGCTGTCACAACAATCAAAGCTCAGCATCCGCACAAAACATGCTTAAACGTTTACCAGAGTATAAATCAATGATTTTTGGATAAACATGGATAATAACTGACCCTAAAATGCATAGTATCATCTAACATATGCAAACTGAGTGAGTGTGCGTGAATGTATGCGCGTGCGGGCGTTTGCATATATATGTACGCGCACACTTGAGTGTGTGCGTGTTACGTGTTCACAACTGAAATGTAGACCTTCCAAATAAGTATGCACTATTTTTTGTCAAATGACAGACAAAAAGCGAAAGTAAAACACTGACAATAACATTGATTCTTTGTTTTGTAACGGTGAAACTTACTGGATACAAGCCATATTTGAAACTTACTGTTGCTACTATACATCATTACATCTGTCTTGAGCTTAAAAATGTTACAACAAAGCATATAACACCAATTGCAAATTCTGTTTGTCGAATTATAAAAGCAACCTGTACTTGAGCCCCAAAACGAATGAACACTGAAGCAGTCAACGAAATACATTCTGTACAACACAACGCATTATTTGTATGTCCAGTGTCATCAGATTGAAAGACTTGGTCGGACGGAAATGTGAGCATTGCGTGTGTGAAGTAGTGTGCACAGTCTGCTTGAAGCTGACGATTTGTCTCAATCTGACATGTGGTCCAGTGGACCAAACGGTGAAATGTAGGAAATGGTTGTTGTCGAACTGTAAAACAGTGAGTTGTGGGATCGAGTCCATCATTTTCTTTCAGTAAGTGACACTATTTAAGGGACACATTTCTCGCAGAAAAATGTTTGTGGTTTTCTTTCTCGCCCCATCCCCTTTCCGTTTTGGTAAATGTGATAGCCAGTTAATATTACAAAACGTTTGGCTCTAGTTTCAGCAAATTATAGCTGACATATTCGTTCGTACTGGAAATGTTGTTGTATGTTGTTGTGCTGTGGACTTATTGTGATGTGGAAATGTGCAGGGTGTCCACATAAACGTGCATATTGATAAAAGTTCGTGAAGTCTTGAGGTCCGCCTTAACAATGGAAATATTGAGAGCATGATGTTTCTTCCTGCTTCTTCTCCTTACTCATTACTCCTATTGCCGCTATCGCTGTCGTTTTAGTTGTCAGGTTTCTGCTGGTACCACTTTTGTTGTTGATGTCGTAGCTGTATTACGAAACTGAGCAACATCTACAGAGTAGCCCAAATAAGAGGACGGAAATGAAGCAGTACCACCTCTAAATAACAATGTTTCAGGGATGTACCGATGTTTCAGACCAATCATTGTATGATCGGAATGTCATGCGTCAGGAATGTTGTTGGGCTGAAGTGGACAGCAGAAGTACTCTGAAGGGCTCCACTTGAAGCTGAATAGACTGTGTGGGCAGACGACAGAATTATATAATGACTGGCCCTGCCCAGTCACTATGTATTGTACTTTACAGATCGGAATCAAAGTGACTGCCAGCGTTCAAGTAAACAGGAACCACAAACACACAAAAGTAGAATGAGAACGTGTGTTTGATACAAATACAAGACAACACAAAACAAAACAGTACACGAGATTAAAAGCTAGATATTTAAAATATAAAACAAGACAGACGCAAAACAGGAAGTACACTAGATTGAAAACTAAATATTTGATATACACGTCAAGATAGGTACAAAACAAGACAGTACACTTGGTTAAAAGCTAGATATTTAACCCTTTGTCTCCTGAACCTTGTCCACCAACATCCTGCATGTAACCCTTTGACTCCCTCACCCTACCCACCATCTTTCCTGGGTTAAGTTTTGCAGTTAGTGGATAGAGTGCGGGAATCGAAAGGTTAATATACAAAACAAGACAAGGGCAAAACAAGATTGTTCATTACGTTAAAGACTAGTGCTATACAGCTATATGGTTCTTTCTAGTCTCGTGTGATATTGTAATGAAAACGCTGGTGTTGTTTAGCTCCATCTAGTCTGTGATTTTGTTAGTGAATAAAAGTGGTGCTTATATATCTCCCTCTATTTATGTGGTCATGCAGTGAATACACTAGTGTTATAATTATAGCTGCATCTAGTCCCTGTGAGCTTCTGCTGAATACAGTAGTGTTATATGGCCCCCTCAGTCTCCGTCATCTTGTAGTGAACACACTAGTGTCATGTAATTCCCTCTAGTCTCTGTCATCTTGTAGTGAACACACTAGTGTCATGTAATTCCCTCTAGTCCTTAATCTTGTAGTGAACACACTAGTGTCATGTAATTTCCCTCTAGTCCCTGTCATCTTGTAGTGAACACACTAGTGTCATGTAATTCCCTCTAGTCTCCGTCATCTTGTAGTGAACACACTAGTGTCATGTAATTCCCTCTAGTCCCTGTCATCTTGTAGTGAACACACTAGTGTCATGTATTCCCTCTAGTCCCTTACATCTTGTAGTGAATCACACTAGTGTCATGTAATTCCCTCTAGTCTCTGTCATCTTGTAGTGAACACACTAGTGTCATGTAATTCCCTCTAGTCCTGTCATCTTGTAGTGAACACACTAGTGTCATGTATTTCCCTCTAGTCCCTGTCATCTTGTAGTGAACACACTAGTGTCATGTAATTCCCTCTAGTCCCTGTCATCTTGTAGTGAACACACTAGTGTCATGTAATTCCCTCTAGTCCCTGTCATCTTGTAGTAATACACCTAGTGTCTAAGAGTTCCCTCTAGTCCCTATCAATCTTGTAGTGAACACACTAGTGTCATGTATTTCCCTCTAGTCCCTGTCATCTTGTAGTGAACACACTAGTGTCATGTAATTCCCTCTAGTCTCCGTCATCTTGTAGTGAACACACTAGTGTCATGTAATTCCCTCTAGTCTCTGTCATCTTGTAGTGAACACACTAGTGTCATGTAATTCCCTCTAGTCTCTGTCATCTTGTAGTGAACACACTAGTGTCATGTAATTCCCTCTAGTCTCTGTCATCTTGTAGTGAACACACTAGTGTCATGTAATTCCCTCTAGTCTCTGTCATCTCGTAGTGAACACACTAGTGTCATGTATTTCCCTCTAGTCCCTGTCATCTTGTAGTGAACACACTAGTGTCATGTAATTCCCTCTAGTCCCTGTCATCTTGTAGTGAACACACTAGTGTCATGTAATTCCCTCTAGTCCCTGTCATCTTGTAGTAAATACACCAGTGTTAAAGAGTTCCCTCTAGTTTCTATAATCGTGTAGTTAACACGTTAGTGTGATGATTATAACTATCTCTAGGTCTCTCTTATCGTGCAATGATTATATTCCCTCAATCTATCCACCGGTTTTCTGTAGGGAACTGGTAGATAGGATGAAGAAGTGAAGAGGTTGAACGACAGACCTGGAAGTGGACAAAGTGTCCATCTCGTGTGTATTATAAAGCCTGAAATTAGCATAAACGACAAAGAACCATGAGCAGACTAAGTCAAGTTACAGACTATTACAGAGATAGGTAGACAGACAGACAGACAGACAGACAGATAGATAGATAGATAGATAGATAGAGAAGAAGAGAGAGAGAGACAGAGAGAGAGAGAGACAGAGAGAGAGAGAGAGAGACAGAGAGAGAGAGAAGTAGAAAAGAGAGAGAAGTAGAGAGAGAGACAGACAGGCAGAGAGACTGAGAGAGAAGAGAGAGAGAGAGAGGGAGGGAGAGAGAGAGAGAGAGGGAGGGAGAGAGAGAGAGGGAGAGAGAGAGACAGAGACAGAGAGAGACACGACAGAGAGAGAGGGAGGGAGAGAGAGAGAGAGAGGGAGGTGGGGGGTTACGGAACGACAGGTCCTTCACGCCACTTCCTGAGTGTCGTCTCTCTGGCCACTGTATTCCGTTTGTTTTTAATTTGTTCTTGTCTTTCTTTCCTTGTCTTTATTTTCTATGTTCTTTTATTTTTTGTTCTTTCATCCCTTTTTCGTGTTCCTATTCATGTCCACCAATTTTCTTTTTGTTCTGATCTTTTCTTCTCTTATTTCTTTTTTCTACCCCCCCCCCCCCCCTTTTTTTTTTTTTTTTCCTTTTCTGCCACTTATGTCCATCTTATTCCTTTTGTTCATTTCAAAATTCTTTTTGTTTTCTTCTTCTTTTCCTACTTCGTTTTTCTTTTGCCTTCCCACTCTTCTGTCTGTCTTTTTCTCGTTCTATCTGTCTTTCTTTTCTTCCCTCTTTCTGCTACTTCGTTCTTTTTGCTTTATATTCCGTTTCTTTCGAAATTTTCCTCTATAAAGAAAAAGGTGTGTGTGTGTGTGTGGTGTTGTGTGTTTTGTGTGTGTGTGTGTGTGTGTGTGTGTGTGTGTGTGTGTGTGTGTGTGTGTGTAGTGTGTGTGTTGTGTGTGTGTGTGTGTGTGTGTGTGTGTGTGTTGTGTGTGTGGTGTGTGTGTGTGTGTGTGTGTGTGTGTTCTACACTCCTATTCTGTCGAAACAGCACGTCAACGATTTCCTTTGGAAGGGAAACTGTGCCAGTTGTATAACAACAGTGTCACAGTCTGCTACATTCTGCAACCCTGACACTTTTGGAGGGGATGGAAACAAGCGGTCGGGCGGAATGGAGTGGCGGGGGGAGGTGTTTGCCTTGTTAGCATGTGCAGGCCAGCATGTGTGTATGTATATGTTCACGAACCAACGCTTTGGCACCATGGCACAAGCCAAAGAACCAGGGACAAGCTGTGCACGTTCTCATAAGACTGATTATTTCTGCAAGAATTAGCTGAAATGATAAGAATTAGACAGGTGTTATAGTTTCATAAATACAATGACGCCAGACTGATTATTTTGGCAGAATAAGCTGGAATGACAAGAATGAGACAGATGTTATAGTTTCATAAGTACAATGAAAGTACTAATGATGTCTCTGCAGTCATGTTTCTGTAAGTCTTTACATGCTTTGAATGAACACTATTTTCAGTAATCTAGTTGATTCTTACTCTCAGATGTACAAAGTTAAAAGTGTAAAAATATATGTGTATGTGCATTTGAGTGTTACAGTCCTGTTTCATATTAGCAGGCCTGTTCATGAATTGAACAAGTCTAGTCTTTTCCTCTGTAACGAAACTGTACGCTGCTGAAGACAGCACCAAAATAACTTGGATACAATAAGACATTGATCCCCTTTCTGTGAGTGTTGCATAAAATTGGCTCCCATCGTGTCCATGATGGTCTCTGTTTAACCTTTTGACACCTACATCCTGTCCATCAGCATCCCGTATTGTCAGCCATACCAGCAAATCAAAAACATAACCCTTTGACTGACTCACCCTATCCCATGAGGGAGTTGAATTAAAGGGTTAAGTTTCTGCAGTTGGTAAACAGAGTGCGGGAGCCAAAGAGTTAATCGCAGGAAGTACCACTACAGGCTGTAGCATTTTTGTTGTTATTAATAAAATCTTTTCATAGCACATTCATAAGTGAAAAGTAACTATAAGCATGCATATAATTTGTGTCAAACATCAAAAGTTTCTGTTATGTATGAATCTATCCTGCGCGTTTTTCTGTAGATATCAGTCTCTGGAAATTTAACATGCGACATTCACGTTGGTTTTTTTTTTTATGTTTTTTTGTTTGTCTTTTGTCATTGTTTTGTTTTTTTGCTTGTTTGTTTTTTGTTTGTTTGTTTTGAATCAAAATGAAGACAGTCCTATAACCACAAGATTGTTGGAGAGTGAGGTGGTAGAGACCTCACTATTCTGTGGTCATCTTTTTGATAGGATCCTTGTCCTTTTTATACTGGTTCACTTTTCTGGACCCTGATGATAGGGTCACAGCTGGGTGGGCAGAGGCCACACGCACCAAGTTTTCTCGAGCCAGACTGGAGCACGTGCGGCCAAACAGAGAGGCGGGAGCCTACCTCTACGCCAGTCAGATCTCATCAAAGGACAGGAGATCACGGTCACTAAGCAAGACAGATCAAAGACAACAGTGTTGATTTTCTTGGCTACATAACCAGGCCCACATGTGTGTTCTGTTTGATGGATGACATGCGAGTGCAAGCACAACAAAATCGCAATTTTATGAGCAACCAAGCAGCTCATTGTAAGCCAGCCGCCTTGACAAGACAACCCATTCAAGTGCACGAACAAAGTCATGTGCCAAATGCTTATCCACTTTCAGTCTCATTTATTTATTCAGTCTCATTTATTTATTCATTCATTTGTTTATTTATTTATTCGGGAAGCATACAGAAGTTTGCCAAAAACCTTTACTTGTGCCATAAATGTACAGAACGAAGGAGACTGATTACAAACCTGAAGTGACAAGGGATGGGTAAATCTACCTCACAAAACCGGACAGTAGGCCTATTTTCTGTTCTGTTAACAAATCTTTGAGACAGACACTTTCTGCTATCAGTACTATACAGTACTATACAGTACAATACAGTACAGTACAGTACAGAACACCACAATACAGTACAGTGTACTACATTACAATAAAAACAAACAAACAAACAAACAAACAACAACAACAACAAAACAGTGCGATAAAATTTAACAAAACAAACAACCAAAGCTGGTCAGTCCATTCTAAAACTGTCCCTTTTTATACAAAAATTGTTTTTAAACATCCACATTTTATATTTCATAAGATCACTATGACCTGAAAGAAGCATCAAATGAAATAAAAATTGACGTGAAAGCGAAAACAGTAGTAGACTGCCACAGCTGTGAAAATAGGATGTAAATATTGTGGGATGTTCCTAGGAAAGTGCTCTTTACATGATTTTCTCAAAAAAGCTGATTAAGTTTTTTTTATTTTTTTTTATCTGTGTGACCATGATCTTTGCGCCACGACTTCCAAACTTATGAACGATTCCTCAACGATCTACTCTCTGGAAGAGACAATGAAAAAAATCCTAAAGTTAGAAATCATCTTGTAAGGATGACTAGTAGTAGTAGTATAGTAATAGTAATAGTAGTAGTAGTAACCAATTAGTTAACCTAATCTTTCCACTATATAACATGAGCTTGCCACAGGGCAGAGAAACATTGGCCGCCCACAGCTGAGATACAAAGACGTTTGCAAACGTGACATGAAGGCGCTTGAGATCAACACTGAGTCCTGGGAGGACCTCGCAGACAACCGCAACAGCTGGAGAACCACTCTCAAGAAACAGCTGCGGATTGGTGAGGACAAACTGTCAGCTGCTGCAGCAGAAAAGCGAGTTCGCAGAAAAGAGATGACAGCCAACAGACCAGCATCAGCATACACATGCGACCGCTGCGACAGAGACTGCCTCTCTCGCATTGGTCTCTACAGTCACAGGTGATGCTGCTTGGACTAAGCAGACAGCCCATCTAGACATTAGAACGGATGTACTTTGTCCATGGTCAGCCATGACCGAGGGAGGCCTACTACTACTCTAACATATTCCTTTCCTACAAGTAAATCCCGATGCTTGGTGAACCACAGCTACTACACTAAGCACAGCAGCTGGACGCACAGAAAGTCGTTTTTGTTGGGATGTAAACAGGCTGAAAGCATAGATTTGGGGTGTCTGGACAAAGAGGAGGAATGGTGGAGATTGGCGGGTACGGGGGCAGGTGAACTAATTACGGAGAGAATTGTGGGAATTTAAGAGGGACATTTTCCTCGTTACTATGAGTATTGCCTCTCTCTCTCTCTCTCTTCTCTCTCTCTCTCTCTCTCTCTCTCTCTCTCTCTCTCTCTCTCTCTCTTCAGGAACTTTTCTATCACATATGAAAACACTGTAAGCTACTTTCTGGCACTTTCATGTTTGTCTACGCATGAACAGGCGCAGAAAGAGAAGAAGGTAGAGAACGAGAGGGAGGGAGAAAGAGAGAAAGAGAGAGAGAGAGAGAGACAGACAGAGACAGACAGAGACAGACAGAACGAAGAAGAGAGAGAGAGAGAGAGAGAGAGAGAGAGAGAGAGAGAGAGAGAGAGAGAGAGAGAGAGAGGGAAAGAGAGAGACAGAGAGTTGTCGCACTTTTCCTGTTGCCAGTGCTAACTTCCCTCTTTCTCATTATCCCAACCTTTCATGTTTGTGCCTACCTGTGGCCTTGAGCGAAAAGTTTTACACCTGAAACCTTGGCCACCTTACACTGCCAGAGCCCGTTCGCCTGCGCAAGTATCTAGCGTACAAAACTAGGAGCAGGCAGACAAAATCCGGGACTGACGGATAGATCAGGCACAGAGTAAATCAAATGACCGACACACTTGTCAGTCGTACAACGAGAAGGTGAAATATGATATTTAAACTTTGCTTGCTATTTTTTCTATCTCCCAGCTCTCCACGTTTCAGAGCCAATAACCATATTTCTCGTGATTAGAGAATGGGTTGTGTACATTTACACTTACGTCCTAGTACTTTTACTTTGGGCACAATTCACAACTGGCATAGTAATACTCCTTTCACTAATAGTTGTGAAGGTTTTAATGCCCTCACTCCGCCCACTACCCAACCCCTCATATTTTTTTTGTTCTTTGACCAGTTCAGACCGTGCAAACGTTGGATCCTGTTAATCGGGACTGAGACACTACCAACTTACTCATTACTGCGGTCAGGCTTCAACAAGCCAAAGTCCGCCCTGAAACAGCCATCAGTGATGCTGGTAGACGGTGAAATTATAACTGCAACCAGTAGTCGTGTACAGCTAAATGTCTACATACTCACCGTAGTCCACTGGAACGGACCAACGATCCAATAGTGTATTAGAAAAATTGAGAGAGAGAGAGAGAGAGAGAGAGAGAGAGAGAGAGAGAGAGAGAGAGAGAGAGAGAGAGAGAGAGAGAAGAGAGCTTCAACTGGACACCTGGGAGCAATTCATCAGGAACTCTTCCAAATCACGCCAGTTCAAGGGGTAAACGGCAACTAACGATTAAAGCAGCTGCCCAACTGTGGCCTGAAGAAATCATGGAGGTTGTTGACCTGTTCCAAAGAGCACAGCAGAGCCTTCTCACACCAACATCACGTGTCTACTTCACTCCCAACCGCCAGCTTAACCCCTCTCCCAACCACATTCACAGCTACACCAGTGGTTGAGAGACAGCCTGTTTCAATTCCCGTTAATTCAGTAAGTGTATGCTGATACTGTATTCCCCTGCACGTACACTCGAAACTATACCGCGTTGGCAGGCCAATAGTACTCAAAATAACTTATACATGAAAGCGTAGAGTATCAAAATACTGGCTTTAATTTACGTTGATATTAATGATAACATAAACTCAGGAACGACCCCCCCCCCCCCCCAAAAAAAAAAAGATTGAAAAAAAAAGAAAAACAAGAGAGAGAGAGAGAGGAGAGAAGAGAGAGAGAGAGAGAAAGAGAAGAGAGAGAGAGAGAGAGAGAGAGAGAGAGAGAGTCACTGAAGAGAGAATTCTGTAACCGTCATTGAAAAATATTTCCGAGGCCGTAGGTGAAACCTGTTGTGAAGAAACTGTATACCAGCAATTCAGTTAAATTTGAGAGACCGGACAAAGCTACTTGATAAGAAAACAGAGTTCCTCTGCTGCTCATACTCTACAACTGCCTCTGTGTCATCCAGAGTTTGCATTATGTCTTTGCCTCTCTCTCTCTCTCTCTCTCGCTCTCTCTCTCTCTCTTCGCGCTCTCTCTCTTCTCCCTCCCCCTTCCCTCCCTCTCTCTCTCTCTGTGACAGTGATTGTGCGTGTGGTGTGTGTGTGTGTGTGTGAGTGTGTGTGTGGTGTGTGTGTGTGTGTGAGTGTGTGTGTGTTTGTGTGTGAGTGATTGTGTGTGTGTGTGTACGTGTATGTTGTGTGTGTGTGTGTGTGTGTGTGTGTGTGTGTGTGTGTGTGTGTGTGTGTGTGTGTGTGTGTGTGTGTGTGTGTGTGTGTGTTTGCGTGCTTATGTATATACGAAAATCATCTGATGTGCAAAATTTTCTTACAACGCGTGACTAATGTCTGTATGGATGTGCCATGTCTTTGTAATTACATGCATATCCTTCTTGACGGCTCGACACCTGATTAGGCAACCATCTCTCTGTCTGTCTGTCTGTCTGTCTGTCTCCCTCTGTCTGTCTGTCTCTCCTCTGTCTTCCCCTTCCTCTCTCCGTCCCTTCTTGTTACCAACAAAGAACTCTTCGTGTAGGTGTCAATATATGTGTCAATTAAGTGCACTATGTGGTAGCATGGAATGTTGGTCATACATCTAGGGAACTTCTCATGCCCCTGTTCTTCTGACACCAACCATTATTCTTTGTCTTTCTGAGTAGGAAATAAAACAAGCGGCACTGATACCAAATTAAGGATTGTTTGGTTGCTTGGTTGGGCGGGTGTTGTAGTTGGACTGTTGCTTTGATGTTTGTGTTAAAGGTTAGTTGCCTCTCCCTTTTCCTTTTATCTGTCTGTCTGTCTTTATTCTATTTCCTTTCTGTGTGTTGTATTCTACACAGCGAGTAAACGATCATGTTCATCAGCCTAGACAAAGTAATCACAGAAGTGAAAACTATAGGGTAGACTGCCAACAGTACCCACAACACTTGTCTAAGAGAAGCCATCATCTAACTTCTTTGACTCCTTCCCCCTGACTGTCCGACTTCAAACTAATATTTCCCCCCCCCCGATGTATCACTTGCTCCTTTCCCTTTCGTTGTTATAAGAACATTATTTGTCCAGGAACAAATCCGCCTTTTACAAGATCAGAAAATTAAAAGTTGCCAACGAAAATGAAACGATGCCAAAGAAACTTACATGACGCCTAGGAAAGACGATGCTAAAGATAACAATTGTGAAGTGATGGAAAACGACTGGTGGGAATTTACAGCAATGCCCTCTGCGAAGGGTGCCTGCCAATAGTCATACTAAAAAAAGACCCGTCTACACTGATCATCTTGTCGGTTCGACAACTGAGTAGGCATACTGGTCTGCAGCACCTGTTGTAGGTTTTCATCTGAAATGGAAGACCAGTCCTGGAGACACATGTTCTTCCACAGGCACTGCATGGGAAGGAGTCCAGCTGTCCTGGGTTCTGCTTTCTAAGGGTCTGTCCTGTTGAATAGCATGTGTTCTCAGCTGTCCATGTGCGATTGTGCCTTGTCTGCATTGCTGTCGCAAGCATGTTCTGATCAGGGTGATGTCTTACCAGTTAGTGATACTGATGCAACAGCTGATGAGGTTGATCTTTGTTGGTCTTCCCTGGTCACTGTTTCTTTGTTCTAGCTGTCCGTGCAGAAGCATCTTTGGAATGCAGCTGTCTTCTGTGCAGACAATGTACACTGTCCAACAGAATAGTCTCCCCATGCTTCAATGAATCTGAAGGAATAACATCCAGCTGATGAATGTATCGTCACTAGGTAGTCCAGGCCTCACAGCGGTTCAGTGGCGCTCAGGTACTCAGCACTCTTTGTGCCGAGGCTGATACCATCATGTCCTCACCACAACCCATAGGTCAACCTTTGAAAGTCACAGCTAGCCTTGGAAATACGCATCAGCCTTGCATAAACAGATCCACTTTTGTTCAGTCTACTGCCTAAGTGGCAGAATTTGTCTAAACTCATGTATCAAAGATCAGAAGTGTTTTTTTTTCATGCTTTCTTGTTTCTTTCGATCATAGTGTTGAATGACCTGGCACACGGGTTGTTTTATCTCCCCTTCTCCTACCCTAATATGGGGAGACGAGTGTTTTCCTTGGAAATAACCGCTTTGTCGATGTGTGTAGATACAAACACCACATCAGTCTGAGGTCCACAGTGGACGACCATCAGCCCACACCGACCTATGTGGACAGTCATAGCTAGAGACTTCCGGCAGCAACGTCTGCGTGTCCCTGTCACCGCTTCTCCATCGCCGCAGACCTTTGATATAGCTGGTGGTCGAACGTCTCGTTTGGCTTGACAGCACGCCTGACAGACACAAGGAATGTTTAAAGTACAGAGAGGATATGCCTTCTCTACCTTCTCTCTCCTACTGACGCCCGAACGTCCATTGTAAGTGTAGTTTTATTGCTTGGAGTATCCGTCTCCTAGTCTCTGGCTCAAAGGCATTTTTCGGAAGCACGAGGGGGTTACCCGGGTTGCGGCATAGTTGCTGGAGGCTCAAAGCATATCCGTGGAGTCAGGGTTGTCTTACGTCGAAATTGTGCAGCGCACTTTGGCATTTTGTGGGTTTAAATTCAAAGTTTTTCCTCCCCTAGATGGACTGTACTGACAGGTTAACGAGCTCCATCTACCCAGGTTAGAGGTTAAATCCTTACATTTGTTTTAACTCTCCACACCTCCTCCCCTTGATGGCGCCTATCTCCTCTTCCAGCTAAACTTTGTAGCCAGACCACCGCTGAAGATCTCAAGGAGGTGGGTGGGGGGAGGACCGGGGGTGGTGATCTGACTTTTTTGTGATGGGCGCTTTATCCATTATGCATTACTTTCAAAACAAATGCCCCTCTTCTGACCAAAACTTCTGAACATTCAAGGAGCGTCAAATCATTCAGCTCGATGCATCACAAAGAATCATTGACCAATCAATCAGAAAACAAACACTACCAATACTCACAGAGGAGTGTGTCTGGGCACACCGCGCGCGTGTGTGTGTTTGTTTGTGTGAATCAGTGATGGAGGATATGCTGTGTGAATAAAGGTGATACGGATAATCTATTGTGCTGGAGAAAAGAGAGTGTGGGTTGGGTTGCCTGTGGGTAGGTTTCTGTGACATCAGTCTATTAGGTTTTGATACGGCTCTTGTTGTTGTTGTAGTCGTTATTGTGGTTACTGTTGTTGCAGTTGTTCAGGATAAAGCAGATAAGGAAATATTTTTCATTACATTATAATCTAAGTTGTTTCATTGACAGATTGACACAAGGATAGATATAGAAACTAAACACTAAATGGGAGTTCAAGACCTTTTCACCGCATAAGGTTTTACTCTGCTATATGGCTTATGCCATGATCATTCTGGAATTTATCCATTACGCGGCATCTGTGTCGTCAGCGAATATGGACTTTATTCCGAGCACGGAAACACCATCTTGAGAAACTGAAACTAAGGAGAATTCGAGACACAGTGCCACAAATGTAATAAGAAAATGCAGCCAGTAACACACTGAGATGTTAAGTCCAGGAACAATAGCTACTGATACACAATACCTCACGCTATAAAGAAAACAAAGACAGTGGACAGAAATAAATAGAAGCTGTATGGGGCACAGAAGAACGCACAGAAGCAATAGCATACTTTATACATGACAGGCCCTTTTGTGCAGTGCAAAGGCGAAAAGTGAAGCACACTCTCTATCTCTGCGGTCTCTGAAGAAAAGATGTTTGAGATAATCTCAGATGACAAGGTTGGTATGAACGACGCACAACAGGGACGTGAGAATAAGCAGAGAGTGAGTCTCCTGCAAGGCACACGCATCAACTCAAGTCCCATCTAGAAGAGAATGAGCAGGCGAGTGGGACGTTCTCAGCCAGGTTCCAAACCACATACCGGGCAGCAGACGATTGCTTTGAACCCCAGATCTGCCGAGGGTGCAGGAAGTTATGATATAGGTGTCATTTGTTGCCAAAACTACCACTGTGTTCTCGATTTATTGATGTAGCGCCATTCGAGTATACGTAAACAACAATGACTGGCATGGAAAACACCCAGAGCGAGTGTAATAGACCTGCTGAGTGCCGGAAGAAGCAAAAAGCTGTGAAGCAGGATTCTGATCAAAACGAACTCTCATTCAAAAATCATCATTAAAATTGAAAGAAAAAGAACAGATACGGTTGTAGATTCTTTCAAAACATAGTATGGGCTCTTCATCAACTGGGTAATCCTTCAGAACGGTGAAACTGCCTCAAAAGACACTGACTGTCATTGTGAAAGTTTTTTTCTTTTTTTTTCTCTCTTTTTTTTCATTCTTTTCTTTTCTTTCTTCTTTCTTTCTTTGTTGTTGTTATTGTCACAATAAATTTACCACATGAAATTCAGCTGCTCTCCTCAAGGACAACGCGTCGCCGATCTGCAGCTTTCACCACCACCACCACCCTTTTTTTTTTTTTTCGTTTTTTATCTGTAAGCGTGTATGTGTTTGTCTACGAAATTGTACTTTTCTACACAAGTTTGCCAGTGACAACTCCTTTGTTGCAATCGGAACTTTAACATGCGCTGAGTGCGTGCTGCACACAGGACATCGGTTTGTAGTCTCATCCGGAAGTTTGGCACCAAGACCACCACTGGAGGGGAGGGTGGGGGGAAATCCCTGACCGATCCGTGATTGGAACCCGAGTTTCTCGCGTTCCCAACAGGAGCTTTGCGCACTAGGCCACACTCTCCATTATTGTAGAAGATTGGATAGACGGTATATACATTCTTCATTTGCTGATACAGATTTTTCATGTGCTGATAACGATAGCAATTCTAGAACCGTTTTCAGGTTCAAATTTGACGACAATTTCTGAAGTTGAAAACAGGTGAGTTTTTTTTTCTCTTTATGTTTATAAAAGAGCAGAACACAGCTAAACTTATGTACTTCACTTCAGCACTGTAACTTGTGTTTTATGGAGTTACAGAGATGCTGTAACATACATGTAATTATTGTCTTCCAAGCTGAGTGCCTCAGATAAGCCAAGCCTTGGGATTTTCTTAGACTTGTTGGTTGGCATTGTTGTTTCACCAGCAACATTTAATTAAGAAACCCACAGGCAACGTGTTAAACTGGAATCCAGTTATTTTTTCATCTAAACAGATGCCTCAAACTTGGCATTCAATGAAACCAACGGTACATAAATATCTTACGAGATCTTACGAGATACAGGCAGTTCAGTGAGGACTTCATACAATCTGTGTGAAAGAAACCCGTGGCCATGACATCCCATGACAGAACGGGGTGACTTCTCTTAGAACTGAGCACTTCCAACCCAGTTTCTGCTTGTCCTAATTGACGATTTGTTGGCACATAAAGACGCTTTATATTATCTAAATTTTGTTTTGTTTTCGTTTTTGGTTTTTCTCACGAAATAAGGTGAATGTCTTAAGTCCCATCCTGTGAAATCTTGGTTCTGTCATTTTCATCAGACTAATGTTTGCTGATCTCTCAATGTGAGTTTTTCTTCCATTGCTCACGACCCCTGCACCGTTCTGTCCCAGCCAGTATTTTTTAAGCAGCTAGCAAATTGCTTGGAGCAGACGACAAACAACTTGTTTTTCCGTATTCCGGATGGAATTACATTGGCAGCGACGTGCCGACGGGGATATTGGGTTCGTGTGTGTGGCTTGTTCTGGGGATCTGTTCACCACCTCCATTCTGTTTTCTGCTACACGACCATTGTCTGTAGGCCATAGGGACTGGCTGGGGACGGGGAGGTGAACGGGTTGTAATATGGGTGAAGGTAGACAGGCAGAGAGAAAGGGGCTGTGGGTGATGGGGGTTGTGGCGGGAGGGTTATGCATGGATGGAGAAAAGGAAGGCATACTGGAGTTGAGGGGGAGGAGGGTATGGCGGGAGACAGGGGGGGGGAGGCAGATGTGCAGTGCCAGCGTGGAACTACAGACCCTAAAGGCGTTGTCCACGACCGGTCTTTTGTTCTTTTCTTCTACCAATATATTTTCCACAATCATTGTGTAGCTTTAGGCCGCATTATGTCTCTACTGATTATGCATCCTCAAACACAAAATACTTTCAAGGTATAGCTTTGTGCTACAATCAAGGTATCGCTTTGTGCTGCATTAAACAATATCAAGGAATAGCTTTGTGCTACATTATGTCTCTACTGATATTGCATCCTCAAACACAAAACACTATCAAGGTATAGCTTTGTGTTACATTATGTCTCTACTGATTATGCATCCTCAAAACAAAACACTACCAAGGTATAGCTTTGTGCTACAATCAAGGTATAGCTTTGGGCTACATTATGTCTCTACTGATTATGCATCCTCATACACAAAATACTATCAAGGTATAGCTTTGTGCTACAATCAAGATACATGTATAGCTTTGTGCTGCATTATGTGTCTACTGATGATGCATCTACAAACCTAAAATATTATCAAATTCATTTACTCCATTCCATTCCGCTAATGACAAAAATGCTAATAAAACACAGTACACACAAAGGCAAAAAACATTTCAGCTTGTTTCACAGACAAGATAGGAGGCTGACATTTCAAATGAATGCAACGAACACAGCTGACCTGCCACTGGTTCTGTTGTTTTCTTTCCCTGTTTTCTTTGACTGTTTTGATGTCTTTCTATCATCAAGGCTTGTCTCACTTGTTTGAATATCGTGGTGCTGTACACGTAGCATGAAAACAGAACTTGTGGGAACGGTCCTCAGTCCACTCAGATGTCAATGAACAGCCATGTTGATGTTGGGGAAGGTGAAGTAATGGGAGATGTGCACCATAACGTCTTTATTACCTCTATTCTGATAGATAGCACGACAGAACTTTGGAATCTAGATAATAACTTTAATCTCAGTTTACAACATAAATCACTGACATGTCTCACAACTCATGTGATTGCTCTGGTCGTGGCAGGTTAGTGTTTTGGATATAAAACCGATGTCAAATATCTTATGTTGTCGTTAGAGTTGCCCGTTCATAGGGTTATCATGGGTTCCAGAAGTCGCTTATGTCGTTATGATGGTTTTATCTGGAACAGTTTATGGAACTTTTCGAGAACAAAAACTCTTTCTTAATTTAAATTCCTGTTCCAAACCATCAGTGTCGCCAGTTCCTTCACAACCTATCTTTCATGGAGACAGCCGTTCTGTTCAGGTTTAGGTATCAATAACTTAAAGGCACTTGGTTGCATTATTTGATTGACTGATTGCTTGGTTGACTGACTGACAAATTGATCGATTGACTGATTGATTGATTGGTTGATCTATCAATCGATCAATCGATTGATTGATTGATTAACTGATTATTTGTTCATTGTTCCCATTGACTTTTGGCATTGACAGTGTCAAACTATCAAATGTCCCAGCCCTTGCAACTAACTGGTTTGACACCCGGCCCCACTGTTGGCCACGTAGGCAGTGTCTGCTGGTCTGGAATGCCGCATGGCTCACTTGCTCTCTTTCAACAACACAAAGACCTTTCGTGTGTAAACCAATCTCTCTCTCTCTCTCTCTCTCTCTCTCTCTCTTCTCTCTCTCTTCTCTTCTCTTCTCTTCTGTCTGTCTCTTTGACACTCCGTCTCTGTCTCTCTCTATCTCGTCATATCTTGACAATCTTATCATCGTCAAAAATAAAGATTTAGATTATCCCAGTCGCCTCTCTCTTTCTCGACCGGAGAAAAAAATTAAATTTAAAAAAAGCCAAAAAGAAACCAAACAGAGAAAGAAAGAAACAACCCTCCACCCCACTCCTCAGAAAAATGGGGTGTCAGTTTAAGAGTTTCGCTGACTGCATGGAACAATTCTGCTGATTTATCCGAATAAGTACATTTTCTCAGCATTCAGTAACAGTTTTTGTATTCTACTGATAAGAATAATTTACGTAGCTTAGAGTTTTAAACAATATCTCAAATTCCACAACCGAACATCCAACAACCCAGGCAAACAAACAAACGAACAAACAAACGATTACGTAGCTTAGAGTTTTGTTTTAAACAATATCTCAAATTCCACAACCGAACACCCAACAACACAGGCAAGCAAACAAACGAACAAACAAACGAATACACGAACATGACAATAAAGTGAATACACCTATCTTCCTAACTCCCAACCCCTTCCCTAAAAACAGTCATACGATGTGTTCGTATTTTGATTGTGGTCAGTTTTAATAACTTTTAGGCGTAAAATGCGAGTAGAGATCCGAAAAAAAAAGACAGAAAGACGAAAATTTTAACAACAACGAAATAAACATATTTTAAAAAGTTATAAAAATCAATTTATCTCATGGTGATCATAACCTATCCGATCATAAAGACAATCACAGGTTTTAACAGAAAAAAGAGTAGGGGAAAAAAGTGAAAGTAATAAGAAATTACAGCAAAACAAACAAAATCACTGCAACACACACGCATATACGCCAGCAAGCATATTTGCACACGTATGCTACCCCACTGATGTTACGCTCCCCCGGCACAAAAACAAAACAAAACAAAAAACAAAACAAAAAACTACCGCGCAAAATCGAGGAAAAACGAACAATTAACTTACCTTCAGCCTCAGACTCGTAGCCAGCCGGTCAAGGTGGAAGACGAGAAGAGAGGTGAAGGGGAGAAAGAGAAGAACTCGAAGTGCCCACTCTCACCACAGCATGCACTGACCACTGGGGTCTCACAGGCTGTTGTGAGCAGCAGAGGCGAGTAGTGGACAAACAAGAAACAAGTCTGTCCAACAGTTGTGGCACTGTGCACGTTACACCACAACTATCTTCGGTTGTCAGCAGCAGCCGGCTTTTCCCGCTGGTGTGAACAGTCGGGAAGCAGGGTGCTTACTGGAAGGCGGAGTCTTCGCTCTGCAGCCTCATATAGCCGAGTGTCGGCATCCTTTGCCTGCCCGCAGCTTGCCTTTGACAAAAAGTGCTACCAGAAGCCCGCCATTCTCACTAAACTCAAACCGCTGGCACACGGAAGCCCGCCCCAAGTGGAGTCACACTTCTCAGTAACAAGACATTTTACAACACATTCACGTCACTTAACAAGAATTCTTTTTTTCAGTAATGATTTGTGAAACGTTTCCTAACAAGACTTTTTACTTACACATACGACACGTTACTTTACAATAATTTTCAGTCACACACATAATCGTCACCTAAAGATTTTTTAGTTACGACACACAGCTCTGAGATGTCCTCTAACGACACATTTTAGTTACGAGACATGACAAGTCATCTAATAATACTTTTAGTTATGGCACATAAAACGCCACAAACAAAACGTTTTAGTTACTGAAGCACATGACACTCTAACGCTTTAAACGATACATGACACGAACGACAGTCATCTAACAGAACTTTTTAGTTATGAGACACTCATAAAAGCCAAACCTTTTAGTTAAACGCATGACACGTCATCTAACAAGATCTTTTACATACCAGACGTGACGTGTCACCTAACAAGCTTTTTAGTTACACACTGACACGTCACTTATTAACAAGACTTTTAGTTAAACGCATGACACGCCATCTAACAAGACTTTTTGCTTGATACACGACACTTCACCTAAAGAGTTTTTAGTTAGCTAACATCCAAAAGGACACTTCTGATACACATTAACAAAGGATTTTTAGTTACGCTCATGACATTCACTAACAAGATTTTACTTACTGATGACACATGACACATCACCTAAAGAGAGTTTTTAGTTACGCCTTATGACATTTCACCTAACAAGAGATTCTACTTACTGATGACACATGACAACATCACCTAAAGAGAGTTTTTAGTTACGCCTTATGACATTTCACCTAACAAGAGATTCTACTTACTGATGACACATGACACATCACTAAAGAGAGTTTTTAGTTACGCCTTATGACATTTCACCTAACAAGAGATTCTACTTACTGTGTGACACATGACACATCACCTAAAGAGAGTTTTTAGTTACGCCTTATGACATTTCACCTAACAAGAGATTCTACTTACTGGTGACACATGACACATCACCTAAAGAGAGTTTTTAGTTACGCCTTATGACATTTCACCTAACAACAAGAGATTCTACTTACTGGTGACACATGACACATCACCTAAAGAGAGTTTTTAGTTACGCCTTATGACATTTCACCTAACAAGAGATTCTACTTACTGATGACACATGACACATCACCTAAAGAGAGTTTTTAGTTACGCCTTATGACATTTCACCTAACAAGAGATTCTACTTACTGATGACACATGACACATCACCTAAAGAGTTTTTAGTTACGCCTTATGACATTTCACCTAACAAGAGATTCTACTTACTGATGACACATGACACATCACCTAAAGGGGTTTTTAGTTACGCCTTATGACATTTCACCTAACAAGAGATTCTACTTACTGATGACACATGACACATCACCTAAAGAGAGTTTTTAGTTACGCCTTATGACATTTCACCTAACAACAAGAGATTCTACTTACTGGTGACACATGACACATCACCTAAAGAGAGTTTTTAGTTACGCCTTATGACATTTCACCTAACAAGAGATTCTACTTACTGATGACACATGACACATCACCTAAAGAGAGTTTTAGTTACGCCTTATGACATTTCACCTAACAACAAGAGATTCTACTTACTGGTGACACATGACACATCACCTAAAGTAAGTTTTTAGTTTCGCCATATGACATTTCACCTAACAAGATAGTTTACTTACTGACGACATATGACACGTCACCTAAGAAAACTTTTTAGTTACGAAACACAACACTGTGACATCACCAACGACAATTTTTAGTTTCGCACATGACACGTTAACTACCAAGACTTTTCAGACACACATTGACACGTCACTTGGCAAGATCTTTTCATCACACACATGATACTTCACGGAACAAGACATTTATGGTTACGACACATGACGCGCCATCGAACAAGAGTTTTTAGTCACACACACATGCCACGTTACCGGATAAGCGTTTTTAGTTTTTAACGATGCATGACACGTGACCTAACAAGACTATTAAGTTACGACGCATGACAACGTCATTTAATGCGGGCCCCAGTAACTCAGTTGGCTTGAGCGTCGGATTCACGTGCTAATGGTTGTGGGTTCGAATCCCGGGGTGCGCTACATTAAAACTGGCCTTCCCACTGTCCCATCTTAACATCATGGTTGTTCTGGTGGTGTCAGTATAGGATTAGATAGGCCCCCCTTCCCCCACTTCCCTGGGATGGTTATCCCCGTCGGCCATATCACTTGGGGTGGGTGTCGACGTAAAAACCGAGAAAAAACAAAACAAAAAACAAAACAAACACACAGAAAAAAACCGTCAACTAACAAAACGTTTTAGTCACGACAAATTACATGTCACCTAGCACGAGTTTTAGTTCAGACATATTCCACCACCATCATCATCAAGTGCCTTGCCACATGGCGTTGACGATCATGGCCTTCCATCTGTTTCTATCCCTTGTTGCTGCAAGCACCTCTTCCACCCTATCTGTTCGTTCGTTCGTTCTTTAATTTAACGTCTTTTCACTATAAGTCTGCAGCCAGTCCGTCCAATATTTTCTCCCTGGGTCTACCTGGTGCTCTCTTTCCCTCCAGCTTTCCCGTTGTGACCAGGTGCTCCAATTCTCCCCTCCTCATAAAATGGCCTAAAAATGTTGCCTGTTTTTTCCCCTAATCTTCCTTATGAATGATCTTCTTCTGTCTGCCTCCATCAAGACTGTCTCGTTTGTTTTCTTTGCTGTCCATGGAACTCTCAACATTCTTCTAAGAAACCACATCTCGGCTGCCTCAATCTTGTTCTGACTTTGCTTGTTGACTGTCCAAGGCCTCACAAACGTAAAACATTATCGGTTATATATAACATTAAAGAACTCTCTTCCTGATGTTAATTGACAGGCATTTGTTGGTAAGAATGCTTTTCATCTTCTTGAATGCTGTTTTGGCTTGGCCGATTCTGCTGGCTATTTCTGATGTGCATCTGCCGTCTGGTGAAATGATCGTTCCCAGTTACTTAAACTTGTGCCGTTTGCTGCTGTTTTGCATGATGAGATTTCATGTTTTTTACTGATCACCATGACTTCAGTCTTCTTGCTGTTTAGTTCCAACCCCTTACCTTTGCTTTCTATTTCTAGTATATCCACAATTTTTTGTAGGTCTCTTTCATTTTCTGCAATTAGCAGATATCATCTGCGTATCGAATGTTGTTTATCACTTTTCCTCCAACCTTTAATCCAGGGTCTTCCTCTCGGTTTCTCATGATGCTTTCGCTGTAAAGTGAAAACACATCTGGTGACAAAACACAACCTTGTCCATATAAGCCAAAAAGAGCTATAGTTAAGGCACATAACCCATATCACGTAACCCATAAAGAGTTTCATTTATGATACGTATCGCGCAACCATAAAACACGAGTCGCACCCGTGTGCCCTCTGGCCTGCGCACGTTCAAAGATCCCATGGTAATTGATAATCGTGAAGATCACGGTACGCACCTGGCTGCCCGAGCATTGAAATATTGGAGAGATATGTTTATTTCCCATGTCCCTCCCCTTGAAGCCCAATTAGCCGTCTTGCCTTTCTAAAGTCTTGGTTAAAACAAAATAAAGCAAAAAGAAAAACAAAGCAAGACAGATTGAGTGAAAGAGAAAGTGAGCAACAGAGGCAAGGGGAAAGAGAAGAGAAAAAGGGAGAATATGCTGGAACAGTGTATATATATATATATATATTATTTTATGTGTATGTGTGTGTGTGTGTGTGTGTGCTGTGTCTGGATGTGTTTATATGTCTGTGTCTGTGTGTCTGTGCCTGTGTGTCTGTGTGTGACAAAGAGGATGACAACTGGAGTCAAGCATCACTCGCATAACAGGAATGAATGTACCTTCCCTCAGTAGTGTGTGTGTGTGTGTGTGTGTGTGTGTGTGTGTGTGTGTGTGTGTGTGTGTGTGTGTGTGTGTGTGTGTGTGTGTGTGAGTGTATGTGTGATGTGTGTGTGTGTGTGTGTGTGTGTGTGTGTTGAGGAGAGAGAGAGAGAGAGAGAGAGAGAGAGAGAGAGAGAGAGAGAGAGAGACAGAGGGAGGATGACGGCGTGATAGGGCGGTACTCCACGCTTACATATCTTGACGTCAACCATGCCCGAGAGACACAGAAATCCGCCATAATGGTCCGCAGATTTCAGCAACACCCTCAGTGACGCATCTGTGAAGTGGATGAGACTCAGCCGTCTTCCTAATGAGTCCATGGCACGCTCAGTTCTAGACAAAAGCCGGTCGTGGCTGAAAAATCCCACAATGACTTAGACAGGACTTATGGGGATTCGGACCCACAATCTTCTAGTCAGTGGTGCATTGCGCTAAACACTCACCATGGCGACAGGTCAGCATGTCCAAATCTGTTTGCTGAATCTGTATGCGAACATTTTACTTAGGACCGAATTATAACATGTTCACGATAGATTAAAAATAGGGGTTTATTACATCGCGCAACTTCTTGAAAGCCAGTTGCCAGCTTAATGGACAGTGGAGAAATCTTTGAACGGGCAGAATATAATGCAAAATATGGTGTAAATGTAATCTTCCTTTTTTTTCACCTTTCCTGGTGTATATCATTTATCAAAAACTGTATACAAAAAGATAACATGGAGATTAATGACAATAAATCTTTGCAGATACTTCTGCGTTGAAAACTCTCTACTCGCTGTGAAAAGGTACTTGGCTGTGTTAGTATTTTGATAAGAAATAGACAGTGACCCAAATTGCTGATTAAAGTGGAATAAAAAACTTAATCGTACAAATATTTGGAACACTTTTTTTCAACAAAATCCACAAAAATCAGGACACCAAGCTTAAATGGTTTAAAATTCGAATCGTCCACAGAATACGTGCAAGAAATATTGCTTTGAAAGAAATGGAAATTGTCATTGACGACCCCGGTATTTCCCGTGGGAACATAAAATTAATACTGAAATCTTTTATAGAATGTAATTAGATAAGGAAAGTGTTGGCAGAACTTTGAAACATTGTTGCATGAAAAGTGTATTCTTTTTTCAACACGAAACTCAGTGAAAATGTTGTCTGCCCGAAGCAGACTTTGGATTGAAGACGGACGTGGTTCTTAACTTTATAATACTATTCCTTAAAAATGTAAGATGTCTGATACCTTACCAGAATTTCAAAGTTGTGAAACATAGGCACAAAGTCGAAGACTATCACGTTAAACTCTTAAGTATATGATCATATTTCAGAGAGGTATGTTGCTCTTTTCTGCAATTCTTTAAGCATCCATTGTAAGTAGAGCCATGTAACGTAGTATCTGTTTGTAGCAATGATGATGCACGGTTTCTTTTTATACTGTATGACTCACTCGGACAAATTACATGTATCATGTCCTTGACTAACTGTCAGACTGACGTGTTGCTTTGTATTTTGACTTTCTCTGTTGCTGTTTCTCCATACGTTTTTTTCTTATTGCATATTTTGCGCCCTTACCTTAGTATGATATATGTGTTCTCTGTAATGTGTCAAGGGATATTGTACACCGTAAAGAAAAACTAAAAAGTAGTTTGAGAAAACATGTTTTACCGTCAAGGAGTTTAACTTTCTTTCTTAAGCTGTCTGGCAATATCTTGTATCTGTTGTTTGCTTTGGTTCTGTTCTTGTTTTCTTTCGACAAATGATACATTGTTGGTATGGCTTGGATAACCTTTTCTTTATCATTTTCTCTTTTCGTCTGTCTGTCTGTCTCCGTCTCTGTCTTTATCTCTGTCTCTCCCTCTCTGTATCCTGTCTCTGTCTCTGTCTATATCTCTGTCTCTGTCTGTCTGTCTCTGTCTGTCTGTATGTCTGTCTCTCTCTCTCTCTCTCGCTCTCTCTTTCTCTCTCTCTTTCTCTCTCTCCCCTCTCTCTTCCCCTCTCTTTTCCTCTCTAGCTCTCTGACTCCTGCTTGACATAGTGGCCGGCAGCAGCGATAAACCAAAGAAGTAGAAAATAATCTTGACAGCAAAGACATACAGTCTTTGCTGTCAAGATTATTTCTACTTTTTGTAGAAAACTAGCGACCAACTTTCGACCCACAG
>CM060305.1:28738865-28751365 GCA_030674185.1 Monoplex corrugatus | reverse complement strand
ACCAGTAAATTACTAGTAGACATCAAATAGAGAAGACTAAAATACTAAAATGTATTGGCCATGTGTCACGTAGCAAGAACACAAACCTGATGGCAACCATTTTACAAGGAAAAATAGAGGCAAAAAAGGAAGAAAGGCAGACCTCCAATCTCATACATCGAGAACATAACCAACATCAGTGGCCTAAATATTCAAGAAGTTGTCCACAAAGGTCAAATCAGAGCCGTTTGGAAGAGAGTAGCGGTGTCAAAGAGTTTTCAATTTCAATTTCAATTTCAATTTCTCAAGATGACGTCTCCGCGCTCGGAATGAATTCCATATGCACTATCCTCACAGGTGCCATGTGATGGAGAAAATCCAGAATGATCACGGCATAATCCTTAAGCCTGCACATAAACCCAAGAGCTGGCCGGGACTTCAGGTCCTACCTAGATAGTTTCATAACCATGAGGTCGTAGGGGAGCGAGGTGACAAAGACCTCAACTTTTCTCGGGGCCAGCACCACAAGGGCAATAAGGCTAAGTGGTCTTCAAGGGGTGAGACCTCGGAAATCAACCTATCTCTCCAATGTTTTATACCAAGGCAGCCGGGCAATGCCCTGCTCTTCACGATTTTCATCTGCCATGAGATCTTTACTGTGCGCAGCCAGAAGGCACACGCGTCCGACTCGTTTTTCATTTCCTTCCGAAGGGCTAGACGTTCAGTTCGATTTTCCGGTCAAACTGAGGAGAAAAGTCGAGGCATCTACAGGGAGCGAACCCTGGAACCTCTAGTTTAGATATTGGCAGGCGAACGTCTGAACCATTCTGCCACTCTTCTACCTAAAAGAGTGTCAAAGAGTGCAGCGGCCAACACTGAACCCGGTGACGCCGACAGGTGTGAGACTTCTCTTATCATTATCATCATCATTACCACAGTTTGGGTGTGTGTTGGTGGTGTGTGGGTGTTGTGTGTGTGTGTGTGTGTGTGTGGTGTGTGTGTGTGTGTGTGTGTGTGTGTGTGTGTGTGTGTGTGTGTGTGTGTGTGTGTGGTGTGTGTGTGTAAATGCTTGATGTGTACGAAAATTTGTGTGCGTTTCATCTTGGTGGTGATCGTGGTGGTGGTGGTGTGGTGGTGTGTGTGTGTGTGTGTGTGGGGGGGGGTCTGTGTGTGTGTGTATGGTCTGTGTCTGTGCTGTGTGTTGTGTGTGTGTGCACCCGAATGTGTGTTCGAGAAAAAAGAACTTAGTGTGCTGTGATTGATTATCTCTATATCAATTTCGATATCAAAAGTTTCCAATTTCATTGCTTACCGTCTGATCCTGCAATGTTTATAACATTTGTACTTAGATACCAAATCCAAAAAACTAAAATGACTAGGCAAATAGAAGAAAGAAAACACATTCGCGCACACAGACACACACAGGGACTCGCACGCACACAGACACAACCCCCTCCAACACACACACACACACTTTCACACACAGACATTTCACACACACACACTTCACACACACAAACACACACACACACACACACACACACACACACACACACACACAAAACAAACATATACGAACTCACGGACATACGCAGACACACACGTGCACACACACTACGCACACACACACACACCACACACACACACATATATATATATATATTATATATATATATATATATATTCACACACACACACTCATACACACACACATGCATGTGCACACAAACACACACAAACACATACACACACAGACACACACATTCACACATGCATGTACACACAAACACACACACAATATACACGCACACACAAAAACACCACACACACAACACACACACACACACACACACACACACACACACACACACACACACACACACACAAACACAACACACAAACACGCACAAAACGAATGTTTTACAGAGTCACTGTTCCCACCACATGTGTCATGACAGAAATTATCTAGGTTCTAACGAAGCGCACAGCAATTAATATCAAATAGCAAGAGCACTAACAAGCTGGAACACCATCAAAACTGTCGAATGTCAAAGAATGTAGCATTCTCTCAAACATCCAAGATTTCAGTCGGCCAAAGACCTTTCCTCTTGGATCCGGTTCTTTGGCAGACCATTCCAATTCATCCCCAATGAGTAAGATCTGCCATACTGAAGAAAAGAGAACGGTAAAATGATGACACAGTTGGTTGCAAATATTACTTCAGGGTATTATGCCTATGTGTAAACAATCTGTGTACAAGTTCGTGAGTGGTGGCGGTCATTGATTTAATGTCTGTTTACTTAAGTGGCTTTAGACAAGAAAATAGATAAATAAATAAAATAAAATAAAATAAACCAAAACGAAATAAGATAAAATGAAACAAAATAAAACAAGATAAATGGATGGGTGGGTGATGGGGATTGGGAATGGAGATGGGGGTGTAAATGCAGATGGAGGAAGATGTGTACGTGTATGTATGTGCGTTTGTGTGTTTGCATGAACGGTGAGTGAGTGTGTGTGAGTGTGTGTGAGTGGTGGTGGTCTTTGATTTAATGTCTATTCACTAAAGTGATTTTAGAACAACAACAAAAAAGAAAAAAAAGAAAAAGGTGGTGGGGTGGGGTGGGGGATGATGAGGAGGATGAAGAGGATATTTGAAAATTGTCAATTTTGATCTTGAGAAAAGATGATCCAGAAAACAACTGTTTCGAGGAGGGGAAGCTAAAACTAACAAATAACGTTACCATATTTAACGATTTAAACAAACAAACTCGCAAACAAAATTAATAAATATCCAGAAGAAATGAATAAAAATAAAAATAAGAATTAATTAACAATAACAATGTGAGTGTGTGTGTGTGTGTGTGTGTGTGCGTGGTGTCGTGTGTGTGTGTGTGTGTGTGTTGTGTGTGGTGCGTCGGTATGTGTGTGTGTGTTGTGTGTGGGTTTTGTGTGTGTGTGTGTGTGTGTGTGTGTGAGAGAGAGGCAGAGCGAGAAAGAGAGACAGAGTGTGTGTGTATGTATGTATGTGTACGTGGTGTGTGTGTGTGTGTGTTTGGTGTGTTGTGTGTGTGTGTTGAGCGTGTGTGTATGTGTGTGTGTGTGCGCGGCGCGCGCGGTGTGTATGTGTGTGTGTGTGTGTGTGTGTGTGTGTGTGCGTGTGTGTGTTCATTCGTGATTGTGAAACAGAAGTTGGAATTTATCGTTCCTGCCTTTTGAAAATTTGCAAGATACTGGTTGTTCCATCGTCGCACATCATAAAACACAACACATATGATGATGATGATGATGATGATGATGATGATGATAATGATGATGATAGTGATAATGATGATGGCAGACTTGGCCGTAGATCTGACGATGAGTTAAGCATAGTGGTCTTCAGCGTCTGGTGTGGGTTTTCGTGTGGGTATAAGCCAATCCTAGAGGCACATGTCCTTCACCAGGCATGCATACGAAGGAGTCCTGAGACACTAAGTTCTGTTTCTGCCAGTCACTCTTCTGTTGAACCATTATGATGTCGTTTTAGTCAGTTTAGTTCTTTTCTCACACTGGACGAAACGCAGGGAAGTTTCAGTCTTTACCAACGAAATAAGAGGGAAGCAGGGAGAATTTTTATAATATTAATCAAAGGACATAACTCTTGAGAATTATCTCCCATGTTGTACTTCTCAAATCTAACACAGTTTGCGCTACCCATTCAGCTAGCATAGAAGCAGATACAAAGTACAAAAACAGTAAGCTCAGAGAGTTATGTCCTTTGATTAATATTTCAGTCTTTACTTCCCAGTTTTTGTATTTGGTGTTTGTGATCTTACGCTTGACAAAGGCCAGTTGGCCGAAAATTTGCGCCTGTCTTGTCTGGTTGTATTAAAATTTATACGCGTTCTGATTTTTTTTCGTGTATTTTCTGGCTTCCATTCTTCGTAATTCATATGTGATTGCGCCTTGCGTGCACTCTTAACACCAGCATATCCTGTTGCAAGCAGTGTCTTCCCAGTTAGTAGCGTTGATGCCGACGTTGATGGGGTTTGCCCTCAGATTATTCTTGTGTAGCTTTAGAGGTCTTCCCCGTCGAAGTATCATTCCTTCAGCTCTCTGTACGTGATCACCTTTGGGATGTCATTGTCGTCCACACAGTCAGCGTGTCCTGCTCCAAGAAAGCTGGCACTTGATGAGTTGACAGTCAGTGTTTGACGAGCAGCATTTCTTTAGAACCTGAGAGTTTGGACACTCAGTCTTGCCACGTGATCCAAAACAAGTGCCCGCGCCCAAGCAAACAGGAACCAGAAGAACAAGTAAACCAAAGTGAACGCGTATTCAATACAACAAGACAAGACAAGCGCAAATTTTCGGCCAATTGGCCTTTGTCAAGCGCAAATGCACGGTCACAAACAACACCAAACAACGGATAATAAGAAGAGGACTAAAATCTTCCCTGCCGCCTCGTCCAGTGGATAAAAAGGGACCAACGTGATGTTGCAGATCTTGCATTTGGTGGGACTGCTCCATTTGTTGAATGTGTCTTCGGTGGTAGCCCGGGTAGTGCAGCAGTACAGCAGGCCGCTTTGGATCGCTGCTCTGTATGCAGAAATCTTCGTAATGAGTATAATGCCATGGTCTTGCCCCAACCCTTCGGTCAGCCTTCCAAAGACAGGGACAGTCTTGGAGAAGCACAGCGTCACGTCGTATCAAGAGATCTATTTTTGCTCAATGTACTGGCCAAGTATCAGAATTTGCCTACAGTCTTAATGTCCTGGTCGATGATAATAACTGGAGATATTGAAGAAACAGTAGTGTCGTATGGTGTTGGCTGAAACATAGCCTTTGTCCTGCTGAGGGAATTTTTTTAGGACAAAGCGTTTGCAGACCGCTGCAATTGACAGTGATACAGTACTCGTCCTCGTGTGAGTGTGTGGCCAGTGTGCAATATATTGCGTGCGAAGAGAATTCCTTAAGATTGCTTTGAACACTTTGGTCTTGGTATGGAGTATCCACAGATTAAAAAATTTTCCGTCCGAATTAGTCGCATCCCCACCACCACCCCCACTTGTCAAAGGGAATGCTTCATTGTTCCGGCATGCCTGCATGCCAACCAGCTTAGGGGAATTTATGTGAAGGGTGATATAACGCCTGTTGGCTGTGGTCAACAGCTGGAAACATGCCATTTGATCTATACAGAAAATGATATGTAACAAATGTCGTAGCTTTAGAGAAAAAAGGCTAATTATATTCATCTTTAAAGCAGCCTATACAGCAAGGTTAATGATTTTCCTGATGAGCTTATAATTATTGTTGTTTTCTTTTCTTGTTTTGTGTCATGTCATGCTGATATGATTGATTGTATTGCTGAAGTGTATCTTATTGCATAATATGATCTGTCAAGTGCAAAGCGCTTAGGTGCTTCCCTCCTGGAATGTTATGCTATGATCATAAAAGCGTCATCATAAATCTTCATTATCATTATCACGTGCTGAAAATGTAGCATAGCTTGGGTTTTCAAAAAAATAATTTGCCGATAAAAATTGTTTAATTCACGGAAAAAAACAAAACAATCAAGAAACAAAAACAAAAACAAAATGGTATTTGTTTTGAAAGAATACAAGAACAGAAAGAACACTGTTTTCCCTTTCATACAAAAGGTGAAGGACAATGAAGAAGGAGGGAATGGAGAAAATGGAAAGTGGGAGGGGATGTAAAACACTTTAAGCGGATGGAGGAAACACGAGAAACGACGGAGAAGTGAATGCTCTATCTCAGCTCCGCACGACAGGAAACCTGTTTGGTCGTCATCAGTTGCTGAGTCACACATCATATTAAATTTACCATAAGAATTGCTTTCTGTGGACGAAAGAGAAGTTTCATATCAGAGGGAGGCCGTGCGAGAGAGAGAGAGAGAGAGAGAGAGAGAGAGAGAGAGAGAGAGACAGACGACGACAGACAGACAGAGAGGGAGAGAGAAAGAGACAGACAGACAGACAAACAGAGAGAGAGAGAGAGAGAGAGTCCCCTGATGATCAGCGTAGATGTCTTCGTTGTCCAAGAACGGATCCTTGAAAAATTTGGACCATACATTGTGAATATATATCACTGGGCATGACCCATTATTTAACCGACTTTACTGGACACAAATTATTTCGAATGTCGGAGAAACGATTTTTGGCTCTTTAAAGACGGATTTAATTAAGTTTGAGTCACATGTTTGGCATGACAGAGTGTCTTGAGTCGACAAGCAACCTGAGACAGCTTGATTTTTTGATGTCTACAGTACATCAAAAGGCGACAGAAAAAAAGAGAATGTTTGTAGTATTTGACCATTTATCAGACGCCCAACTTGCCGGAAGGAGATCTCGACTGTCGACCGAGAGGGAAGTGAGATGGAGAGGAGATTGGTCTGTAATTATGGACGGACATGAAAAGAACTATATGCAGTAGTGTTTCATGTCTAATTGCCAAGGGAAAGGGGCCGGCAACTGCGGTTAAATTAATAAGGCAATGTAAGACACGTAGCCACTCCACATTTTACGCACCACATTGTTACACTTCACGGTGATAACACGGGGGCAAGTGGCGTGCGTCATACGTTCCTGTAAACCAGGATGTCTGGCACCAGAAGTCGTGGTGTTTGTTTATCGCTGATAGAACAGAAACAAAACGGGGCGAGGAGGAAGAAGACAAAAGAAGGAGAAACAAAGAAATTACCCTCTACTACCCCCTACGTGTTTAGAGTTGTTCAGTTCATGGCCCATAATATATAACATATTCCGCTCACTGTCTGTCAGGATTTGCCGGTCATTATGGTATAGGGGGCTCTGGATAAGGGGTTGTATCCTTCACCTCTGGCAGCTGCATCCTACTTGTAAGATGGGTGGAAACTCTGATCCCCATCTGTCTCCTAAATCTCTCACGTCTGGTTTCAAGTGTCACAGCTCCACACACCCCTCAGCTGGTGGGCTGAATAAAGTAATGGGGTGATGTTGACATGATATCACCGGGCGGACGAACTTCTTCAGATAAGTCAACAGCCTGGGTGGAGAGGCTCCCAGGTAGCGTTCATGACCAGGGTGAGCCACCAGTGGGAGACAGGATGGCAACTTGGGTCATGGGTTACATGCCTAACAGACTGCTGTACCCTAGCTCATCATACTGTGTGTGAATGTGTGTGTGTGTGTGTGTGTGTAGGTGAGGCAGAAAAAGAATGACAATTTGGGTCAAGGGTCACAGGCCCAACAAGACGACTGCACCATAGCTCAGTATCTTGTGTGTATTTTCTATGGTTCGTTATCCTCTGTGTGTGTGTGTGTGTGTGTGTGTGTGTGTGTGTGTGTGTGTGTGTGTGTGTGCTTGAGTGGATGAGACAGAGAAAAGATGACACTAGGTTGGAAGCTTGGGTCAAGGGTCACATGCCTAACAAGATGATTGCACCCTAGCTTAGCTTCGCACGCATGTGTGTGTGTGTGTGTGTGTGTGTGTGTGTGTGTGTGTGTGTGTGTGTGTGTGTGTGTGTGTGTGTGTACATGTGTATGTCTGTGAATACGTGTATCCATTTATGTTATGTGGCGTCTTTGTGCTATGGTTCTCAGTGCTTATATCGCCGTGATTCCTGAATATTTGAAGAGACATGGGAGGAATGGATCTCAATCTCCTTTTTCGTATACACAATAGCCTCAAGATAAATGGCTTTTCAAGTTGTGCCCCATTTCACATGCCCGTATATTTTCAAGATTTCTGCTTTTATGTAGAGTGTTTTTTGCTCCCACTTCGAGATCTCCCTAGGAGCAGACGTGATAAATGGCACTCCATTGTAAATGATAGCGTCACGGACACTTTGCAGACTGCAACTTATCTATCCTGGGTGATAGCTTTGTGATTCTACTGTATGCCCAACTATCAGACAAAACTTAAGTGTGTCAAAACACTTTGTAAAGAAAGCATGATGCTACAATGACTAATCGCCACCTTCCCCCCCCCCCTTACTTTTAAATAGAAATTTCCCTTTCCTTCTTTCTTTCCGTTATCTTATACTAGAAACAAACTATGTAAACATGCGTTCGATTAGCAAAGAGATAAAGGGAAAGACACTGGGAAATCTATACTGACATATCTTGTGCGGTCGTTGCCTCTAGCAAAGTCTGTTCATATACACTCTGCCTGAAGAGTGAAAAGTACGCTTTATTTTTACTCTAAGTAAACATTTACGTATACGCCCGCGCTGTCATTGAGTCGATCTGAGTCGTATTTTTCAGCAGCGAGGAGGAAGACAATTGCAGACGAAGAGGAAAATAATTAAACAAAAAGAAAAGAAAATTGCATCTCCATTTTTCATCTCCCGTACGAAGAATGAGTGTTTAATATTGATCGGAGAGCGTGTGTGTGCGTGCTTCGCACTTTCTCTCTTTCTTTGGTGTGTGTGTGTGTGTGTTGTGTGTGTGTGTGTGTGTGGTGTGTGTGTGTGTGTGTGTGTGTGTGTGTGTGTGGTGTGTGCGTGTATGAAAACAAAATAGTTCAGCACAGATTTTTTCAGCTGTTTAGGGTCGATTTTCACCAACTTGGGTCACAGAACGTTTTGAGTAGTTAATTGTGAACGTTTAAATATAAAAGTTATGGTTCCAAAATGTCAAGAAATTCTCTTGAAAATGTCTTGGTTATTTGAAGACCGATTTTAACTTAATCTGGAGGAAATGTTCTAGTCGGTCAAAAATGTAAACCTCTGAAGTCTCATTGAATTCCGGTTCAAAGTCGTGTTGCAGCTGGGCAAAATGTGTTTGCAAGTGTTAGAAAGTATATCTCAGTTTATCGATAGATTTTGATTACACTTATACCAAGAAATATCCAACCTAGCGTATGGTTCTGAATACAAAAGCCCCGAAAACTGTGGCACAGTAACTGAACCGCTCATTTTAAATGTACAAAAACGAAAATACGTGGTACTCACATATGGGCCGTTTATAAATCGACCTGAATCAAATTCGAGTCATATGTTTGATGCCATTCGGAAGTTCATCGCTGAAAAACTTCCAGATCAGTTGACTTTCACTGTACAACACAAGAGATACAGGTGAAACAAAAGATTGTATGACTGGATTGATTTCAAATCCCTTTTTTTTAAACTAATTCATTTTCAAACAATCATAATTCCTCTTTCTTTTCTTTCCAAGGTGTACTGAAAGTCACAAATTGCATGCATGTGTAGAGGAGTGGGACTGATTCATATCGTACGATGTGTCAGCCGATCTGCTACCTAAATGTATCCACGAAGAATTTATGGGAGCGGAGGTCATTTACAAATGGGGCTTTCCATATCGTGGATAAAAGATCCGAACAAATAGAAATATGAATACATCCAAGTGCTTCCGAGTCACATTCATCGAAAATATCAACACTTTTCACAAAGAATTTCCGGGTGTGCTTGATAAAATACAACTTCACCAGTGTTAAGAGAATATAATTTGAAGGTTTCCGACTAGAAAGGTTTCCGACTAGAAAGGTGTACCAGCTTTCTCTATTTAATATCATACACCATTCTGGTAGGTAATTTTCGAATTACGCTTACTGAAATATGAAGCGACGGTTGTGTGAATACACTGGACACAAGGAGATTTTTTTAAGTGGGTGGGTGGGTGGGCATTTCTCTACCTGATGAAGTTATATAGATTCTACGCTTGATTCATTAAGGAATGAGCATTTATGTTTTCCACAGAATATAACGAAAACAAGCATCAGCTGTTTCCTGCAACATCTATGTTTATCAGTCTTTATAAAGCATTTTACCGACACACCAAGAAGCGATGATTGTTTGACTTTAGATATCGTTTGTGTGTTTGTCGTTATTGACACTCTGACACACTGAACAGGGAAAATATTAACATGACATAACTGTCTCTGAGCTTTCTAATGCATTTCAGCGATATATTCAGACATATGTAATACGAGTTTCGTTCTTCACTTACAAAGTTATGCAGCCTGGATCTCATCGCAGAAACGATTTAATGACATTCGCAGAAGGGAAAGAAAAACATGTCAAACGAAGAACCAGTGAGTTTTTATCATGCGAATTTCAGGTTTAGGGGGTTTTCTTTTCCCTTCTGATTCGTCAAAGTGTGGGTGTGGTATCTTCTGCTTATATGCCATGGGGTCACTGCGGTTGTTTCGATTCATTGCCATAGGGTGGGGGGTGGGGGTGAGAGGGACAGAGGGAGGGAGAAAGGCGTATAGAGGGAGATTAAACTGTTACCCCGGAGATTTGGGATGAAAGGATCATTTACGCTTCATATTTGTGATTATTTCTTTTCACACACACACACACACACAGACACACACATACACACGCGCAAGCACACACATATACACCCCCCCCCCCCCCATTATTCTACATATACATACTGATGCACATGTCTTTGACACATAATCCCATATCAAATACACACTTTCAAACACAGACGCTGTCAAGAAGAAATTGATTTTAATTATGTCACACACGAGTCCACAGACTTTCAGGATTCACACACAAAAAGAAAATCACTGTCATCAAAATATGTACCTCTCGCCCATTTTTTTTTCATAGGAAGAATATTTTTTATCATACGAGAAAATCAACTGCTAAAAATGTAACTATAGAAACAAATCAATAAAACAATAAATGAAAACTGCAATTCATCAAGAATATGAAACGAAAACATGTACCAAGCTCCCTTCATTTACAAGTACATAGTCTCACAGAAATCAGTGACAGAGTACTGACCTCTTCCAAACAATCGGTTCAGCATACTATCGAAATAAAGAAACTAAGAAAATCCATGACTGCCAAATCAGATTTTGTCAGAATATATTGCCTCAAAACTTGAACCAAACTTAATCGAACCTCTGAGAAGCAGCCTGTCTTTTCGTTCAAAGAAATCTCAAAGCTAGTTAAATTACTTCAACAACAGCACACCACTCTATATTCTAGGATGATGTGACTCGAAGAGGAGCCATGTCTGATCAAACTAGCCCATTTTTGTAACTACCACTTGAGATGATCCATCTGTAGATGAACAGGACACACACACACCACACACACACACACACACACACACACACACACACACACATACACACACACACGCGCGCGCGAGCGCGCGCACGCGAATCATCTTCCCCTCTGAAAATGAGCGTGGCAAAATGCAAAGGGCCAAATTCACTTTCACGCAACGGCGTATTCTTTAAGTTAACTTACATGATATGAAGTTAACTTGCTTATATAAAAGCAGCACACATTGTGAGTGGCACACATGCCATCTGATAATATCTATACAACTGTGCATTTGCCGCGGTTCATGTGCCAGACCAAGAGTTTATCAAAAACTGCAGAAAGTGTCAAATACCTAGCTCCAGTTACTGATATGCAAAACATATCTCGCAAATTAAATGCACACATTGTACAGTGTTTTAATCATTCAAACAAAATATATTTCAAGCACTGGTAAGTACAAATGAAGGGGCACGCTTAAACCTGATAACGCTTCTTCACAAACAAACAATGAGATGGTTATACAAATTCTTTTGATGCAGCATTATTACAAACACTATCGTTAAAAAATTGACATAGATATCATCAACTATATGTTAAAATACTCTTTGCACTTTTTTCGTTATTTTTTTATCATTTGGGCAAGATAGTTTATTGAAAAAACAACAACAACAACAACAACAAAAAAACCATCAAAGTTTAGTCTTAACTTTGTCGAAAACAAACCGTTCAAGGTATAGGAAGGAACTATTTCACTTAAACGTTCCAATTTTTCTTTTACATTTTGATCTCAATTTCAATAAAAGGGAAAACTTCCAGTGAAGAATATACCTTCGGGATTACGAAGTTGATGGCATTTTTTGTAAGATGTATTAATTAAAACCGTGGGGGAGAAAGAAAGGATTCTTTTTCTGAAACATGTTTTTGGAATAGCAATATTTTGATGTCATTTTCTGATATAATGTAATCATTTTAGGGGAGGAATGTCTTCAGTAAAAATGGTTTTGGAAATACAATACTGATGTATTTTTATGCAGTGTTTTGAAGGATGATTATCTTCAGCAAAACATGTTTCGTGACTAGAATTTTGATGTCATTTTCTGATGTAATCTATTCAGTATAAGGGCAGGAATGTTTTCAGCGTGTGTGTCGTTGGATATGGAGTTCTGTTGCTATTTTTTTTATACGATATGTTTTTTAAAGTTTCTCTTGAAGTTACTGTGTATAGTTTGCCTTCTGTGGCTACCGTGGAAGATGGAGGCAGATTCAACATCATGTGATGCCCGTGACGCCAGGCTCACACAATGGACACTGGTCAGCGTCTCTTGTACATCATGTTGTGTCGATGAGCTCTCTAAACCCACAGAAACACACACAACATGAGAATCAATGTCCACGCGCACGCACGCATACACACACAAACACACACGAGCGCAGTTGTGCGCACAGACTGTGCGTTCACACTCATGTTGACACACACACACACACACACACACATGAATGCACACACACA
>CM060305.1:28723865-28736365 GCA_030674185.1 Monoplex corrugatus | reverse complement strand
TGTTTGTATGTGCGGTTTCTGTACAGACTTGTGGTTTTGCTCATACCTATCTCTCTCTCTCTCTGTCTCTCTCCATCTGACACACTGTTGTAGTCCACGTGCAAAAGATTGTTTCACAGTGGCAAAACAACAGTAATAACAACAACAACAACAGCAACAACAACAACAACAAATAAACAACAACAAGAATACAAAAACAAAAAATACAAACAACCAACAAGCCTATTCTGATTCTGTGACAAGTGCTGGACAATATAAATTTGTCGTAACATGTGAAAGTGATTCCGCAAGTGATCTTCACCTTCACACACACACACACACACGTACACACACACACACACGCACACACACGCACGCACACACACACGTACACACACACAGAACATATGCATGCACGCATGTACACACTTCCTTTCCCACTGTCAAAGACAACGCATACTCACAATCATTAAAACACAGCAAAAGGCAGGGCAGTGAACTTGCTGGGAGAAAATAAGGCACACAATGCACCACCGGCCCCTCTCTTGCATTGTGTAGATAAAACCACCAACACCACTACAACAGAACCCCATGCAGTGAAGGCATTACGCCAAGTGAATAGGGATGAAATGATAAACAAAAGAGGCAAGAATTAAACAAGAGAGAAATAAGGGCAGAAAGCAAAACCAAACCAAACACAAACAAACCAACAAAACACCCCAGAAAGGACGGCAAGAATTCACAGAAACCCCCCCCCCCCCCCCCCATCTGTTTACAATGTTACGAAATATGCAGTATACATCATCTTTTTATATATCCAGGTTTCACCCAAAGGAGATCTGTACTACACATGAATTATACATCCATAACATCAATATTTCGAAATAATGCAAACATTTTAAGTTCAAGGAAACAGATATTAAGTATTCATACTAAACAGTTTAAGCATTATACAATGTCAGTGGCTGATTGAACTGTCGTGCAGTAAAAGAGCTAATTAGTTCAAGAGATGTGATGAGTATCTCACATCAAATGCTAGAAGAAACCAGGAGAAACAAAGAAAGAGAAAAAGAGGAGTAAAGGGTCTCTTTTCTCTCTGATAACACCACAAAAGTCAACAACCTCTCACACCAAGGGGAAAAGAAGAAAACGAAAAGAAAAGAAGAATCTTTATACATTCTGGTTTTGAATTGGCAACCATAGAAATGAGCCAGGACCGTCTATTTCTTCTTCGTTTTTCCCATTCTTTTTTTACTTTTTTTGTTTGTTTCCTTTGTTCTCTTTTTTATTAAAAATGTATCTTGGTTTGAATTATTTGGATCAAAATTTACAAAAATGCCTTTGTTAATAATAATAAAAAAAATAAACCAGCTAGGAAATAAAGTTATGTTTTACTTTTTTTGCACACAGTACCAACCAGTTTAGCCATACCATTTCACAATTACACATTAACCAGAATATCTATATTAAAAAAAAAATTAAAAAAGGAAGAGAAACGCAAGTAGGCTACATGTCAACCTCAAGAAAGAGAAAAAAAGAATTGTCTCCCTTGCCATTATAATGAGTAGAAAGAGAAACACAAGCAAGGGAAAAAAATAAGAAAAAAACTTTTATTGGAGTGATTTTACTGTTAGGTGTGTAACAACAAAAACGAAACACAAACCTCAGTGACACACATTGCTGGAAAAAAAACTGTGGGGGACAGAGAGAAAGACAGGTCTCAGAAGCCGCTCCCAGATCGCTCTTACAGTTTTTAGACACTCCACAAGGAAGGTAATAATAATAATAATTACAATATTTATATAGCGCAAAATCTTGATAAAATCAAATCTAAGCGCTGAAGCAGACACACACGCACGCACGCACGCACGCACGCACACACACGCACACACACACACACACACACGCACGGCTATAAATGGGGAGAAAGAATAAAAGCAATAAAAGCAATAAAAGCAAGAATAAAAGCAATGGAAAATTATAGAGAGCATGGCATATACAATTATATATTATAACCATGTGATTCCCCTCCGAGCGGAGACAGGCTGCAGAGGGGGGAGGGGGGGTTGAGTGAGGTTAGGATTTTATGCAG
The DNA here is from genome assembly GCA_030674185.1 of Monoplex corrugatus. NCBI lineage: Eukaryota > Metazoa > Mollusca > Gastropoda > Littorinimorpha > Ranellidae > Monoplex > Monoplex corrugatus. The sequence goes on along the minus strand of CM060305.1, from coordinate 28,734,294 downwards.
AGGAGAAAAGGTGAGTTTTGAGAGCGGACTTGAAGGAGACAAAAGTAGGTTGCTGACGGACTGAGAGAGGAAGTTTGTTCCAGGAGAGTGGACCAGAAACAGAGAAGGCTCGTGGACCATAGGTATTGAGCTTAGTGCGTGGAAAGCGAAAAGTCAGAGGATCGGAGGCAGAGCGGAGGGTACGTGAGGGAACATAGATCTCAAGTAGGCTTGACAGGTAATCGGGGGCTGCGTTATTGAGGCTTTTGTAGCACATGGTGTCTAGTTTGTATTGTATGCGCTTTGATACAGGGAGCCAGTGAAGTTGTGCCAGGAGAGGAGATATGTGGTCAGCTTTTTTCTTTTTGAGTACAAGGCGTACAGCATTGTTTTGAATGCGCTGTAGGATGTGAATGGTGGAGGCAGGAAGACCAGACAGGAGTGAATTGCAATAGTCAATGCGAGACATTATGAAGGAGAGAACGAGTTTTGCAGTTGTTTCGACAGAGAGATACTTCCTGATCAGCCTTATACGATGGAGATGATAGTAGCAAGATCTGGCAGTTTGAGAAACAAAGTTGTTCATGGAGAGGGAAGAGTCAATGCAGACACCAAGGTTTTTAGCTGAATCAGAAATTGGGACTGATGTGTTACATGCTCTCAAATGTTGTGAAAGTACACCAGTAAACATCCAAAAAATAGTAGCCGACACATTTGCGTCACGCACACACACACACTCACACACATACACGCGCGCGCACACACACAGACACACACAAAAGATGGACAGCCTCCATGGGTCGAGGTCGATCTTGATAACTTTCCCTTTCATTCAACAGAGATGGTGGAGGGGGAGAGAGAGAGAGGGAGAGAGAGAGAGAGAGAGAGAGAGAGAGAGAGAGAGAGAGAGAGAGAGGAGAGAGAGAGAGAGAGAGAGAGAGAAGGTAATGAGAAGGATAATGAATTTGTTTCATATCCAAAAACAAACAAATAAAACCGTAATAAAACAAGTCAATGCCCTTAGATAATGTTGACAGATTATATCATATCGGCTGAACAACAAAATGAAAATAAAAAGAAACATATCGTATATCAAACAAAAAACAAAAACCAAAAAGAAAAGAAAAAGGGAACAAATCATATGCATCATGCAGTGAACGCACTACAAAATTCCATTTATGTAAACCCAATACATAACACACCCGACAGAGGTGTAGGAATCTGGTGAACAGTTCTTTAATACAGTGCCCCAATGTCTCTCTCTCTCTCTCTGTCTGTCTGTCTGTCTGTCTCCCCCCTCTCTCTCCCCCCTCTCTCATACACACACGCTCGCGCGCGCACGCTCGCGCGCATGCACACACACACATGCACACATACACACACATACATACACACACATGCACACACACAAGGACACATACACATGCACAGAAACACACACACACCCACACACACATACACACACACACGCACACACACACATGCACAGACACACCACACACACAACACACACAACTGCACTGGACTTGGAATTTGTTCAAGAGGGAGTCATCACAGTGGAACAGTTTCACATTAGCTCCACCTAAAATACAAACATATATTATAGAAATACAATTGGACTTGGAATTTGTTCAAGGGAGGGTTCACTGCAGTCGAACAGTCAGAAGCAAGCTCCACCTTCACTACTGAACCTCTCTCTCTCTCTCTCTCTTTCTTTCTCTCTCTCGCACACCACATGGACATAAAAACACACGCACACCCCACTCACGCTAACACATAAACACCCCCCCCCACTCCCCACTCATGCAAACACACACACACCTTTCACACAAACATACACACACACACATACACACACAGGCGCACACATACACACACATCTACACACACCATTTATGCAAACACACACACATGCACGTATACTCACACGCATACGCACACACACACACGCATGCACACACACACACACATGTGCGCGCGCACACATACACACTCACATACACACACGCGCGCACGCACACACACGCACACGCAAACACACACACACGCACGCACACGCAAACACACACACACACACACACGCAAACACACGCACACGCAAACACACACGCGCACACGCAAACACACACACACACACACACACACACACACACACTACACACACACACACACACACACACTACACACACACACACACACACACACACACACACCTTTAGTAGCATCAGAGAGAGTTGGCAGATCGTCAGCGACAGTCAAGAGGTCGTGGAACTTGTTATAACACGTGTCAGCCAACACGTGCAAAAAGGTCGACTTGCTGTCGGCAGTTTTCGTGATGTCCAGCTATACCACAGATAATTACCACAGCATGCACATTGTTTCCCGATCTTGTCTTACAACTATAAAGAATTTTCTTTTATCTTCGAGATACATTTTGTCGTAGGAGTGTGTTGAACCCGGAAAAGAGACCGCATGGATTTTCTTGTGTGTTGTGTTGTGTATTGGTTCTATATAACATTCAAGAACTCTCATCAGGAAAAGAGTTCTTGAATATTATATAGAACCAATACTGTTGTACGGTTGTGAGGCATGGACAGTCAACAAGCAAAGCCAGAACAAGATTGAGGCAGCCGAGATGTGGTTTCTAAGAAGAATGTTGAGAGTTCCAAGGACTGCAAAGAAAACAAACGACACAGTCTTGATGGAGGCAGACACAAGAAGATCATTCATAAGGAAGATTAGGAAAAGACAGGCAACATTTATACGCCATTTTATTAGGAAAGGGGATTTGGAGCACCTGGTCACAACGGAAAAGCTGGAGGGAAAGAGAGCACCAGGCAGACCCGGGGAGAAAATACTAGACGGACTTGCAGAGTGGCTGAAGACGAGGAGGGAGGAGGAGATGCTTGAGGCAAGAAGAATTGGAGACAGATGGAAGTCATGATCGCCAACGTCATGCAGCAAGGCACCTGATGATGATGATGATGTGTTGTGTTGTGTTGTGTTATGTTGTGGTGTGTTGTGGCGTGCTATGTTTCGGTGTTGTGTTGTGTTAAACAACGTAGATCAGTAGTGTCAAGAAACTGGATGGGCAATGAATCCCCACCAAAGCACAGGTACTGTTTTGCACCCTTGACAATAAAGCAGCGAGTGAAAACTTTCCATCAGTTACGTACAGAGGAACCAATATCGAGTGAACAAAAACTTACGCTGCCTTGGCATCAGTTCTAATAGAATGCTAAACTTCAGAAAACATGTGGAAACCGCTACACTCAAATGTGAAAGGGCCGTCTGCTCTGTTGGAATCTACAGTACACATGTTGATACTGATCTGTCTTGACCACAGACGTTTATACAGAGAAGAGAAGAAAAGAAAAAATCCTAACGACCTTCGAAGAGTGAGAAATCGAATGTAATGTCTTCCATCATATAACAACATGTTTACAGTTGGCAATACACTGAAAATGCATAATACGTGTGTCACAACAAGCGACAGATTTTTGTTGTTCCTAAGTTTTTGCATGTGATGATATGGGATATTTGGTGGATGTGCAGAATAATGACATAAAGGGAGATTAACCACTTTGTATAATGTGGAGTTATCTTTCTTGTGGAAATGTTTAATCAGTTCTTAATTTAATGAATTGTGACTTTGGATTTGTGTCAGAGAGCTAAATGATTTTGAGAAGGCAGGATCTGTTACAGGCCTGTCTGTTGCGTAGTGCTGTTAAGTACTGTACTGTTGATTGATCCTGGATTCATATGACAGTCATGGCAGTAGGTTATCTGTTATTAGCTTAAATTGTAAAGAGTTTAATATGTAAGTATTTCGTCTGTAGTATGTTCTGTATGAAAAAAAGATACTGACTGCCAGGGTTTTTTGTAAAACGGAGTCAGAGGTCGAGCGTTTATGACACTGAAACTGTGACCAGAAGAAATTTGAGATAACTGGGACACGGTGTTGACGAAAATGGTTTTGTGACGCATGGGTGATTCTGATTATCCTGTTGTGAATTAGATTAAGTACACGTACGAGGTGTGTCTGAAAAATAACGGGACTGGTGTCACAAACAATTTATTTCAATTCCAAACAACAATTTACATGGTTTCACCTTCAAAGTAATCCCCCTCAAGTCTAATGCACTTTTCCATCCTTCTCTGCCACGCTTCTATGCACTGCTGGAAGGATTCTTCTGGACTGCCCCTCAGCTCCGTCGTTACGGCCCTCTTGATGGCCTCCACGTCTTCAAAAACGGGTCCCCTTGATGACCCCCTTGAGCTTGGGGAATAGATAATAGTCACACGGAGCAAGGTCAGGTGAATAGGGAGGTTGTTCCGGTATGGCGTTGTTCTTCTCGGCCAGGAACTGCCTGATGCTCAGGGCGTAGTGAGCAGGTGCATTGTCGTGGTGAAGCAGCCACGAGTTGTCCTGCCACAACTCTCGTCTCTTCTCGCGCACTGAGCGAAGCAAACGCCGCAGGATCACTCTGTAGACTTGCTGATTGATCGTCTGGTCCTGTGGCAAGAACTCACCTCCCTATTCACCTGACCTTGCTCCGTGTGACTTTTTTCTTTTCCCCAAGCTCAAGGGGGTCATCAAGGGGACCCGTTTTAAAGACGTGGAGGCCATCAAGAGGGCCGTAACGACAGAGCTGAGGGGCATTCCAGAAGAATCCTTCCAGCAGTGCATAGAAGCGTGGCAGAGAAGGATGGAAAAGTGCATTAGACTTGAGGGGGATTACTTTGAAGGTGAAACCATGTAAATTGTTGGTGGAATTGAAATGAATTGTTTGTGACACCAGTCCCGTTACCTTTCGACACACGTGGTATTTGTGCGTTATGACAAAGTGACTATGAGATGTCATTAGTTCTATTTCGTCTGGATTGTTTATTTCTCAGATGTGCGAAGTTTATTTCTGTGAAAAGCCCCTAAACTAAGTTATCATGAATCTGATAAGTTAATTTATTTTCCTTTAATTTTTGTACATAAAACAGGGATTTTTCTACTTGTCTGTTGTTGTGTCTGTTGTCTGACGAGTACTGACAGCATGTAATCCGCATGGAATCGCACTAGCGTCAATTAACACATCCAAAAAAATGACATTGGACAAAAGGCATAAAATACAATGACAACAGAATAAGGTTCATCATAATCATCATTGTAATTATCACCAACTTCATATACAACAACAACAACAACAACGACAATGATGAAGACAATGAAGATGATAAGTGTGAACACTATAACAACACACACGGTATTGGGGCACTGGTTTATCAGAGTCTCGAGATTTAGGCCTGAAAGTTAGCGACCCCTGGGTGGTGAAACTAAGACAATATTGTAAACTTTTTATTTAACCTCTTCTGCTGTCTTATCTTCCGTACTGCTTCAGTGGCAGCTGACAATGGCCTCATGCCGCTTATTTTTACCAAGCTCATGCTTATGTTTTAGCAGTCCAGTGACATCAGGGAGTCCATGGAACTAATAATATCAAGTCGCCACAGGGCCACCCACCAAAGGGGACCGCACTGTCGGGTCATTTTGACACGTTCAGAAGTGCCTGTTGCGATACAGCGTATTTAGTACGTCATCTACTAAGCTCCTTATTAACGACAAAACCGACTGTAAACTTGTTACTCAATGTACCTGTGTCAGGAAAGTGATTCTGAAGCCTGCTGCTTCACCCACACGTGAATTGCCTTTGTTCATGTATTCCCCATCGCCAGGATCAGCTGTGACAAAAGACATGCTTGCATTCACACCCACACCACCTCTCAAATGCCAGCAGACTTCATGAATTTGTATTTAAAAACAAAAAACAAAACAAACAAAAACGGTACAGTGCTCAGCACTAAATGATTACACCAAAAGAATGAATACAATGAACAGAAAAATAAATCGAAATTAAGTCATTTTGAACTGTATAAAGTCAAAACGCACAGAACGTCACTTTCGTAAAGTTGACTTTATTTAATACAAAACAAAATGTTTGTATTGTGTGAACTATGATAAAATTATGTATTAAAAGACGTGCACACAGAATTGTCAAATCCTTAGAAAAGAATCCACGGGATTTTTAAACAGTTTGAGCGGACTATAAAACAAAAAAGTGAATGGATATCAAAGATTCTTTTTTTTAAACTACTTGCGAATGTTCAGCAGGCTACCTGTATTGTTCTTCACTTCATAAAAACGACGTTACCTCGTTATCTCATCATTAAAAACAAAAAGAAAGTCCTTTTTGTATTTTGTTTGTTTGGAAAAATAATGAATACAAGATCATTACATGGATACCATTGTTTGTTTGGAAAAATAATGAATACAAGATCATTACATGGATACCATGATAATGATTATATCTCAAGCTCGCGAATTCGCAACTTAGCTATGTGTAAAGCTTAACGAAAAATGTCAAGGCTTTAATATAGGAGTTCATCTATCACAGCGAGACGCAAATGAAAATTGGTGTGCTTCCGTGCACACTCAATCATACACAGCTTTATACAAACACGCACACAGATATACACACAGATAATGAGATATACACACACTTCCCACACACACATTCACGCACGAGTACACGCGCCTACACACAAACACACACACACACGCGCGCACACACACACACACACACACTCACACACACACACAACATCCCCCCCCCACACACACACGCAGCTGACATGCAGCAAGAACATAATTATGAAGCGCAAGAAGAACGGCCCGGAATTTGGTAGCGTTGTTTATACGTTTGCCCACAACTGCTGTTGACAGCACGGTTTTGTGAAAAGCAGTTTCGCGGCAAACAAATCATCTTTCCAGCGTGGAAGAAAGTGACAGAGGAAAAAGCGAGAGACAAAGGCATAAAGCAAGCCAACTGACGAGAGATAAAGTAAGGGGATAACGAACAATGAAAAGTGACTCGAAACAGAGAAACAAAAATAATGAAACTTTATTTTCCGACAGCAGAAGTTATTTTTTCAAACTTGCCGTTGCTAATTTAAATATCTGTCTAGACGAAAAAAAATTGCTGAAAAACAAATACACCAATAAATCAACAACATAAGACGTACGTAATACACAAAGATATCCAAAGTAACGAGAGTAACGAGGGGAGAGAGAGAGAGAGAGAGAGAGGAGAGAGAGAGAGAGAGAGAGAGAGAGAGAGAGAGAGAGAGAGAGAGAGAGAGAAGAGAATATTCAAGTTACTTTGATGACATAAGCAAAGACGCATCGCACTTGTTATGCATATGCGTTAGCACACATTCGCACCTTTACACATACCACACAACTCTGTACTTAATTATGCTATCCACTCTTTACTGGAATTTGCTCTCTCACACTAAAAAAAAGAGGAGGACAGGCGAGAGAGAGAGAGAGAGAGAAGAGAGAAGAGAGAGAGAGAGAGAAGAGAGAGAGAGAGAGAGAGAGAAGAGAGAGAGAGAGAGAGAGAGAGAGAAGAGAGAGAGAGAGGTGGGGCAAAGAGACAGACAGGCAGCGACAGACAAATAGAAAGCCAAACGGAGAAGAGACCCAGAATAAAAAGAGAAAGAATGGGGCACTAGAGTAGCCAATGATACACCAAAACAAACATATGCAAAGAGTTACCAACACACATTTAATACGCACATGTTTCCACATACATACACACAAAAACATACATACTACATGCACACATCGTACCTCTAGCAGTCGAGCCAGTTTCTTACTGTGGCGTATTTCACTTGATGCCACCCTGATACTTCGCAGATTCTGTGAAAGAAATTCTTTTCAGTAAATCAGTCAAGCAAACAAAAACTGATTTAATCAAATGCACACACACAAACAAACAAACAAACAAGATGGGTAAACCATACTCATAATCTTCCTTGTCTTCTCTTTTTCTAATACTTCTTACGTTTTGCATACCTGAGCTTTGAAACAGTGGAGTCCAAATCCACCACTGGACTAAACGTTCGACCTAAACTCGATTGCAATAATTAAACGTCTGCATTCCTGACCGCACTTCTACATCGTATCTGCCATTCAAAATTATGAACGACCAATCCGGAAACAAGTCGTTTTGTAACGCTCTTTCATTTGCTGTCTATGTAAGTATCTTTCCTTCGCATGCATGCACATGGACACATGTATAGACTGAATAGGAACCAACCTCTCCTTTTCTGTATGAAAATAGACGGCTGAAAAACAAGTTATGTGGAGCGAAAGCTGAGAGTGGAGGAAAAGCAGTAGCAACCAAAAGAAGTATACATATTCATTTTGAATAAAACAACACATCAAAGAACAACAACAACAAAAGAAATCATCAGACATGCATACCTCATGCATACAAACACGCATGTATAAAATCATAAAAACAGACATATGCAAAGACATACATACACATATACAATACAAACAGACATACGCAACGACATACATACACATATACAAACACAATACTATATGTATGATGTCTAACCTCTTTCATCTCGTCTGTCTTCTCTCTGAAGTTGGCTTTGAACAGGAGGGCTTTCAGTCGTTGCTCGTAACCGTACACTTGGCTCATCTGACAAAAAAGGAAGAAATAGATACGTGTAGATAGATGAAGAGATAGATAGAGGGATAGCTGGATGGATGGATGGATGGATGGAGGGACGGACGGACCCATGGACAGACAGATGGATGGACAGTAGATAGATAGATAGATAGTATAGATAGATAATAGATAGATAGATAGAGTAGATAGATAGATAGATAGATAGACAGATAGATAGATAGATATACATATATACATATACATATATACAGGGAGTGAGATACGCTTCGTGCTTCGCTTAAATTTGCTTTTAAATTTTGTATACGTAAAAAGAGAAATGCGTTTCCTTTAAATCTGTTTTTAAATAAGTTGGCATTTACAGACAAATCAAGCAGCTAGCTGATCCCAAAACATACAAATTATATATCTGGTCCGAAATACAGTATCCAATATCTACAGCCTGTGAGCTAGAATCGCCAGCAGACTCGAGGGACCATGATAACGACTGTGATACTATACACGTGCAATATTTTGATTTCAGTTTCATTTTCAGATTCAATTCATTCAAGATGATTACATATTTATTCTAAAGCTGTTTATGCGTTTATAAATGGACCAACGAAAAAGGACATTCGTAGTGGCCTATTAAACGGACAAGTCTTGATGTTAATTAAATTTGATGACTGAATGATGGATCAACATCATATGGCATAGAACCTGCACGTTTGGCAGGATCTCAATGCCTCGGCTTGTAGCATAAACCACGTGTATATCAGATCTTCAGCACTGTTAGGAAATCATCAGCACATTGTCACTCCTTCAGCAACATAAACGAACGTCTCCTTTGATGCTCAAACCACCCCTACTGCTGGGATTTCCATGCCGTGTGAAACTTAGTTTTTCTAATTAGCAGGAAAGAAAAAAAAAAACAAACAAAAAAAAACAAGCAAACAAATTCCCTACATTTCAACCATGTGACAAAAATGTCAAACATTTCGGCTTCTGTCTCTGGTAGAAAGAAAACACATCTCCAATCTAGCCGCATGATTTACGAAGGCGCCCGGGTAAAATGAATGAAAAAAGATGTAAAATAAGCAGAGAATGTCAAAGACAATGCACTGAAAAAGCGTAGAAAGCACACACACACACACCACACACACACACACACACACACACACACACACACACACACACACACACACATATATATATATATATATATATATCATATATATATATATATATATATATATATATATATATTATATATATACATACACACGCATAACACGTGTATATACATTATTAAATATTAACAAACTGAACAAAAACAACAAGATGGGTAAACATACATATATATCATATATTGTAGATAAACCAAAGAAACAAGACAACAAACTAGAGTTCTGAGCCCAGTACTTCGGCCAGTGGCCTTCCTCAGGGGACTGTTTATTCAGGAATGAACACACATATGTGTGTGTGTGTGTGTGTGGTGTGTGTGTGTGTGTGTGTGTGTGTGATGTGGGGGGTGTGTGTGTGTGTGTGTGTGTGTGTGTGTGGTGTGTGTGTGTGTGGTGTGTGTGTGTGTGTGTATGTAGATGTATATATATATGTAATGTATATACCCCACATAACACATATACATAACCCCCTTTCCACTCACACACACAAATGTCGTGCAACTCAATGAACCATTTTGACAACTTATTAATTTTACGTAAGTGACACAGAAGAAAGGAAACAATGCCTGAAATCAAAATCCTCTGAACCGACATAAAAACATGCAAATGGGTTACAGGGTTAAAAAAAAATATGGACGACGCACGCACGCACGCACGCACGCAACGCACCACCACGCACGCAGCACGCACACACACACACACACACACACACACACACACCATGCAGTTTTGTGCACTTACCTCATACGA
>CM060305.1:28683865-28718865 GCA_030674185.1 Monoplex corrugatus | reverse complement strand
AGAAAGACGTGGACATAAGAGACGAGTAAACACAAGAGACGAGCACTGTAGACAGAGACATATGAAGATTAACAGGTGGTCAGTCATACAAACTGACATGTAAACACGTAGGCAAACATATTTACTTAATTCAGTTACATCGACCTCTCCTTTTTACACATACACACACACAAACACACACACACACACACACTCGCACGCACACACACATAGACACACATACACACTCTCTCTCTCTCTGTCCAACACACACACACACACACACACACACACACACACACACTACACACACACACACGCACGTAAACCACGCACACATTTATCACACTTACAGAGTCAAAACGCGCAAGCAAACGAAACCGAAACATAACAGGCCTACACAACACCCCGCTAATAACAAAAGAATGAATACTGCAAAGAAATGATCGAATCTTACTTGTTTTAGATGGCTTTGTACTGAACTGAGTTTCTAGTTCCAGGTAACGTATCACCTCGCTCAGGTCTGAATCACACAACTGAAATAAATAAATAGATCGATAAATAAATAAATAATAAATAAACAAATAAATAAACAATACATACATACATACATACATACATACATACACACACAATACACACATATACACATACATACATACATGCATGTATACACGCATACATATATAAATACATACATACATACATACACCCATACATACATACATATGTAAGTAGATAAATAAATACATAAAGAAATGAAAGAAATAAAGAAAGAAATATACAAATAAATAAATAAATAAATAGATGATATTTTTGTGCTTCGTAAAATGCACAAAAATATGTACGCTTACTGTAAAATAAATGCATTGATCATTATTGTAACGATAACTAACTTTACTAAATGAAACCACTGTCACTGATGCAGGAAAAACGAAAGACGATACACGTGAGAGAGATACAATAGTAAAAATGAAAAGGAATAGAAGAAGAAAACAAAAGATACAGCCATCAGCACCGGGGGGAAGACAGAGTTGGGGGAGAAAGGGAGAAGATAGCGATACAGAGAAAGTGAGAGACAGAAGACAGAGACACAGAAACAAGCAGAAGAATGAGATTAGGGGTGGGGGAGAAGAGAAAGAAAGAAAGAAAGAGAGAGCCCGAGAGCGATAGATAGACAGACAGACAGATAGATAGACAGATGAGGAGAGAGAGAGAGAGATACAGACAGACAGACAGACAAAAAGAGAGACAGAGACAGAGAGACAGAGAGAGACAGACAGAGAGAAAATATGTCCCCTATCCCCCCCCCCCCCCCCCCAGGGGAGAGAGAGGAGAGAGAGAGAGAGAGAAGAGAAAGAGAGAGAGAGAGGGAGAGAGAGAGAGAGAGAGAAGACAGAAAGAGAGAGAGAGAGAGAGAGAAAGACAGAGAAGAGAGAGAGAGAGAGAGAGAGAGAGAGAGGAGAGAGAGAGAGAGAGAGAGAGAGAGAACAACACTGACGGTGATCATGGCAGAATGTATTATACTAATGGTAATGCTATTACGCCCATTGCGTTCTCCGCAACTCCGTCATTATTGCAAACTAATTAGACTCTATCTGGCTGTTTATTATTTACATAGTCACAAAAATGATGCTGAAAATGACAACGAAAACGTCAACAACAATGCTGCTGCTGCTGCTGCTGCTGATGATGATGACGACGATGACGATGACTACGATGATGATGAAAATGATGACCACACTGACGAGAAATATCACACACACACACACCACACACACACACACACACACACACACACACACACACACACACACACACACACATACAGAAAAAAAATATGTACGTACCTGTTCCCAAATGGTGTTCTCCACACGTTTGTTGTCCAGTTTCTCCCAATTGATCCGCTTGACATTCATCTGTTGGACCGAATCCTGACCGCCAGACAACCCTCCGGTCTTGTTCGCTGAACACACAATAATCGGTAATACCACTCTACCCAACCTAACCCCATTGGGTGTGCGAAACCTTCTCGCTTCATCAGCATACGAGATGAATGCACGTTGGTGTATGTGGTGTATGTATGTACATGCTGTGCTGTGTGTGGTGTGTGTGTGTGTGTGTGTGTGTGTGTGTGTGGTGTGTGTGTGTGTATGTGTATGTGTGTTGTGTATGTTGTGTGTGTATGTGTTGTGTTGTGTTGTGTGTGTATGTGTGGTGTATGTGTGTGTGTGTGTGTGTGTGTGTGTGTGTGTGTGTGTGTGTGTGTGTGTGTGTGTGTGTGTGTGTGTGTGTGTGTGTGTGTGTGTGTGTGTGTGTGTGTGTGGTGAATGTGTCTGACTTCACCAGTGATGATTTCATCTACTCTTACATTAGAATTTCAGTGTAGATGTAGGGCTAATTAGCCGATTCCGTTATGAAAGATAGTCTTTTCTTGCCCGGCAACGGAATGATAAGTCTTCATAAATTTTGGAATGGACTGACCGATAAACTGGTGCACGAACTATGTTTATGAAATATGCGTTCTTTTCAAATGAATAATAATGAAAACAAAAGAGACCGAGATTTTATGCACGTGACATGTAGGTAGAAAAATATATGACACATAATCACCATTTTTAATAACTGAAAGCTTATTCATAATCGATTTTCTAGTAACACAGACAATGGAGAGAAACGAAAATGATACGTTGTCCAATCCCGTAGCCTGGAATAGCCAAATCAGAACTGGCAAAATCATGTTATCATGAGAATACAAAGCTTAACACATTGCTATACGGCACCAAAGTGAAACACAGTTAGTCTGAATTTTATCACTAAGAGGCAGAGCAACAACACAACATTCATCAACATGGTCTTTACCGGCCAAGGGTGGTGGAAGAGGTGGCGGTGGAAGAGGTGGCGGTGGAGGAGGAGGAGGGAGGAAAGACACGGAGGAGGGTTGGCCTTGCCGATCTGGGTGTCTGGCAGAGAGAACTGATGACGTGGCGAGTCTGGGTCGGACGAGGCTTCTGCCGCCATGACCTCATCCAGCTCCTTGAGGGCCACCATGGCCTTGTGGTTGAATGTCTCTCCCAATGGGTAGCAGCCCGTCTGAAACAGGTGACAGTGAAATACTGAGTGGGCTGGTGCGTGATGTTACCCAGAAGCTTTAACTTATTAAAAAAAAACAGCAACAACAACAACAACACACACACATTACACGCGCGCGCATACACACACTTACACACACACATATATATATATATATATATATACATGTACATTTTTTTTACACATGCATACAAACAACAATTTAGACCTGAACTTTTTCAGTGCTAAGCCAAGACCATTTCCTGACTTAGATTACAGAAACTCAATACCATTTCACTTAATGAGCCAGTCGAATTAAAAGAACCGTGTAAATAATGTATAAATGAACCTCTTTTTTGGACAACATGATTCACTTTTATTTTCTTTCCATTCATATTGAACACATTTGGTCTGAAAATAAGCGATCAAGACCATTAAAAAAACTCGGTTATCTTCTAAAGGACAAATGCTCCTGCTAGAATTTGACGGCAAAACATACAGAAGTCTGCGAGTTTTAACTCTTGACACGTCTGTATTTATCCAACTAGGTAACAATACCACTGTCTTTAAACTCTCTTGCACTTACCTGCAAAGAATATACCATTTCTGAGTCGCTGTCAGAACTGTCATCTCCGTCATCGTTAAATTTCCTTCCCTGAATGCCAGGCCTCATGTCCATGTCTGCAGCACCTTGCTTGTTGGTCACAAACTTGCGCAACTTGCTGAACTCTGGAGAGCCCATTTCCTTGCTATAGAAAGGGCGGCGGTTGACGTCAAATCCCGGGTAGCCGACAGGAATGATAGTGACAAAATGCTTGGATTCCATGTTGGGTGGTGCTCCACTGTCAACGTCGTCCCTATCAGTGTCGACCAGTGAGTACCTGTCTGGAAAATAGAAGAGAGAACTGTTCTAACATAGTCATTCGTTCCTACAAAAGTGTCGGAGGTTTGTACCTCTCAGAGAACTGTCACAGATTTGTTACATTTTTGAAAATGACTAAGTTAGCCAATTATTCTTACAGGAGTACTGATATTTGGTTAGCAGTCAGCATACTTATGGAAATAGAATCATTTGGAAAGATATCCTTTCCAACAGGCTGTCCCACAGGCGTAAGATGAATGCCAGTATGAGAGAGTACATGTGCATTTATGTTCTGTTTACTTGTGTTTCAGCGCAGTGTTATTCGAAAGAAGTGTACTCTGTAACAATTACCCTTTATCATTATTGTTTCACTTCATAACTCTACATCAGAAAAACGAAAGACAAAAATGGGATTATCACTTCAAAATGGTATAAAGGGCAGCCTGATATCGAAATAGTTTACCTTCAGCTTTTCCTCTAATGGCTTTCTTGACCTCCTCAACGGCCCGGCGTGTTGCAACAACTTCATGTAGCAGTGCCTGATCCTCTCGGCTGCTGCTACTTCTACTAAGCGCTTGTGACTTCAACTTCATTGGTTTTCTTTCTGACAAAGAATCTGATCCAATACTGCTCTCGTTCTCGACATCCGATGAGCTCTGTTTTATATCACGAAATACACCGATGACGGGTAGGCAAAGAACCTCACACGTGCAAAAATTTTAAAAAATGAACACACACACGACACACAGACGCACACACACACATGCACGCACGCACACACACGCACGCACATACACACAAGCACATACACATACACACACGTATACAAAGTCAATTCAAGGAAAAATGACATCTGCTGACAGTAATCAAGACCCGTGGTATAAGAATATAACCCCCAAACATAACTGTAATTTAAACAAAACGATACAATTTCATTTTATATTCATTTCAAAGCTTATTTTGGCGCAAGGTGTCTGACATAAATTGTTTGTAAATGACATGTTGGTTGATGGCAGCATCTATTTCACACATGGAAAATATGGAAAATACTATTCCAGTCCAAATGCATTAATGATGAATTAAAAGCAACTTACATCATCTTCCTTTGTATCTTTGTCTTTTTCTGCTCCTGGAAAAAAGAATATCAGGAACCCTAATGCAAAAGGAAACGAACAATAGAAGCATTGTTACAAAGTAATGCTTCCAACAAGTGTGAACGTTATGTTTGCAACAGTAGTAGTGAGACTTCCACAATGGTAACAGAAGTCGCATTTAAGAACATTTGTCAGAGAATAACTCATACCTTTCAATGCGTGTGGGTGTATACATAAGCTGATATGAGTACCCACTTCCATAACGCTTTACAATCCAAAAAAGAAATATAATTTGTGGAACTAAACGATGTAGGCCGAAGAACTGACCTAGAGTGTGAAATTAGAATATCCTTTTTCAAATGGAAATGAAGGCTTAAATTTAAAAGATACTGATTCTACTTTTGTTAGTCCACAGTAATATCAGCATCCGCTGTTTCAAGGAAATTTGTTGGGTGGATATCACTTCTGATTGGTTGGTTGCTTGTTTGGTTTGCTTTCCACAAAACGTTGGCTGACGGATTGGTTAGTTGATTACTTTGCTATTAATGCTGGCTGGTTGGCTGCTTGATTGAGTGGTTGGTTGTTTGATTGATTGCAAATTTGTCTGTTTGTTTAAAAAACTTACCGTAAAGAACATCGTCTTCAGTGTTCGTGGCGGTATCCACCTGCTGTGAATTCTCTTCGTATGACCCAATGTAAGAGTCCATTGCTGACAGTGACAGACCTGAAACTGATGCGCCATTCGCAACTTGGTCATGTTTATCGGTTACTTCTTAACAGTTAGTATTATTACTATTACTGCAATCATGAAACTTTTCTCTCCCTTCAGTTCACATTGTATTTCACTAATGGAATTGTAGTTCTTATTACATCTTATGGTTGATTAAAATGCCCATGTCACTTGCTTCCTATGGATTGATATTACTCATTCATTAATTACTGATCACCGATTGATAGACTATGGATGGGTTTCTGATGGACAGTTACAAAGTTAAACAGTTATGTTTCAATTATACTAAACATGTTCTAGAAGAACGTGGTAAATAATGGAGAGTCAGATAATTATTTTTTATTAATTTTTTTTCTAACTGTTACTTCTTTAACCGCACTCCAAAAAACAAATGTGTCCATTATTTTATGGACAGAGGGATATTGTTCTTCATCATCATCATTAGCATTATCAGCATCATTATTGTAATTACCACCATTATCATTATCATCATCATTATTGTTGTTATCACTATTATTATTTGTTATGTCAGTATTATCATCATCATCAAACTCTTAGTAACCCTACAGCAGACTGACCACTGTGTGTATCTGGAATGTCCATCATGTGTCTGACCACGCCCTGGTGAGCGGGAGTGAGGGTGGGCAGCACATAACGCCACAGCATCCGTTTGGAGGGTGTATCCAATATCAGCCCCATCACCTCCACCAGGGGTTGTAAGTCTCTAACAACACAATACTTGACACTGAAGTATACTCAAACACTCTCTCTGTCTATATATATATACATTGTATGCATATACATATACAGATATACACACATATATATTATATAAAATATATATAATATATATATATATATATATATATATATATATATATATTGTGTGTGTGTGTGTGTGTGTGTGTGTGTGGTGTGTGTGTGTGTGTGTGTGTGTGTGTGTGTGTGTGTGTGTGTTTGTGTGTTTGTGTGTGTTGTATACGTGTGTGTGAGTGTGTGTATGTGTGTGTTGTGTGTGTGCGAGTGTATGTGTGTGTATATATGTACGAGTGTGTGTGTCTGTGTGTGTATGTGTCTGAGTGTATGTGTTAAAAAAAAATGACAGACTGTTTCATTGATCAAATGAATGACAGACTGACCTTACAGAAAATTATCAAACAAAACTTTTCGAGTGGGTGACTTAGCAGCTGGTTAATAGACTTTAAATACCTGGCTGACCAACCAAACGAAAAACTAAAAAATGACAAGAAAAATCACCCAGTTAACCACCTATTCAAGCAAACTGACCAATAGACTACCTACCAGCCAGCCGATCAATTAAACAACAAACTGACTGAGCGACAAACAGGAACCTGCGTAACAAACAACAAAGAGAACACACACATATATACAAAACTAATTTTCAACTGGCAAACGAAACAAGAGAGTGGCTAATTTTATCCGACAAATAAATTGAGTGACAAAGTGACTTATTTCCAACTGAAAAACAAACAAAATGAACATCAAAATTGCAAATTTTCAGCTGACCAACAAACTGAACAACACATCTGCTTTACTTTCAACCGACAAACAAACAAATGAACAACAAAACTGCTGTCTTTTAACTGCCAAACAAGCTAAACAACAAAGCTGCTAGTTTTCAACTGATAGATTAAAAAGCAAACTGAATTACTAGACAAGGAACTTACTGGCTGTCCTGATAGGCCTGGATGGCAGACTTGAACTGCTGTCGTTCGGTGGAGGTGAGCAGAAAGTCGATATGATGGTGGAAGGTGGGTGCTGTTGTTGTTGTTCCTGCTGTCTGACTCTGGACTGGTCCTGATGGGGTCACCTCTCCTTCTGAAGAGAATTATTACAACTGTGGAGAGATTCTGCTCCAAAAATATTGTTACATGATAAACAACATAAGGAAATCACTGACAAATTACTGTCGAGTATTCGTGTCCTGTTATATTTACGCACAGAAAAGGAAAGCACACGCACGATACATACATGCGTAAGTAACCCAGATTATCGTGAGGATTACACAAATGAATGAAATGTCCGATATAAACACGACACATGAGACTATGAGACACAAATACGACATGAAGTCAGGGTTTTAAGGGAGCACGAATAAACCTGCCGTATGCCATGGTGGGCTTTTGCGATTGGTTTAACTTTAATTATTCATGATTTATTCATTTATTCATCAATTATACCTTTAAATCAATTGGTACTACTTTACAGTAGGAGTGTACAGCAACAGTGCTTTTATGGCAGCTAAAATAAACAAATAAATAATTAATAATAATAATAATTACAATATTTATATATAGCCAAAATCTTGATAAAATCAAATCTAAGCGCTGAAACAGACACACACGCACGCACGCACACACACACACACACACACACACACACACACACACACCCCACACACACACACACGCACGCATGGCTATAAATGGGGAGAAAGAATAAAAGCAATGGAAAATTATAGAGAGCATATTATATACAATTATATATTACAATGTGATTCCCCTCCGAGCGGAGACAAGCTGCAGAGGGGTTGAGTGAGGTCAGGATTTTATGCAGAAGAGAAAAGGTGAGTTTTGAGAGCGGACTTGAAGGAGACAAAATTAGGTTGCTGACGGACTGAGAGAGGAAGTTTGTTCCAGGAGAGTGGACCAGAAACAGAGAAGGCTCGTGGACCATAGGTATTGAGCTTAGTGCGTGGAAAGCGAAAAGTCAGAAGACAGAACATATCAAAGAAAAGAAAAACAGATAGGAAGGAGGGAGACAGACAGACAAACAGTAGGGTGGGCAGACTGACAGAAAGGGAAATATGCAGATACTCTTACTTTTGTCATTCTATATAAGTTTAACGATCTTAAAAAGCCACTTGTCTCACCCATGCCATTCACTGATCGTGGAGTGAACATTGCCAGATTTCTGGATGAAGGGCTCACTTAAAATTTCTGCAACACAAACACTATTTAGAACTATACATAACATACATATGCATACATACATACTATACATATACACAGAGAGAGGACGCAAACACACACACACGCACATACACACACACTCGCGCGCGCAAAGATAGATAGATAAACAGATAGATGATAGATAGATAGATAGATAGTAGATAGATAGATAGATAGACAGATAGACAGACAGACAGACAGACAGACAGAGACAGATTATATACATATATATATATATATATATATATATAGATAGATAGATAGATAGGTAGATAGTAGATAGATAGATAGATGAACAGATAGACACAGATAGATAGATAGATGGATGGACAGATGGATAGACAGACAGACAGACAGACAGATAGATAGATAGTGATAGATAGATAGATAGATAGATAGACAGACAGACAGACAGACAGACAGATAGATAGATAGATAGATAGTAGATAGATAGATAGATAGATAGATATCACACAAAATAAAAACATGATATTTCCTTTAAATATTTTATGCATCTTGTATTCGCAATCACACACATCTCGTGGACAAGATTATTGATTCACATTAAAGTGAGGTAAGATAGACAAAGAGACAGAGAGACAGAGAGACAGACAGCTAGCTACTAGATAGACTGATATCACACAAAATGGAATCATTATATCCATACTTTATAAATCTTGTTTTCGTACTCAAAGGCATCTCTGGACAGCATTATTGATTCATAGTAAAGTGAGGTAAGAAGTGTCAAAGGGATTCTACTTGTGTTATATCTGTGCAACAGTAAGACTGTCAATACTTCATTTTCAAATCAATGTGTAATCAGGAGGAAATTGTCGAATTTGTTTCAGACATACTTGGATGATCTGGAGTTGATTCATTACAGTCTATATCAAATTAGTGGTGTCTGAAAACGTTTTTATTAGACTGCATTAAGAATGATAATAAATGAAAACAAAATTAGCAAACACAACAAACAAGCAAATAAACAAAACAAACAAATAAACAAACCCCATTAGAACAGTTGTCCGCTGTTGTGTTTGAATGAATGTTTTCTGTCCTGCTCCGTTTCGTATCATATCAGTGCTCTATGGATTGTCTCTACTTATCAATTTAACGACTGCACAGCTACAGTTAACACTATTGCAAAAAGTCATACGTCGCAACATACAGTAGCAATTGTCCATCAGGTGAATGAATCATGCGTTGATTCTTTATGGTTGTGGTCATTAAACAAATCCGCAGTGATTATACTTTCATAAACGACTTCTAATAATATCTGGCTTCAGGCGCAGACTGGCTGCTGTCAGATTAGAAAACGTTACCTGTTGTTTGGTTGATTGCTTGGCTGCTGATTGGTTTGTTGTTTAGCTGACTGGAAACTGTTGGTGGTAAACTGTTTGATTTGAAGCCCGCTGCCAAACGAGTCAACAAAAATCATTGTACAAAACCAAAGCAGGACATACACATATATGGCAGCAAGCGCACACACACACACATAAACACACATACGCATACATACATATATAGACACACACACACATGGAGGCCAGCATACTGACAAAAGAAGCATAAGAGTACAAGGAAAACGCAAACAAAGAAATGATTTAAAAGACCGAAAGTCCTGACCTGTGAGTACCTGTGCAGGCAGGCCGACCCTGTGCAAGATGTAGTCATGATGAGGTCGTTGTACGTACACTAAGATGAACTTCCACAACGTCCGCTTGCTGGGTGTGTCCAGCACTGGCTCCAGACTGGCATACAATGTCACCACGTCTCTGCTCACATACATACATATCATCATCATCATCAGGTGCCCTGCCGCATGGCGTTGGCGATCATGGACTTCCATCTGTCTCTCTCTCTCGTTGCCCCAAGCATCTCCTCCACCCTCCTCGTCCCCAGCCACTCTGCAAGTCCGTCCAGCATTCTCTCCCTGGGTCTACCTGGTGCTCTCTTTCCCTCCAACTCTCCCATTGTGACCAGGTGCTCCAAATCCCCCTTCCTCATAAAATGGCCTGTCTTTTCCAAATCTTCCTTATGAATGATCTCCTTGTGTCTGCCACAATCAAGACTGTCTCGCCTGCTTTCTTTGCTGTCCATGAAACTCTCAACATTCTTCCCAGAAACCACATCTCGGCTGCCTCAATCTTGTTCTGGCTTTGCTTGTTGACTGTCCACGCCTCACATCCGTACAACAGTATTGGTTCTATATAACATTCAAGAACTCTCTTCCTGATGTCAATTGATAGGCATTTGTTGGTAAGAATGCTTGTCATCTTCTTGAATGCTGTTTTGGCTTGGCCGACTCTGCCGGCTACCTCCGATGTGCATCTGCCGTCTGATGAAATGATCGTTCCCAGGTATTTAAATTTATCAACCTGTGTCAAGGTTGTGCCATTTGCTGCCATTTTACATGAGGGGATTTCATGCCTTCCACTGATCACCATGACTTCAGTCTTTCTGCTGTTTAGCTCCAACCCCTTACCTTTGCTTTCTATTTCTAGTATATTCACAAGGTTTCGTAGGTCCCTTTCATTTTCTGCAATTAGCACAGTGTCATCTACGCATCAAATGTTGTTTATCACCTTCCCTCCAACCTTTAATCCAGGGTCTTCCTCTAGGTTTCTCGTGATGTTTTCGCTGTAAAGTGAAAACAGATCTGGTGACAAAACACAACCCTGTCTGACTCCTCTTTTGATGTTTTGGAAAGAGCTTACATTGTTTTCTATTCTCATTGCAGCTGTTTGTTCCCAGTAGCCTACATATTTTTGATTATTCGTAGATCTTTTCCATCAACACTGAGTCTCTCCAGTTGGTTGATCAATTTTTCATGTCTTACCCGATCGAAAGCCTTGGTGTAGTCAACAAAGCATAAATACAAATCCTTATTCATCTCAATTGACCTCTCTATGATAGTTCTTAGGATGTATATGGCATGAATAGTTCCTTTCCCTTCCACAAATCCACACTGTTCTTCTGCTGTTTCTCTTTTGATTCTATTCCTTGTCCTCATCATGATTATTCTTAACAGCATTTTTGTTACATGACTCATCAATCTAATTGTGCGATGGAGTTCGCATTCTATAGCCCCTGTCTTCTTTGGAAGTGCAATGAAAATTGATTTTGACATATCTTTGGGGATTTTTCCAGTGTCGTAAATTTCATTTAGGAGGACTGTTATTTTTTCTATGCCAAATTCCTCCAGGCTTCAATCATCTCTGTAGTAATGTTGTCTGGTCCTGGGGCTTTTCCTGGTTTCATCTTTTTCCGTGCTGTTCTAACTTCATCTTTCATTATGGGTGGTCCTTCAAAGCTCTTCTTTATAATGTGTTCTTCGTTCTGTCATCCTCAAAAAGTCTTTAATGTACTCTCCCCATCTGTCTAATATTTTGTCTTTTTCCATGATAAGCGTGCCATCTTTCGATTTTAAGCAACCAGTTGATGTGCATGTATTTTTCCTGTGGACAATTTCTTCAATTCGTCTGTACATACCCTGAGGATCCGTTTTCACTTTTGTGTCTGTCTTCCATTTCTTTGCACATTGTTTTCAGCCAAGCTTCCTTAGCTTCATTGCACCTATTCCTGATCTCCTTGTTTATCTTCTTGTATATCTCCTTGTTTCTTACATACATATACAGTAGTAAAACAGAATACAGCAAGATACAACAGAGAGAGAAAAAGAAGAGAAGCTTGACAAAGAAAAGAGAAGGAAATGAAGGGATAAAAAGGAAAGGAAAGGACAGGCATAGTTCGGGTGTCCAGTACTGGCTCTAAACTAGCGTACAATGTCATCATGTCTCTGCTCACACACACGCATATACGGCAGTAGAACAGAATACAGAAAGCTACAAAAGAAGGTATAAAAGAAGCAATGGTTAATGAAGACAAGAAACGTAAACGAAGGAATGAAAAGTAAGAAATAGACAGGCATGTTTCGCGTATCCAGCACCAGCTCCAGACTGGTCTACAGCGTCATCAGGTCTCTGCACAAACACATACATGTAAAACAATACAATAAGCTACAGCAGAAGTAGAAAAGAAGAGATGATTGATGAAGAAAACAGAAGGAAACGAAGTAATGAAAAATAAAGGAAAAGACAGGTCAATACTTCTTCCATATTGACGCACAGTGTCATCACACTTCCACTCACACGCAAAGCAGTTGAACAGTTTAATCAAAATGTCGTTATTATAGGCTTTTAAAAGCTTTATGTCAGGATTATAGGCTTTTAAAAGCTTTATTGTCAGAGGGTTTATGAAATATTTGCAACTCATCAATATAAAGACAATTTGAAAAGAATACAGTAAGCTACCATTGACCGTAGAAAGCGCTGACTTTACTGTTGATGCTGTTTTTACCCTCCATTGTTTTAATTTTGCTGTTAATTTTGTGACTGGATATACATTTAACAACTCTGCCCTAAAACCTACCTGTTTAATTCATACTGCTGGAGCGTTCTCTTCAATACCAACCGTTCCTTCGTCGTTAGAAGAAAGTCCGCCTGAAAATTCAAAACAAAAACTCAATACGAACTATCGAAACATCACAGAGCGTAACAAACTGGAGGTTCGTAATATGCGAAAATCACAGAGCGGTAATACAAACTGGAGGTTCCGTAATATGAAAACAAGACCTCTAGAATTTAAAACTCTCTGAATTCATGCTAAAGATTCAACTCAAAAACGCTGGAATTTTCTTTTCTAAGTTCTCATAAAAGATCTAGCGATGAAAAGAGAGGCGCTTACCTTGTTTTAAAAAGTGTGTTTTGCTCGCAAAACTGTGCGCGGGGGTGTTCTATTGTGCATCGTTTGCTCACTTTGTTTGTTCGTTTGTTTCTTTGTAACTTATTTCTATAGTTTTGACCTCGTTCTGATCAACAACAAAACTTAGAGCATCCATCATACCTGTTTAACGATAACACTTACAGAGAACATCCATTATGTCTCTAACAGTAAGAAATAACAAAGAAAGAAACAAACAAAAACAACAGCATACTCAAATCCCTATTATTTACAATAGGCCACCAAATATTCATTGATTCCATAAATTAAATAAAACGATACAAAAGACCAATAACACGGAGCGACAGGTGAACATAAAGAAATGAGAACCAGAAAAACAGCAAAGAGAAAGAGACAGCGCGGGGGTGGGGGTGGAGGGAGCGAGAACGAGACAAAGACAGACAGACAGACAGACAGATAAACAGATAAGCGTTCATTCGTTTGTGTATCTGTTTGCTATTTGTTGGTTTGTTTGTTTGTAGTTTTGAACCACTCTTCCTGTGGCAGTGTACAGGAAAGATAGCTGCGTAAAACCTGGAGGCATAATTTGTTTGTTATATAACTTATTTCTTGATTTATGGTTCCCATGTTTCATTAGCAATGCAAATTATTTCTTGGTGCTAAAGATTCAGAATGTTCCAGTAAAATAAAACAAGCGACAGAAGGTACCTAAATTTCTGATTATTTTCTCCATTTCTTTGGACGAATGTGTTGCTTTCAATTTCGATCTCACCACACATTACAGAAATTCATCCACTACCACTAGTGCCAGGACACCAAAAATCAATATTTGGATGAACTACACAGCTAGTCCACAATCAATTCAAGAGACTGCCCTTGAAAGCTAACTGCTAAGTTCGTGATATTTATACCCACATGCTGTGTGAAGGTCTTGCCCTGGGAGTCCACGTGCTGTTGTTCAAAAGGCATCAGGTCTGAAGCGTGACTTGACTCGGTTGAACACGAGTTCAATGACGACAAACTGTTTGCTGGAGCTGACAACAATCAGAATGAAGACGTTTTAAATGGTTAAGGCTTATAAAGTTATATAACAGGCATTTTCCCAAAGAAGTAACCAATAATTTTTTTCCTCAACTCCAATTTACGTGCAGTGCATCGCCATCATATTAAGTCTTTTTTTCGGGAGTAATCACTCATCTTTGGTGTAACTGTAACCCTGACTACTGATTATATTCTTTAAATTATGGGCAAAAACTTACAATTATCTGAGTTATCACACCAGCTATGGTACAGAAGCAGCAAAATTGAGGACCTGACAAGTGCTAATTGGCACATTTTCATATTTTGGGCCATTGGGAGAGCAGAGGTGGATCATGGTTGAAAATTCATATATTTGATTTTATTAGTTTGTTTCTGTGTGCGTGCGTACATACGTACGTACATACATACACGCATACATACATGCATACATACATACATACAGACACATACAGACAGACACACATACATACATACATACATACATACATGCATGCATACATACATACATACATACATACATACATACAGACATACATAAATACATACATACATACATACATACATACATACATACATATATACATACATACATACATATACTCACTGGCCTACATACAATAATTATTATATTTCTAGAGTCCTGAGACAAACATATACTAAAACAGAGAGACAAAGATCACAGGAATCGCACAAAATTCATCACAGGAAACAGTAAAATTCACCACAGAAAACACGAAATGCATACATAGCGTAGGCTGCTGCCCTGCCTGACAACGGAGTATTTGCAATGTTGGTGTGGAACCACTGTCTTGCAGAAGCTGTATCAACCTGTCGTGGTCGCACCGTCTGCAAATGACAATCACCTACACTGAACATTTAAGACTTGACATATCGATTTCATTTCCACCCCGCAACATCAAAGCTGGCTTGTTTGCTCTCCTGAAGTGGCAATCATTCTTGTGGTGTCCATTTAGAGTTTAAAACAAAATCTACACCCCGTCCTCTCCCCATATTTCAATGTTTCGCTAGTCTAAAAGGCGTGTGCATGAAGTAGCCTTCCAGATGAACCTAGCAAGTTTGGGTGGAGCCAATAATTATGAACTATCAGAAGAAGTGCATAATTATGGAACCTTAAGAGTGCCATGATGAATCTTTCCTTAAAAAAAAGTCAAACTGATTTCCATTCTGCCAAATATTTTTTTCTGTCTAAAAAACAGAAACGATGCTCGACTTTGCGGAAAAAACAAACACTGAGATTTTGTGTACATGTGTAGGAAATCATCTGGCAGTTAAAAATACAGAATTAAACAGAAAACTTACTATCGTGAATAGAACTAAAAAAAAGGCCAACAAGTTTACTGTATACATATGTTTATAACGCAGAAGGCAATATACTGAAATGATGATGATGGACTGCACCGTCGATTTGACGTATAAGTAGACATACTGATCCTTAATCGCCTGGTGTGGGTCTTCATGTGGAACAAAAGACCTACCCTGGAGGCACATGTTCTTCCACAGGCGCTGCATGCAATAGGGTCCTGCAGTCCTAGGTTTTGCTTTCGCTGGTCACTCTTTGGCTGAATAGCAGCTGTCGGCGTCGTATAAATTTGTTTGCGTCCTGATGTCGCAAGCTTATTCTATTGCGGGCAATGTTTCCTTGTTGGTGATGTTGATGCCAAAGCTCATAAGGTTGGCCCTGATATTATCCTTGTATCGTTTTATCTGTCTCAGTATCCTTGCTTCAGTTCTCCATACAGAAGCATCTTTGGGATGCGGCTGTCTACCAATGAGCAACGTATACTGTCCAACGAAGCTGTCATTTGATGACTGGAAAGCCACACTTCTTCAGAATTTAAAGGATGGACACTCGTTCTTGCCACGTGATGTTGCAGTTCTTAAGCAGATATATTTGGTGGGACCGTCCAAACTGTTAAATGTATTGTCAGTAGGTAGCCCAGTTCTTGCGGTAGTACAACAGGGCGCTCAAGACTTCTGCTCTCCATGCGGCAATCTTTGTGGTCAGCCTGATGCCATGGACCTGCCAAAACCCTGTGGTCATCCTTCCAAAGGCAAAACTAGCTTTGGAGATGCACAGCGCCACCTCGGCATCAAGAGATCCATTACTGCTCAATGTACTGCCCACGTAGCACAAAAAAATGTGTCTACACTCTCGACCTCCGGTTTGTTAATGACAGTCCAAGGTGGAGAAGCATCCGGAGAAGCGTGATATGAGGTTGACTGAAACATGGCCTCTGTCTTAATTGTAAAGCAAACATGTTTTGCAGGCCGTAACAAGTTTGTCGGTGACAAACTGGATGTCCTCGTCTGAGAGTACAGCCAGTGGACAGACTTTGACTTGGATTCTCCACAGGTTGAAGAGTTTTCCATTCGAGCAGAACACGATTCACATACCCCTGTCAAAAAATGTTAATGCATCAATCAGCATTGCGGCAAATAGGATGGAGAAGATTGAGGGCGGTAGACCGCCTCCCTGGCCAGCACGCCCTTGAAGAAGGAAGCAATCAGCGAACACACTTCTGAGGACAACCAAACTCTCGTAGTATCTCTCACAAGCCTTTTCGGTTAATGACGTTAAATACTTGAGTTTATCCTGCAATTAATATCGTTTAAGTCTTATCTTTATTTTCCCTGTAAATGTGGATGATTGCAGCATATTTAAAGTCTTCAGTAACTTCTTCCTGCAGCCACATAGACTGGTACAGGGTTGTCAGCTTCTCCAACTTCTCCTTCTGCACGTTTTACCAGTATAAAATACAGACTTGGTAAAACATAGTCTAGGTAGGGCTTCAGAACCTGGCCAGCTCATGGGTTTATGTGCAGGCTTAAGGCTTGTGCCATGCATACACACCTATGACGTTAGTGCATATGGAATTCGTTCCGAACGCGGACACGGTATCTTGAGAAACTGAAACTGAAACTGAAACTGAAACTGAAACTGCACGAATACCATCAGCTCCTTGTTCCTTCCTAGGCGTGATTTGCTTTGGGGCTTTGGTAATGTCGGCATCAGAGGGTGAGTCTGCCAGAAATTCCAGAGACATACTGAAATATCAAACACATTAGTACTTAAGGTGATATAGATCTGAATTTCATTCTGTAGGAAATCTGTAACAATTTTTCCTCCAGCGTGAAATGCGTTAGCGGGTTTTGAGTTTATGAAATACCTTGTCACAAGTACACGCAGCATTGTAAAATCACAAAACATGAATATTGAGCTAATGCTGATCTATGAAATGACAAGTACCATTACATTATTGACTATGAAGACCATCTGTGATCTATATTTACTAACCTATCGGGATGAACATAAACTTTGGCCTACCTAACATCCAGACCGTTGAGTTTGATGATGAAGTCACCAGCAGTCAAACCTGCCATCTCTGCAGGTCCATGTGTATCCACCGACTCTATGTAGGCAGGACTGCAACCTTTCACCACGAACCCAAAACTGCCGTTCTCTCGAATTATCTGGATGAGTCTGGTTTCATAACATAAAAGACACAGTGTATGAGACGGACTGGAGAAGAAAAAAAAGAGGGGCGAAGGAATAGGAAGTCCGTAGGGGGGGGGGGGTGGGGTGGGGGGCGGTCAGGGAAAGAATTAACAATAAATATTTCGAATAAATAGTTCGCTAAGCAGAAAACGGGGGAAACTGAGGGCACCGGTAGTTTTTTTTTAAACACTCATACCTAAAGATAAGAGATAAGTTAGAGCGACAGACAGAAACAGAAGCAAGAGTCACACACACACACACACACACACACACACACACACACACACACACGCACGCACGCACGCACGCACACACACATACGTACGCATGCACACGCACACACACACACACGTATCTGTACGGACGTAACAATTTATAACAATAACCAAAGAGTAGAAACACTAACTTTTTGCTGCCGAGAGTGTGTGCGGTAGGGGTGGGTAGGGCAGCTGGGGTGGAAGGGGTAGCGCGGAGAGCCGGTGTGTTGCGTCCGCCAGAAATGTAGCTGTGTGAAGGTGAACCCCCGATCTCACTCGTCATCATTCCCGCTCCTCTCATCATGTCGTCAAAAATAGGTCGCTGTTGAGGACTCACCAAGACCCTATTTGAAGACACTCAATGGCTGATTTGCTCTTGTACAAAGTACCGTATACCAAAATACAGTACAATATAATAAATTACGATCAATATATCACAACTCGTCAAATCCAATGCAATACAATACGCCTTAATACAATAAATATTTCTCTGTTAATCCAAATCAGGAATAAAAAGTGTTTGTAAACTCGATTTGCATAGCATACACCTCATTCTGTCAACTGATTTAAGCTGTAAGAAAGACAACTCTATCACGCTTCAACGAAATCAGCCGATTGTCTTATCATACACACATCTGCAGAGAAACTCTAACACTGAAATGTGATTAACTGCGGCCTAAGTTCCATTTTAATACAGGCTTATAGAAACCATCAATCAGTCAGATAATGAGGCAGTCCTTTCAATTAAACAACCAATAAACCAATCAACAACCTAACAATACCAGCGGTGAAGTGCAACAAAAAGGACACCAGCAAGCTAATTCTGATACCTGATGTGACGTAGGATAGCCCGTGAATTTGGTGAGTTAAGAACAGCGCACAAAGACCGACACAGAATGTCAATGTCCCTGTCCTCTGCGTACTGCTTTAGTATGGCCACCACCGTCATTTTGCGGTCATAGTCTTCGCCCAGCACTTCTCCCAACTGCACACAATGCATACATACATATACATACACAATACATACATACATCATATATACATATATAAATACATACATCACATACATACATACACACACATGCATCTATCCATATACATAACACACACACACACACACACAAATATTATATATATATATATATATATATATATATATCAGCAAAAACATAACTTCTTTGTAGTATGTGATACTTCCTCATGGTCATAATGCCTTATTTCCGGCTTCCCTGGTACTCCTTTGGCTGAAGCTCTGTGAGGGAGTCGTCAAAGTGTTCAATCTCAAAACCACCCACAGAAACCAAAACAATTGCAGACATGACACAAAGTACAAGTTACATGTCTTCCCGGAGTGGCAAAAATGTCCATACCAAGTAATTCTCAGAATCTTTGTCAGAATCTTTGCTAAGTTCGTGTAATGACCAGGATTTCGCTGAGAACATGAACTGACCAGCATTTTACTAAACATTTAGACCAGCCTCTGCATGTTGCTGATATAATGAAATCTGTTGCTGTTTACAAAGAGTATAAATGACAGACAGACAGATGCACCTATACAGGCTTATCTGAAAATGAGATGTCCCCTTCTGTGACAAGCCTTACCAATCAACCGGTCTTATCTCATCTTGTTGAGGAAATCCCCCACGCAGTGTCACATACTTGGCCATCCCCTTTCTTTCCTTTGTCTTCTGTCAGCTCAGACCACTTGTTTCCCACAATCTGGCCTCGTGATCTTCTAGTGTCAATAATCCCCGTGAACTCTGCACTGTCACATCAGGTTCCTAGAAGCTGCTTTTGGTGTACAGATACAGGACTAGACCAGTCACAGATCGGTATCTATCGAGTAAGACACACAGTGTTAAGTTCACTGTTGGGCAGAAATTCCATTAGTGCTCCAGTGGTTAGAATACTCATCTTGATATCCAGAGGTCCAGGTTCAACTCCATCGTCGTACAAGTTAATATCCTCGATCTTGAGTGTGGTCGAGATGCTAGATTTTACAACGAGACGACAAATCGAGGTTCTGTTGTGTGGCATGCGTTTTACGCACGTTAAAGATTTCACAGATAAAAAGCTCACAGCAGCAAAGTTATGTAGAAAACTCACCTTGATGAATCGATAAAAACCGTTGAAAAGAAAAGAGAAGAACTCATTTTCACGGATCAATAAAAATTTTTAAAAAGGAAGAGGAGGAAAGAACACAAAAAGAAAGAAAAGAAAGAAAGAAAAGAAAAAACGAGTGACGTACTATGGAGACATGTTCTCTGTGGAAGCAGCACCTCACTTCTCACGCCACGAAAATTATGATGCCACTTAACAACGCAGCACTAAACAAAAGAATACGATATCATACAATGCAATACAATCCTTATTCTGGAAAAAAGACCCACTATTACCGATGGCTTTGGGAGGACAGCGTGAAACTTAGAAATACCTGTTTTTCTGAGACTAGGCCACCAAACTTTGTCCATAACAGCACATACTGAACACACAAAGAAAACTGAACCAAAGGAACAACATAAAACAGGAACATAAAAAATAAGGAGAGACGAGGGAGTTAGGGGAGGGAGGTAGAGAGAGAGAGAGAGAGAGAGAGAGAGAGAGAGAGAGAGAGAGAGAGAGAGAGACAGACAGACAGAAGAGAGAGAGAGAGAGATACACAGAGACAGACAGAGACAGACAGAGAGAGAGACAGACAGACAGAGACAGACACACAGACATATATGCAATCATTCTTTGCTCTAGAAAGAAGGAAAAGGAACCATAACTTTGATCTTGACTGAAGTTTCTTCTGCCACTTAGTCTTGGTCTGGAAAGGCTGCCATCGTAGACTACAATAATTCTGACTTCTTGGCATCAGCTAATAAATGTAAGTTACAATTGATGGACCCAGTAGACGATAGTGACCACTGTGAGTTCCTGTTCTATTAACTTGTCATGTTCACTTTTCTTTGTGGATGTACTGTTGCGCCAGACGGACTAGATCAAACCTGAGGTTTCGCGCGCGTGTGTGCGTGTGTGTATGCGTGTGAGTGTGTCTGTGAGTGTCTGTCTCTGTCAAATGAAAGAAAATGGAGGGGATTCAACTGATTTGCAGTCATCCGGTGAGGGTTGTCATAACTCTTTCCAGACCAAGGAATCTGAGGACACAGAACATATCGAAGACTGTGGAGAAGTTACGTTGCCCGGTAACCACCGACAGCAGCACTGATCTCTTGACGCAGAGATACAGTGCATTCAAAGGCCAAAATAATCTTCGGCACACTCAAACGATGATATGAAAAGATCTATGGCTATATCCACAAAGATAACAATGTGTACAACCAATGATTCTGAGTGCCCTATTGCAAGACTTGCACAATCAGCACATTCAGCAGCTGGAAGAGTTCCATCAACGATGTTTCTGCAAAAAAATTTAAAGAGATTAACAAGGTGCCAAACTTTACAAGTCCATAATTAAATATAGTCTGTCCAGCGCTGGATAGACCTGTCTACTCACTACGTGCTTACTTTGTTGTACAGGACACGTTATATTTTTGGCATTTATGGAGGACAATGGAAAAGATGCTTCTGTACAGACAACTCCAACAGGGACACACACACACCCCACACACACACACACACACACACACACACACTCTCTCTCTCTCTCTCTCTGAATGACGTACGCAGTTCCGAACAACAGGCCTGCTGACTGTAAAGAAGGAATCGGGTAATTACATCTGTTCTGGTACTACCCTTGATAACCCAGGTCACGACTACTGCACAAGAAGCAGACCACAGACCCGCAAATTACGAGCAGGGTGGACCACAATGTATTGTGAGTTGCTGATAATTGGGCAGGTAGCTTACTGAGTGTGTGCAAGTTGCAACATATTATGTCGGTTGGTCTTGGCTGTAGCGTATTGCGTGTGGCTGAAAAGGGCATGAACATGAGTCAGAGCTCTGTGTGTTCGTTCTTTGCCAGAACTTAGATTACGAACTGCAATGTCTGTTGAGAATGAGCAGCGATGAGAGTGTATGGGCACCGCCGATATAATGCTGGCTCCGATAAATGTTGGTCTCTACCATCTCACTCCCCTACGACCTTGTGGTCATCGGAAATCCTTTACCTATACAGATAACGTGTAACTTTTCGGTCCTAAAAACCTTGCGTCACAAAAATGTAGCTTACTGATATAAACAAAACAAACAAGGAAAAAAGCAGTTCAGAAGGGAGGGAAAGCTGCTGCGATCATGGCCAAGCTGTACAAGAGTGTGGGAATAAGGACAAGCTCATCTCGGCCACGAAGACTTGAGAGTACATAGCCTGCATAATGAGTACCCTTCCCTATGTCAGCAAGTAATGGACAACCCACGTGCACCAAGAGCACTAGGCCTCAAGAGCTTCAACCTGCTATACTTGTGCTGGATCCTGGGCATTACCTAGCAGAAACGTGTGCCAGACAAGGAAGTTCTGGACAACGCAAGCATGCAAGCAAGTACGCTATCTTCAGTTCTGGACAACGCAAGCATGCCAAGCAAGTACGCTATCTTCACACACGATGACTACATTCACTTCGTTATATCCGTCAAACACAGGCTGGCCACATCCCAAAAGATTATCATTATTATTAATAGCATTATCATTATTGTAATATTGCTATGTTCATTGTTATTATTATGACTTTAATATATGACTAATATTGCTATTACTACTATTACAGCTATTACTGTTGCTTGTGTTGTTAGGAGTCAGTCTGTATTTGTTTAAAATGTATCTTCCTTTGTCTCTCTTGCTTTTGTAAAAAAAAAAAAAAAACCAGCTCACATACAGATGTCAAGATTTTATTACAAATTAATTTTAAAACTTTTGGCATTGTATGTGCTATTGTTTGTCTCGTTGTGTATGTGTATGTGTGTGTGTGTGTGTGTGTGTGTGTGTGTGTGTGTGTGTGTGTGTGTGTGTTGTGTGTGTGTGTGTGTGTGTGTGTATGTGTGTATGTGTGTGTATGTGTGTGTGTTTCTTTCTTTCTAACATGCGTATGTTTTATCTGTAGAGTAGCAAAGACTGGTTGTAAGGCAGGTCCAGTGGACGTAATACTATTATCCTTGAGTAATAAAGTGTTCTGAAGTTTGACGCTTTGTTTTCAACCCGCCCCCCCCCTTCCATTTAGTGACACGGTTAATTACGTAAAACGCACAAGTCTGTCAAGCCATGTTAACAATTTTCTAACAAGTTCCAGCCGCTACCATTCGTTTTCACACCATTTCCTGGCAAAAAGACCACTGTCATTCAAATATACAATTGCAACTATCATCTTTTTAAACATTATGATCTATATTTCCCAAAGAGCACTCCATACATTGCGAAGATAGATTCTCTTTAAAATGTTTAAATATTTGATTGTTGTGACCCGATTAATGGGTCATGTTTGAGCATTTTTGACGTTTCAGTTGGCAGAATCTATAAACAAAACACATCTGCAGGTTTAAGCAACAGATATGTTTTTCTCCTGTCATATTCTTTTAAGAGACAGACAGACAAGCAAACACACCGCTTTGCCGTGTGTTGTGATGAATCACAAGAACCCCAAAACAGTAGAAGAACCAACTGTAACGAAACTGTACACCAAGTCCCATAGGAAAACATTAAGGTTCTGGCCATTGAAGAAAATGTACTTCAAAAAGATGAATTAGAGAAGCAATGGAAATCATGAAGAAGCAACCATCACTCATCAGAAGCATAGCAACAAACTTCCTGTACCCTGCAGACGAAGTGCTCATGTCAAATCAAGGTAAACGAAAAGCGGTCATTGGGCCAGAATGATCACGGCACAAGCCTTAAGTCTGCACATAAACCCACGAGCTGGCCAGGTCCTGACGTCCTACCTAGATAGTTCCATAACCCTGGGGTCGTAGGGGGGGGGGGGTGAGGTGGCAGAGATCTCAACTTTTCCCGGGGCCAGCACCACGGGGACGGCGTCCATCCCCTCTCTCTCGATTGAAATTCATATTCATATTCACTTTTTCTTTACCAAGACTTCAGAAAGGTCTTCAAGGGATGGGACCTGGGAAATCAACGTATCTCTCCAATGTTTTATACCAAAGCAGCTGGTCAATGGGCCGGAGCAGAGCCAGCCTCACAGCGAGCCGTCCGTTTGAGGAAAATCCCATGACTGGGTTGACAGCACACCAAGAGCAATTGAAACAGGTCCTGTATAACTCTTCCATTCATCAATATTCTTTTAATGTTTAATCTGCAAGAGTCATGCATTCACTGAGACGGAAGCGTGACCTAGCTAGTTGGAAAGAAAGAGATCCATGTTTATGACAAAAAGATTTTTTTTTCTAAATCTTCATCCAATATAATCTGGGCAGAACCTTTCATTTGGGAGGCGGGGATGGGAGACTACTGTCTCATTCTTCGCGCAACTGTTGCGTGTCAGTAAATGCTTAATGGAACCGTCTTTGGCCAGGCCAAATCACGTAGAAAGGTTTATTCTGATAAACAGATGTAGGATACTGTGTGTGTGTGTGTGTGTGTGTGTGTGTGTGTGTGTGTGTGTGTGTGTGTGTGTGTGTGTGTGTGTGTGTGTGTGTGTGTGTTCTGTGTGTGTGTGTGACAGAGAGAGGGAGAAAGAGAAAAGAGAGAGAGAGAGAGAGAGAGAGAGAGAGAGAGAGAGAGAGAGAGAGAGAGAGAGAGAGAGAGAGAGAGAGTACAAGTGACAGTGTGCGTGTTTATGAGATTTGCCACTGGAGGTTTCATATGAGCAAGAACGAAAAAAAAAAAAGTAGGGGGTGGGTGGGTGGAGATAGTGGCGGGAAGAAAGAAAGAATATTTGAAGATAGACACAAAGAAACAGCAAACAAGCACAGAGGCATTCACAATGTCGTAGCACACAAGTCAGCCTATACACAGGAGCCAGAAGAGCAATCAGAAACGTAAATTACTTAGAATCAGGAACCAGAAAATTGACATCTTACGTTATGACAAATAATGAACTCTTCAAAGAACCATGAGCATGCGTGCTTCAGCGTCTTTGGCAGTGAACTGCTTATAATACGTTATTAAGGTTACAACACAGACTCCTTAACACTTTGACTCCCGCACCCTATCCACCAACTGCAAAAACTTAACCCTTTGACTTCCTCACCCTATTCACCAGCTTCCTGCAGGGCCAGGGTGCGGGAGTCAAAGGGTTAAACAATCAACAGTGACCCACAGCGTCTAAAGTGCTAGACTGCGAATAATATGTCGTCATGTTGGCACTTCTCATCTCTTCCCCTCACCGCTCGCTTACCTTTAATGCTTGCTTCATTTTCTTCTTTTTGTTTGTTTATTTATTTGTATTTCTTTATAATATATTTCATATAATTCCTCTATGTTTAATTAGTGCATTTCGTTTTTATGTGTGCTTTTTATATGAGCAGGATAGCAAGGACAAACTGTAAGACTTTTGGACCACTGGGACGAAATTCTATTATCCTCGAACAATACGGCATTTCCAAGTTTAAAGTGTTTGGCAAATAATGATTAAAACCTTACGACACAGACTCTTCAAAGGGCCAACAGACTGCTACAACATCTCTGGCACTACTTTTATTATGTACTGTGCCAGCAGAGTTAACCCCAAGTGACCCTCCCAGCACCACAAGCCAACAGACAGCTTAGCGAGCCGTTGTGTGTGCCCTCTGCTCTCCCGCAGGCTTCCAAAGGTGATTAAAGGGCCGGCGTAACATCAAGCAGGTCCCTCCTATAATCGGCCTCAGGGCTGCAAGTGTCACTTTAAGTATCTCTCCGATACCAACCCGCCCCCATCGTGTGGGACCGACATCTGCATATTGAAAGGATTATTGCCTGTCTGTCCGACAGGGGAATTTGAGGACTGATGCCAAGTCTCTGGGCGGACACGCTCGCTGGCTGAGACATTGCTTGTCTGTCCGTCTGCCTGTTTGTCTGAGAGCTGTCAGCCATATGGATGGCTATACTGTTGCTGGTTTTGTGCCAAAAAGACTAGTAGTTGTGTGATCTTCCGCAGGTGAGTCTGACGCTCTGACGCATTATTGTTGTAGTTTGTTTGGTTATTGCATTTACTTGCTTGTTTGTTTGTAGTGTGGTAAGTTTTATTCTTTGTTTTTTCTTTGTTTCTTTATTTGTTTGTTTGTCTTGTTGTTTGTTTGAACTTATAACCTCGTTTATGTTCGTTAGATTTTCCTCTCGGGGAAACAGATTCTGGAATTACATGTTCTGTTTGGTTTTTGTTTATTTCTTTTATTTTGTATTTAACTAATGATTCTATTTGTATAGCGCAGACAGCCCACTTGGTCGTTGCACTTTACATAACAACAACAACAACAAAAACAACAAAAAAGTACTTGGCAGTATGAAAATAAATACCTGGCAGCACGGAAAGCAGTTTGATTAGCTATGCCAACAATGGTACTGGTGTCAAAGTTTCGGTATCTTCTTTTTTTTCATACTTCCATAATTTCATAGTTCCTGTACCTTTTTTTTTTTTTTAGTTTCAGTTTTTTTGTTTTTTTTTCGTTCCGTTATAAAATTCCAGTATGTTTTCTGGTTTGTTTTACGTTCTTTTTCTGCTGAGTCGGACAATATCGGCCAGATCGGGAATCAATACTGCCGACTTCTGCATCTTTGATTAAGCTATGCCAACAATGGTTACTGGTGTCAACAGTTTCGGATCTTCTTTTTTTCATAACTTCCAAAATTCAATAGTTCTGTACCTTTTTTTTTTTTTTGTTTCCAAGTTTTTTTGTTTTTTTTTCGTTCCGTTATAAAATTCCAGTATGTTTTCTGGTTTGTTTTACGTTCTTTTTCTGCTGAGTCGGACAATATCGGCCAGATCGGGAATCAATACTGCCGACTTCTGCATCTTTAATATCACCAAATGACCGGGAGGGAAACATGTCCAGACAATGTTTTACTCTGTGCTAACCAACAGTAGCCTTCAGACGACTCGGTCTGAATCGTTCAGGTCCATAGACATAACAGATCAAACACGTCTGTAGACATACAAAACCTACATACGAGAAGTTCTTTTGAAAGTTCACGAGATTCGTGGTTGCACACATCATTACCATAACCAACTATGGAAAAAAATACACGTTTCACCGTCTTTATAAATGGGGGAGTCACGGACAAACCTATTTAGCAACATGAATTTGGAAACGGTCTTCAATAAGTTTTTTTTTTTATATTCACTTTGATTTGCTTTTTTGTGTGAATGTGTTTAATTTTTCATGCTTATGGTATATGTTTAGAGTAGCAAGGACAAGCCGTAAGACAGGTCCAGTGGAACCTGATGCTACCATCCTGGAGTAATATAGTATCTGAACTGAACTCAATTAAATGTCACTTGGCAAATGATATGCTCGCCATCTGACAACGACTGATCCTTATTGACTCTACCATTATTCATTTGACCAACATGGTCCAGCAAGTGAAGTTCCTTGGACAAGAATACAGTCCCTAACTCTCTAATATTTCACAGTTGGAGATACATGTCACTGAGTTAAAATTACGTCAGTGTAAAAAAATATTGTAAGCCTTTTTCCGTGGGACGAAGCGTTCTATAAACTTCATGGAAAGACCAAAGAAGTTATGGCAACAGAACCGAAATATCAGGAATATAAACACAACTACAGACTAACAAATTTTAAATGTCGTAGCGCTTTCGTTCAAATTATTTTCTTACGTACAATGAAAGAAATCTTATGATGATGACGATGATGAGTGATGATGAGAGCTGCTGCTGCTGGTGATGATGATAAGCTTATGATTATCACTGTCGTGATTATGACCATGATGTTGATCATTATCACGGTTATCATTATCATCATCGTCGTCTCAATGAATCTAACGGTGACTTAATGTCTCAAGAAAGGTCTGTGTACGTACACGTGAATGTAGGTATGCTTATGTCTCTATAAGTGTGTGTGTATGCGAGTACGTATGTACGTGTATGTATAGGTGTGTTTGTACATGTATATACATATCACTTAGAAGAGTGTACAAGAACCAGAAAAAAAAATCAGAACCCGTGTTTGATATAACAAGACAAGGAAATATAAGAGACAAAGACAAGACAAGACAAAACAAGACAAGACAAGACAAGACAAGACAGGCGCAAATTTTCGACCGACTGGCCTTTGTGAAGCGTAAACAAAAGACTGAATGAATGCATAAAAATTGATAAGGTAAAAAAGAATACTTGGAAGAGTGTGCATGATTGTATAACTTTTTGTTTATGCACTTGACAATAATTGTTTCTTTTATCAAGTTCCCTTCACAATTTAAACTAAGCTTTTAGGATTCAATAATGGACCACACTCTGAGGACCAGCGTCTCTTAAACTAACCGCAGAAACAAAAGATGAAGATTAACATACACAGATACATACATACATACATACATACAGACAGACAGACAGACGACATACATTACATACATACATACATACATACTACATACATACATACATACATACATACATACATACATACATACATACATACATACATACGTAATGCTTCTTACTGTCTTTGACTGACAAAATGTTTTCACGTTTTAGCTCTCCTATCTCTCTCAGTTTCGTTAGATAACTCAACTCATATTACGTCCACATGCACGGCAGACATGCGACAGAACTACACACACGCGCATGTACACACGTACACGCACACACGAAGACTACAGACATTACAAACAAAACAAGCAAGCAAAAGAGACAGACAATCGACAAAAACACAGCTATTGATGTAAATTAGGAACGACTGCCATGAATCACACATAAGAGTGGCCTCAGAAGCAAGACCATCTGCTGTCTCTGTGTCAATACGTAATATAGGGAGATCGATACATGCGTCCTTATGGGTGTTCACCTCATCATAACAGCAATGACTCGAATGCCGCTTAACGCCTGGGTAAACACAGGACGTGTGGGGTTGGCTTGGGGATGAGAGAGAGAGGGAGAGAGAGAGAAGGATATAATTCTGAGATCTTTTAAATAAATATCGTCTTCAATTCAGTGTTCAACTCTGTTTCAGTCTAAGGGCCTTTTCCTTTATTTATTTGTGTGTGTGTGTGTGTGTGTGTGTGTGTGTGTGTGTGTGTGTGTGTGTGTGTGTGTGTGTGTGTGTGTGTGTGTGTGTGTGTGTGTGTGTGTGTGTGTGTGTGTGTGTGTTTATCGAAATAATAATGCCGATGATGATAATGGTGATGATGATGACAATGATGATGATGCCGACGATGATGATGATGATGGTGATGATGGATATGATAAACACTGCCGCGGACAGCATAATGTGGGTAATACTGTGAACCAGAATTTGAAAAAGAATTGAGCCCAAAGCCTTGTGTTCTTTCTTTAGGTTCAATGTTTGAATTTTAACTGACAATCACAGACGG
This sequence comes from Monoplex corrugatus, assembly GCA_030674185.1. Classification (NCBI taxonomy): domain Eukaryota; kingdom Metazoa; phylum Mollusca; class Gastropoda; order Littorinimorpha; family Ranellidae; genus Monoplex; species Monoplex corrugatus. The sequence continues at coordinate 28,689,188 of CM060305.1, read as the reverse complement.
GGTGAGGGATACAGAGGGATGGATGGAAGGAGATGTCCTAGTAAACAAACCCGCAGATAAGTCTCAAAGAAATATTTTATCAAAACTTTTTTTTCAAATACACCAAACGCTTACTTTTAAAAGTCACTGTAGACCAAGAACAGAAAAGTCCACAGACAGCTGATAAATTCTAAGAATGAAATCCACATTTAAAGCCTAACATGTGGGCAACTCGTAGTTTACTTCCACATGATTATATATCTTTCAGAAATGTAGGAAAACCGACTCTTTGGGCCGACGTGTATACATCTAAGATCTACCTGTTGTTACGCAGCCCAAGGCCAGCACGCATTCCAACAAAATATAATATACACAGACCAACTACACCTGTATTGAAACAAAACACTTGTTGATTACCTCGAGAGTAATAAGTGGCCATTTCACTGCCAGTTGGGTGTCTGACTTTGTGTAGTTGCTGGCAATGTGTATGACAGTGTGCGTGCAAACCGGTAAACACAAAGCATTGGCTGACAGTGATACTGAGGAAAAAAAATCGCGAATCAAATACAAGGCGCAATCCTCGCATTTTCAAACAGTTGTTAACTATCATATTCTCGTTTCATATGAATATTCTCGTTTCATATGAATATTCTCGTTTCATATGTATATTCTCGTTTCATATATATATATATATTATAAATTATATGTGTATGTATGTATGTATGTATGTATGTAGTATGTATGTATGTATGTATGTATGTATGTATGTTGTATGTATGTATGTTATATGTATGTATGCATGCATGCATGCATGTATGTATGTATGTCTGTATGTATGTATGTATGATGTATGTATGTATGTATGTATGTATGTATGTATGTATGTATATAATACATATATGGTCTTTGTACAGTCTTGTGCTTTGCACATGTATCAGAATGAGTACAGGCCAGAAAATAGTAACTAGGTCTACTAACTGACAGGGACAAATAACACCAACTAAGTTCACTTATTAAGCTTACAAGTTCCAGTCCTCGCACTAAGTCATAGTGACATACACAACACCAGCTCGGTTCGGGTCCGTGCACTTTGAGAACTGTGTTTGTACGGTTCAGTTGACGCTGGAATATTCCGGTCATACATCAATACTGACGATTGGGTCAGCCTGTGTGTACGAAATGGATGCTTGACAGCAGTTCAATCAAGCGGCAGACGAGCGCATGGAACAATATAGCGCGGTGTTACTGCAGGTGTTCCGGTCCACTTTCTCTCACTATGTCCCACTTTGTCGCAACTGCGATACAGTAAGTGAATGTTTCAAAACCTTAAAAAAATTGTTAAGCTTCCATCTTTAGTCAGGACACAAGTGGAAAGATTGTTTTTCATGCTCTTTCTCTGTCTGTCTGTCTGTCTGTCTGTCTCTCTCCCGGTTTATGCATAATATGTGAAATACCTACTTATACTTTCATCCACCACTGTCATCGTTTTGAGTCATTTTGTCTTCAGTGAAAGGGATCTAACTTTGCGAGGGCTAAGCGGAAAAAGACTGCCTACATGATCGAATAAAGTGCTGACAGCTTGAAAGAATCCTACTCTCTTAAAATTCAGTATTTGATAGACGTAATCTGCCTATATAAATAAGTGAAATATCAGATTTTGGTAACTGTTTCTCACTTGAAGACACACAGGCGCTCCTGCAACTGTGTATTGTGAAACCCATGCAAACCTAATGTCTATGAAAGTTGAGTTGTGTGTGCGCATGGCGTGTTGTGCGATCTTGTTTAAAGAACCTCTGTGTGTGTGTGTGTGTGTGTGTGTGTGTGTGTGTGTGTGTGTGTGTGTGTGTGTGTGTGTGTGTGTGTGTGTGTGTGTGTGTGTGTGTGTGTGTGTGTGTGTGTGTGTGTGTGTGTGTGTTTGGTTTGGTTCAGTTTTTTCGTCGACACCCACCTCAGGTGATATGGCCGATGTGGATAACCATCCCAGGGAAGTGGGGAAATGGGAACTTATCTAATCCTGTACCGACACCACCAGAACAACAATGATGTTAAGATGGGACAGTTAGATGGCCACTTTTAATACAGCGCACCCCGGGATTCGAACTCAAAACCATTAGCATGTGAATCCGACGCTCAAACCAACTGAGCTACTGGGGCCCGCTGTGTGTGTGTGTGTGTGTGTGTGTGTGTGTGTGTGTGTGTGTGTGTGTGTGTGTGTGTGTGTGTGTGTGTGTGTGTGTGTGTGTGTGTGTGTGTGGTGCGCGCGCGCGCGTGTGTTTGCCTTCTGCTTTGTAAGCATTATGTTTAATTAGCATAAAGTTATATTTATGATTATGCTTGAAATTATAACAAGCTTATGAACAAAGATACATAAGAATGATTTAATGGAAAGTTATACAATTACGGCTATGACAACAGCGATGACGATGACAATCATAGATTAAAACATAAAACCTGTTTGACTGTCAACAATGTACAAGAATGTGGGAAACTGATGAACAGTGATTCTAGAATTTCCAAACTTTGTCCCGTTTCTTAACAACTGAAAAAAGGTGAAAGTTTCAAAAGGCGCATTTACGAGAAAACTAGAAACTGCAAGAAAAGTGGCAAACATTTCAAAACTTACAATCGTCGGAAAGTGGGCCGAAGTTTTAAAACGCGTAATTGTAGGAAAAAGGGCCGAAGTTTCAGAATTCACAACGGTAAGAAATTAAGTCAAAATTTCAAATTTCACAATAAAAGAAAAAGTCAAACTGCATGAAAATGTACTAAAGTTTTAGAAAGTGGGAAACTGCAAGAAAATGGACAAAAGTTTCAAAACTGGCAAATGCAAGAAAATGGACCAGAGTTTCAAAACTGGGGAATTCCGAGACTTGGGTCTTAATAGGGATCTGCTGAAACAAGGATTGTTGATGGGGAATACAATGGCTTGTTCCCTGCCAGACTCCCCTGTTACATTGCCTGTAGTCCATGTCCACAGCTCCTGTTATCCTCAGCCATTCTACCGCCAGACTTCTGTTGCGCTCAGGGGACTGGCCCTGGGTGCAATAGGCCTCTGGAGGTATTATTGATCTACTACCCCCATCTCTTCCTCATCCTATTATACTGCACATTCTCGTAATGACAGCAGACCGTCCCGATCACTATCGTTTATCTCTGCTTGTGCTATGATGTGCGAATTTCATTTAACGGGAGTACTCGAGCCGCTGGGACTAGAATTCTGCTATGGAATCAATCAATTAATTTCCTAACAGTTAATCACAGTATTTGTCTATCCTGTTGTACCGTTTGTTTCAATTAGTCCAAAATTGTTCCACCAAATATAAATATATATCTCCCCACTAAATTTATTGGTGTTTTTGTTTCTCTCTTCCCGTCTTCCTTTCTTTCCCGTCTCTTCCCATTACAGTTCCATTGTTCAAGCAGGTATAATATACAAAATAAGTATTTTGCTTTATGAGTATTTTTGTATGAAACATATCAAACAAATTCAGTACAACAAATGGGTATTTGATCATCAAATTCTCAATAAACTAAGTACATGCAGGCTAACTATTTTCTCGTGTGCATTCTGAAAAACACTGAACTCTTAGGCTAATGAATGAAAATTATTGTAGTAAAATAGAAATAACGTTCCGACTTTGGCATGAAATTTTTACACATAATTTTCAATTAAATGATATTCTGTTTGTCAGTCTGTGCTTACAAATACTTATCAATACTTGTTTCCAGCCGGTTAATTCCACACGAAATATGTCCCGACTCCAAACAAACACGAGTTTCTAACAATATATCTCGTGTCACAGCACTGCCCTAATACATATAATCATGTATATAAATTCTGGCTGCATACAATCAGTCAATGGCTCATCTTGAGTCTAAACAAATACGAGAGTTTCCAGCCAATGATGTGTATAATTACTGCATCAACCGAACAACTCGTTAATTCCTGCCAGTTCTTTTGCTTATATCCCTAATCCAAATCTGAGAGTGGTTGTGTGAATAGTTACCCCAAACGAACCATTCAGCATACGCATATTGGTTTCTACAATCAACCACAAAGAATCTAATTGCCGTTCTCTGCCATGCAAGCGTCTGATGCCAATTTCCCGAAAAGACTGTAACTACAGTTGGACCAGTTCACGCGTTTTCATCATCAGAATATACGGCATTCACTGTCTCTACCCCACAGCAACACAGGACCGTAAGCGTTGCCCTCACACATCGTGAAAGTGCTGCTTGCTAGAGTGTAGCGGGAAAGCAAATTAAGCCTTCAATTAGTCATTTCATCTTGCCGGAGTTTGGCCGTCCTGGAAAGCTGCTTTGCTTGGAAAGGTCAGTCGAAAAAAAGATGTGCGTGATGAAGGATAAACCGATCCACCCCGCAAGTCTACTCTTATTTCCTCCGGGTCAGTCTGAGGGAGGTAGGGGGAGGGGGAGGAAGAGACTTTAGATTAGGGTAGGGAGAGAGATGTTTAGGATGACTGCACTCGAGGTGTTCTTTAATCAACACGTAGTGACAAGATAAGAGACCTTTGGACATCTCTGTTGTGTCCTTACAACTTGTCTATCTGTGGCCACCAGAAGAGTTATTTGTGGGCGTGCACTGTGGTGAGTTCTTGGTGCTGTTCAGGTTTGGTTTTGTTTCTTTTTTGTTGTGACTGATAATTCTTTTCTTCCGTATCCACCTTATCACACACTACACAAACTATTTGCAAAATGATGGATCACTTTTGAAGGAACGGTTTTTTTTTCTGGATCAAAAGTTTATGTGTAAGATGTTTTTCCACGACCGATCCGTCTGTTTGTTCGTTAATTAGTCTCTGTTTGCTTTGTTGTTTCAAGTGTGAGTGTGTTGGGGGGTTGCTTGTTTGTTCTATTTCTTGCATTTGTTGTTCTTTTTTCAGTGTTTGGTAATTGCCACTGCGAAGATCGACTAATTTTTGTTGTTGTGGTGATGGTGGTGCTTCGGTGAGTCTGTTGGCGATGCGTCCAAGAAACCGAAAGGCTATCAACTCTTCCAAATTCACATTGGGCATCATTTTATGCGCTCGTGTATGAACAAACACAGTTGCTTTCAAACATTTCTTATCTTTTTTACGATGTATATCTATCGTGTTGTGGCCACGGGTGCGCAACTACCGCCTTCTCCGTCCCTGTAGTATGGAGAGGGCGCGTGCGATCCTCTTCCCACTCACTTGCCTACTGACGCTCTTAATTCCACAACTGCAGTGACTGCCACTTGTAAAACGGCCTCACTAGATACAGTTTTGTTGTTCGAAGTATTTGTTTCGTAGAAGGAGTAAGCAACTATGTATTTTTACCCCTTCATGGCACACAAATACAC